>JAZDUA010000516.1:815000-1112300 GCA_038098605.1 Gryllus longicercus
TTTGTTTTTGTTTTTGTTTTTGTTTTTGTTTTTGTTTTTGTTTTTGTTTTTGTTTTTGTTTTTGTTTTTGTTTTTGTTTTTGTTTTTGTTTTTGTTTTTGTTTTTGTTTTTGTTTTTGTTTTTGTTTTTGTTTTTGTTTTTGTTTTTGTTTTTGTTTTTGTTTTTGTTTTTGTTTTTGTTTTTGTTTTTGTTTTTGTTTTTGTTTTTGTTTTTGTTTTTGTTTTGTTTTTGTTTTTGTTTTTGTTTTTGTTTTTGTTTTTGTTTTTGTTTTTGTTTTTGTTTTTGTTTTTGTTTTTGTTTTTGTTTTTGTTTTTGTTTTTGTTTTTGTTTTTGTTTTTGTTTTTGTTTTTGTTTTTGTTTTTGTTTTTGTTTTTGTTTTTGTTTTTGTTTTTGTTTTTGTTTTTGTTTTTGTTTTTGTTTTTGTTTTTGTTTTTGTTTTTGTTTTTGTTTTTGTTTTTGTTTTTGTTTTTGTTTTTGTTTTTGTTTTTGTTTTTGTTTTTGTTTTTGTTTTTGTTTTTGTTTTTGTTTTTGTTTTTGTTTTTGTTTTTGTTTTTGTTTTTGTTTTTGTTTTTGTTTTTGTTTTTGTTTTTGTTTTTGTTTTTGTTTTTGTTTTTGTTTTTGTTTTTGTTTTTGTTTTTGTTTTTGTTTTTGTTTTTGTTTTTGTTTTTGTTTTTGTTTTTGTTTTTGTTTTTGTTTTTGTTTTTGTTTTTGTTTTTGTTTTTGTTTTTGTTTTTGTTTTTGTTTTTGTTTTTGTTTTTGTTTTTGTTTTTGTTTTTGTTTTTGTTTTTGTTTTTGTTTTTGTTTTTGTTTTTGTTTTTGTTTTTGTTTTTGTTTTTGTTTTTGTTTTTGTTTTTGTTTTTGTTTTTGTTTTTGTTTTTGTTTTTGTTTTTGTTTTTGTTTTTGTTTTTGTTTTTGTTTTTGTTTTTGTTTTTGTTTTTGTTTTTGTTTTTGTTTTTGTTTTTGTTTTTGTTTTTGTTTTTGTTTTTGTTTTTGTTTTTGTTTTTGTTTTTGTTTTTGTTTTTGTTTTTGTTTTGTTTTTGTTTTTGTTTTTGTTTTTGTTTTTGTTTTTGTTTTTGTTTTTGTTTTTGTTTTTGTTTTTGTTTTTGTTTTTGTTTTTGTTTTTGTTTTTGTTTTTGTTTTTGTTTTTGTTTTTGTTTTTGTTTTTGTTTTTGTTTTTGTTTTTGTTTTTGTTTTTGTTTTTGTTTTTGTTTTTGTTTTTGTTTTTGTTTTTGTTTTTGTTTTTGTTTTTGTTTTTGTTTTTGTTTTTGTTTTTGTTTTTGTTTTTGTTTTTGTTTTTGTTTTTGTTTTTGTTTTTGTTTTTGTTTTTGTTTTTGTTTTTGTTTTTGTTTTTGTTTTTGTTTTTGTTTTTGTTTTTGTTTTTGTTTTTGTTTTTGTTTTTGTTTTTGTTTTTGTTTTTGTTTTTGTTTTTGTTTTTGTTTTTGTTTTTGTTTTTGTTTTTGTTTTTGTTTTTGTTTTTGTTTTTGTTTTTGTTTTTGTTTTTGTTTTTGTTTTTGTTTTTGTTTTTGTTTTTGTTTTTGTTTTTGTTTTTGTTTTTGTTTTTGTTTTTGTTTTTGTTTTTGTTTTTGTTTTTGTTTTTGTTTTTGTTTTTGTTTTTGTTTTTGTTTTTGTTTTTGTTTTTGTTTTTGTTTTTGTTTTTGTTTTTGTTTTTGTTTTTGTTTTTGTTTTTGTTTTTGTTTTTGTTTTTGTTTTTGTTTTTGTTTTTGTTTTTGTTTTTGTTTTTGTTTTTGTTTTTGTTTTTGTTTTTGTTTTTGTTTTTGTTTTTGTTTTTGTTTTTGTTTTTGTTTTTGTTTTTGTTTTTGTTTTTGTTTTTGTTTTTGTTTTTGTTTTTGTTTTTGTTTTTGTTTTTGTTATTGTTATTGTTATTGTTATTGTTATTGTTATTGTTATTGTTATTGTTATTGTTATTGTTATTGTTATTGTTATTGTTATTGTTATTGTTATTGTTATTGTTATTGTTATTGTTATTGTTATTGTTATTGTTATTGTTATTGTTATTGTTATTGTTATTGTTATTGTTATTGTTATTGTTATTGTTATTGTTATTGTTATTGTTATTGTTATTGTTATTGTTATTGTTATTGTTATTGTTATTGTTATTGTTATTGTTATTGTTATTGTTATTGTTATTGTTATTGTTATTGTTATTGTTATTGTTATTGTTATTGTTATTGTTATTGTTATTGTTATTGTTATTGTTATTGTTATTGTTATTGTTATTGTTATTGTTATTGTTATTGTTATTGTTATTGTTATTGTTATTGTTATTGTTAAAAAAAGTGGTTCTATTACGAGAAATAATACATAGATTTAACGTAGTTAAGAGAATACGGGCCTGACAATGCTAGCGGAGCGAACTTTTCGCTCGTATTTATAGCAAAAATTACAGATAAATATTCCGCTCCGCTGTAGCCTGATTTCTATAACAGATTATTTTTACTTGTAATGCCAGCTGTTGGAGCTGCTTGAATTACAAAGTGACGAATAAATACTAGAAACTATCGATTGTGAGAGCAGCAGCCCTGCTCTCTGGGAGCCAATGGCCGTACCAGGCCTATATTAAAACATTTGGGAGAAAAATAATTAGTTTTAATACAAGACAATGTTGAAATAAAATCTGGGATATACAACTATTTAGGAATGATTATTGACTATTTCTAACAACCCATAAATCACACAGAGCTCGTAATTTATTTACAAAAAATAAGTGGTATATTCTGCTATATATTGACTTACAATAATCACCACTAAAATTCAAAATAAAATATCTGTTGGAAATATACATTTATATTGTAAGGTTGAAGTTTGTGAACATGTCGACAGTGTCGCCATCTGCGTCTAGTATATTATTGGAAATGTACTCTATATTGAGAGATTGAGGTTTGTGAACGCGCCGATACTGTCGTCATCTGTTTTTGGTATGTAAACGAATGATCATATGCATTCGTCCTTTTGTCTTACTGTGCAGCAATGTAGTGTTTGTAAAAGACCGTCAAAGACGTTCAATAAGAGTTTATGTATATGTATTTTGTTATAAATAAAAGTGAAATGCAGTGTAGTTCTCAAGAGTTAATTTAACATGGTAGCAGAGCGTGGTTTCCGGATGCAGATGAATTGCTGAAGAGGTTATATTGGAGTTCAGCCCAGTGTCCGTCTTTTCGAGGAAGTTTGCGACATGGACGACCTGAACATTCCAGCTTTTGATGGAGAGGACTACGCAAACTGGAAAACGAGGTTAACTATCTATTTGAAATTAAAAAAATGCCATGAGGTGACCACGAGGTCGAAGCGAGAAGAAGACAAGGACGTAGAATGGGAAGAACAGAACCTGAAGGCGATGCATTGCATTTTTAGTGCAATTACTAACAAGCAGCTAGAGTTCGTGAATGATAAAGTAAGTGCTTTCGAGGTTATGAAGAAGTTTGACGAGCTATACTCCAAAGAGTCAACAGCGTTGCAGATTGTCTGCAGGAACAAACTAGATGGACTCAGATTAAAGAATTACAGCGACATAAATGAATTCTTCACTGTGTTTGAGAAATACATAAACGAACTGAAGTCAACCGGGGCCAAGGTAAGCGAAGAAGAGAAACTAAATTACATGCTCAAAACGCTGCCCGAGTCACTAAGTTATATCGGAGATCTAGTGGATGTTTTGAAGAAGGAAGACCGGACTGCGGAGTACGTGAAGGCAAAAATAAGGATGAAGAGCATCAAGGAGAACCAGGACAGTGAGGGCGTAAAATCAAATGCATTCATCTCGGAGAAGAGACCTAGTGCGAGCGGCCAAAAAGTGTGCTACGGATGTGGTAAACCAGGACACTTCAAGAGGGAATGTCGACAAACTGAGAATCATCGAGGTTCCCGGGGACGTGGCGGAAGAGCACGAGGTAACTATGGAGATTATGTCAACCAAAGTTATGAAAATGGACATCGCGGAGGCAGAGGAGGACCACGTGGGTCCAGAGGCGGTCGCTATGGTCACGACCGATCTTACCGACAGAACGAGCAAGGAGACCGACATTACCGACAGGACGACCATGGTGGTAGGAACCGTGGAGAACAACAGTTTTATCAGAATGTAAGTGGCGCAAGCAGTTTCGTGACAGAGGTCTTCGCCAAGGAAGTAAACAGTGTAACACAGGATTCAGGTCAGATTGAAATTAATTGGTTGTTAGATAGCGGTTGTACAGATCATATAATTAATAACGAGGAATACTTTTCTAAATGCGTAACGTTAAAAGAACCGATTAATGTAAAAATCGCGAACGGAAAGATTTTAACGGCAACTAAAGTTGGTAATGTAATTAGCGATTTTTTAGTGTTTGACAGATTAGAACGAGTTGAAATGAAAAATGTATTTTACATTAAAGATCTAGATAGGAATTTAATTAGTTTTTCAAGAGTCACAGAGAAACATGATATTATTGCAAAAGGCATCAGCGCAAAAGTTTTTAGTAAAGATAGGGGTTTAATTGCAGTTGCATGGAAACAAGATAGGTTATATAAAGTGACAAGTGTGATCAACAAAGGGGAATTTAACGTAAACTTGTGCAATAAAGAAAATATGACAATAAAGGAAAAGTGGCATAGGATACTGGGGCACGTAAATTTCAATTATTTAGATAAAATTTGCAAACATCAATTAGTAGATGGAATCCCTCAAAACGTCGAGTCTGAACCTATGAAATGTAAAGTGTGCATAGAAAATAAAATGCATAATGTTCCTTTTAAAAACAACAGAAATAAGGCTAAAGAAATCCTAGAAATTGTTCACACAGATCTAAATGGGCCACATTCAACAGTAGGTATGCATGGTGAAAGATACTTTGTTTCTTTTATTGATGATTATAGTAAACTTGCACGCGTTTACACAATTAAAACTAAAGACCAATTATATGATTGTTTAGTTGGGTATGTAAATGAGGTTGAAAATCTTACTGGGAAAAGGATTAAGAAATTGCGGTGTGATAATGGAAAAGAATACATGAATAATAATATATATCAATACATCGAGGAAAAGGGGATTGTTTTAAATGCGTGCCCGCCATATGTGCATGAGTTGAATGGAACTGCTGAGAGGTTCAATAGGTCAATCATGGACATGTCAAGATGTTTATTAGCCGAAGCAAAAGTTAACAATAGGTTTTGGCCAGAAGTAGTTTGTGCTGCCGCGTATCTGAAAAATAGATGTCTTGCAAATACCGCAGAATTGAAAACTCCTTATGAAATATTTTTTGGAGAAAAGCCTAATGTCACACATTTAAAATTGTATGGAAGTAGAGTCTTTGTAAGGGTGCCAGAACAATTGAGAAAGTCAAAATGGGATAGAAAAGCAGATTTGGGAGTTCTGTTAGGTTACAGTGACGTTGGATATAGGGTACTCATAAATAATAAAATTGTTGTGGCCAGGCATGTAGAGGTTGTTGAAGAAAATATTAGATGTGTAGGTTTAAAGGATAATGGTTCCGTGAGTAAAAGATTAGATGAATCTGGGTGTGAAAATTGGGAAACTGGGTCTGAAGATAACAGCGAGGACGAAGAAAGGTTAGTCGAAATCGAATCTCCAAAAGCAGCGCTAAAGGAAAAAACAACAAGGTCGGGTAGAGTGGTTAAAACTCCACAACGCTATAGGGATGATAATACAAGTAACTTTATTTATATTAACGTATGTAGTGCAGATAGCCCGGTTAGTTTTGAGGAGGCGATTAATAGCAATGAATCGAAAAGCTGGAGTCAAGCTATGGATAGGGAAATTGAATGTTTGAAGAAAAATGACACATTGGAGTTAGTTAGTAAGCCAGAGGGCAAAGATCTTATAGATGTTAAATGGGTTTTTACTAAAAAGTTTGATAATAGGTACAAAGCAAGATTAGTTGTTAGGGGATTTCAGCAAAAGGAATGTGTTGATGATATATGCACCAGTAGCTAAAATGCAAACTTTGAAGATTTTACTGTCATACTGTTGTCATTTTGGTTTAATTATTGAACAAATGGATGTAGAAACAGCCTTTTTAAATGGCGAAATCATGTCAGAAGTTTATGTTAAACAACCTGAAGGCTACGAAGACGGCACAAATCGAGTGTGCAAATTGATGAAAGCACTGTACGGTTTACGAGAAAGTCCGAGAGCTTGGTATGAGTGTTTAGATACTTTCTTGAAAAGTTTAGGATTCCAAAGAAGTGAATATGATTATTGCCTTTATGTTTTGCGAAAAAGTAATGTCCTGATTTACTTGATAATTTTTGTTGACGACTTGCTCATTTGTTGTGTAAAGAAAAGTCGAATTAAAGAAATCAAAAATTTGTTGTCAAATAGATTTAGTATGAAAGATTTAGGTGAGGTTAAAAGTTATTTAGGAATTGATATAAATTACGAATACAAGAAAAACAAAATGAGCTTGAGTCAGGAAAATTATATTAATTCATTAGCCGAAAAATACAAGATTAAAGACTCAAAATTATATGCTACACCGATGGAAGTTAACTTGAAATTAGAACCAACTCAGGAATTGCGTAATGATATAAAGTATAGAAATTTGATTGGTGCGTTGTTATATATTAGTTCAGGAACAAGGCCAGATATCAGTTATTCTGTTAATTATTTGAGCAGGTTTCAGAATTGTTATGACGGCACACACTATAAGTATTGTCTGAGAATCTTAAAATATCTGTATTTGACAAGAAACCTGAAATTGAATTATTGTAGAAACGAAAATGCAAAAGTTCTTGATTGTTATGTAGATTCAGATTGGGCAGGTGACAATATAGATCGTAAATCTACGACAGGTTATGTGATCCGTATGTTTGACAATGTTGTATTTTGGAAGTCTCGCAAACAATCAAGTGTAACAAAAGCTTCGACGTATGCAGAGTATGTTGCGCTATCAGATGCTGTGAGTGAAGTGAAATTTCTAAAAGATGTAATGAAAATTTTTGATTTGAATTTTGATGAACCGATTGTAATGTACGAAGACAACTCAGGAGCATTGAGTATTGCTAAATATGGTAACTTTACAAAAAACTCAAAACATATTGAAGTCCATTATCATTTTGTCAACGAGTTGTATATGAATGGTTTAATTGATATAGTCAAAGTAAATACTGATGATAACATGGCAGATATTTTCACGAAAGCTTTGTGTAAAGACAAGTTTGTGTATTTTAGGAATATGATGAATATTAACTGAATTTAAGATAGTATGTATATAAATGTAAGGAGGCGTGTTGGAAATATACATTTATATTGTAAGGTTGAAGTTTGTGAACATGTCGACAGTGTCGCCATCTGCGTCTAGTATATTATTGGAAATGTACTCTATATTGAGAGATTGAGGTTTGTGAACGCGCCGACACTGTCGTCATCTGTTTTTGGTATGTAAACGAATGATCATATGCATTCGTCCTTTTGTCTTACTGTGCAGCAATGTAGTGTTTGTAAAAGACCGTCAAAGACGTTCAATAAGAGTTTATGTATATGTATTTTGTTATAAATAAAAGTGAAATGCAGTGTTGTTCTCAAGAGTTAATTTAACAATATCAATAATAACTTATGAACTAAACAAATAGCAGAGTTCAACTCAGCATAGAATAATGGAGCAGTTCCAACCTGTTTGAAGGATGGAAAGCTAAATATTTGACCAGAAAAATTATTTTATGAGGTTGAAGAACATTATTCCATTTACATGAATACAAATTAACAAAAACAAGAAATACAACCAAAACCTAAGTGTGACCACACTGTACATTTCAGAATATGTTTGAATATTGTGAGAAGTCAGGCAAGATGTAATCTCAACATTCAGATTTTTTACCTTTAATTGTACACAAAAAATATATATTATATTGAGGTACCTCGTATTTCAGCTTAGAAACACCCTTTATTAACTTAGATGGTGGTATGTATGATACAAATGAAAGAAATCTGAGTGATACAATAATTTTTAAGATGGTAAATATGTATTATAAACTAAAATCAGAATTTTTCAGGCTGAATTATGACATCAGTGTCTCATATGTATACGATAGCAATGACTTTTAATTATTTATGCGTTTTATGCTGGATGCTAAAAAAGAAGTGTATTCTTGAGATTTCGTCATGGCCTGGGGTCATAATCATTAGGTTAGGAATGGTGGGGTGAGGGTAGATGAGGTGAGGTGGGGTTAATTTTGTCATATTTGAAGTTCAGAATGTCATATTTTCGATTCACAATCTTCCCTTTTCTGTGTAAATAAAAAAAGCCTTGATATTCCTTATATCTAATTATTTTTATTTCAATTTCTCTTGATAATGGTACAAAAAACCTGAAATTTGTGTTGAGGACATTTATTATTTATTTTTGTGCATATGTAGGTATGGACACTTTTTATACCTTGTTTATGCTCTTTTGAGCCTCTAATAATATTCCCTTGACTATTTTATATTGTACAGCGTTGCCACAATTAATTTGTCTGCAAAAACTTATTTTTTGTTTATTTTTAGGCACATTAACTGAATAATATTTGTAAACTCATCATTAATTTTTCCTGCTCAAAATAAGGGCATTAAGTCTTTTTTATTGACATGGATATTTAGGAATCAGTAATTTATTCTCAGTTACCCTATACTCTTTATTTACATTATAAATCACTGTTTGTATTTCACTTTGAATTTTAGGAATGATTATTTTAGGTCCAATTGGCAAATAGTAATTTATTTTGTAATCAATGTACAAGCTTTATGATTTTTCTAGCTAAATTTTTCTAGCTAGATTTTTCTAGCTACAAGTGATCAGTGATCATTTCTAATTTGTTATATACCTCACATTTTGTTTACAACATTGTCTATCTATTTATTTTGTATCAACATTGAATATTTTCACATGTACTGCTATAAGAACAGTACAAAGCTATACTTTTGCACCTTGAGTAATAGATATGTAATAATTTTTATAATAATTATATAATATCATGTTTTCAAAAATTACACTAAGAATTTTCAAAAGTTAAAATTTATACTCTTAAACTCTTTACATTTCCATCTGTACTTCTTTTTTCTTTTTTTAAGAAGAGTCTTTAAAGTAAATACCTGACAGTTCTCCTAGGTGTATTGAAACCAACCTGCCTATGGCTGAAAACGCTAAACATAAAATAGGTGTAGAAGTGCTATTTACCTCATTGTAAAGTGAAGGGTGAAGAATGGTCTTGTTGGGTTTTGAATGTCTTTTACCTCTTTTAATGGTTATCAACAGTGATTCGGTGGAACAGTTAGGTACCGTGTTCAGAAATGTAGCTTTCTAAAAAGTAAAGGCCTTATTTTAAATTTTTATTTCTACCACAAAAAGGGAAAAGCTAGCTGTTAAAGTATATTAAATATACCTGCACTTTTGTAAGGGAGTGTTGTGAATAGTTCACTGAAATCTCTCGATAATATTAATTAAATCTTTATTGTACATTTTTTCCCCTATCAATTGCATTAGTTTTTAAGTTTATTATATTCGTTTGATATTATAATAGTACTACAGAAGTATAATTTCTTTAAGTTTTTAAAAATAATTACGTTTTATTAACACCTTTCTCTCTATAAATAGAATAATAGGAATAGGGGACTGGGGTTTCACAAGCCAGAAATCACGCTGGAGTTAAGGAGTTAGTGTGGAATGATGAAAACTAACGCTAAACACAATGAACCAATTAATTAATTTAAATAAAGTAAAATAGGCTTATATAAAATAACAAAATCAACACACGCTACCCAACAATACTTCATGAATTAATTTAAAAAATCGACCAAATTTAAAATTATAGAAAGAATATCATTCGACAACTGAATACGATCACAATACGAATGCACATCTTAAGAAAAGAAGAAAAGAAGTACGGATGGAAATGTAGAGTTTAAGACAAGAAATTTATTTTTTTGAAAATGCCCGGTGTAATTTTTGAAAACATGAAATTATATTACTACAATAAAAATCATTACATATCAATTACTAAACGCGAAAAAGCATTGCCACTTACCAGAATGTCACTCAGAAGTTATACGAAATATTTGTTGTAAGCAATAGATAAAAAACAAGGAATACGTGTACGATAGCAACGAATTATAATTATTCATGCGTTCTATGCTGGATGCTAGAAGAGAAGTGTATTCTCGAGGTACGGCACAGCCTCGAGTCATAGCCTGCCTCGATCATAGCACAGCCTCGAGATCATTTCTTTTCTTAAGATGAGTCTTCAAAGTGAATATCTGGGTAAGACAGTTTCTTAGGTGTTTTGAAACCAACATGTCTATGATTAAAAACACTAAATAAAAATTAGGTCTAGAAGTGCTGTTTGCCTAATTGTAGGGGTATGTGGGTGTACAATGAAGAGTGAAGAAATGACTTGTTGGCTCTTGTATGTCTTTTACCTGTGCTGGTATTATTGTTATCAACAGTAATTCGGTGGAACACTTAGGTAACGTGTTCAGAAATATAGCTTTCTAAAACGTAAGGCCTTTTTTTATATTTTTGTTATTACCACAAAAAGGGAAAAGCTAGGAGTTAAAGTATATTAAATGTACCTGATTTTTTTAAAAGGAGTGTTGTCAATTGTTACCACAAATCTGCTGTTAATATTAAAAAAATATTTATTGAACATTTTTTCCCACATAAATTGCGTTAGTATTGATATTTATTATATTTGTTTGATACTATAATAGTACTACAAATGTACAATTTTTTTTTGTTTTTGAAAAATAAATACCTATTGTTAACACCTTTTTCTCCATAAATGGAATAATAGGAATAGGGGACTGGGGTCTCACAATCAAGAAATCTTGCTGGTGTTAAGGGAGTTAGTGTGGAAGTACGAAAAATAACGCTAAACAGAATGAACGAATTTATTTAATTAACTAAAGTAAAATATGTTTATATATGATAAAAAAGAAACACATGCTACTTAACAATACTTCATGAATTAATTTAAAAATTCAACCAAATTTAAAATTATAGAAAGAATATCATTTGACAAATGAATACGATCACAATACGTAAGCACACCATAAAAAAAGATGAAAAGAAGTACGGATGGAAATGTAGAAAGTTTAAGAGAAGAAATTTTAATTTTTGAAAATGCAGTGTAATTTTTGAAACCATGAAATTATATAATTATTAAAAAAGTTATTACATATCTTTATGAAAGGCAAAAATGCATTACCACTTACCAGAATGTCACTCAGATGTGATAGGAAGTAATTGTTTTTCAAAAGTTAAAAACCAAGAAATACGTGTACGATAGCAACGAATTATAATTATTTATGCGTTGTATGCTGCATGCTAGATGAGAAGAGTATTCTCAACATACGGCTCAGTCTGTTGTCAAAACCGTTTGTTTAGAGGTGGTGGGGTGAGTCAGATTAAGTGGGGGTGGGTCAGGTTTGTCATATTTTAAGTTCAGAATGTCATATTTTCGATTCAAAATCTTCCCTTCTTTGTGTAAATGAATTACAGCCTCAATATTCCTTATATCTTTATATATTTATTTCAATTTCTGTTAAAAATGGTTCAAAATAACTTAAATATGTGGTGAGGCCATTTATTATATTACTTTTGTGCATATAAAGGAATTGGTATTTTTTATTCCTTGTTTATTCTGTTTTGAGCCTTTGATAATATTCTCATGACTGTTCTATATTGAAAAGTGTTGACACAATTACATTGTCTGCAAATTTTTTTTTATTTTTTTTTAATTTTTTTTTTAAATTTTTTGGGCACGAAAACTTAATAATATTTTTTCTACTAATGATTAATTTTTCCTGCTCAAAATAAGAGCCTTACATCCTTTCTCTTGACATGGATTTGTCCAGTAATATTTTTTGTGTTAACTATATTGTTTATTTACTTTATAAATCACTGTTTGAATTGTATTCTGAGTTTTAGGAATGATTTTTTAAATTCAAATTGCCAAATGGTAATTGCTTTTTGCAATCAGAGTACAAGCTGTATGTGCTTTTTAGATAAATATAAGTGATCAGTAAGCATTTCTAATTTGTTATATACATCACATTTTGTCTACCTATTTCTTTTGTATCAACATTGAATATTTTCATGTCTACTGCTCTAGAACTGTACTTGAGCCCACCACTCCTAGAGTGCGGGCATGTCACATCTTTTATTGGTAACACATTTGTATAGAAGGCAGAAGACTTTTGTATACATGATTTTAGTGAACATGCGAGCTCCGCGCTCGCTTCAGGCGTGTTATTCCCATTTGCAGTTTCGTCGCCAATGGTATTATGCCGGTTTAAAAAAAGTTTACAATTCGTGCAGAAACGTAAACGTATGACACTATTTATCTGATTTTGCTGTTTTAAAAATTTCTTTAATGTAATTATATAGTAGTATCTCTAGTGTCGCTTGTGTACATACTTCCAGGAATTCGTTAAATCTGTATCATTTATGAGTTGAAGTGCATCAAGTGACTAAATGAAGTTTTGAAAAAACTCAAAAATGTTCTGCAAAAACAGCTTTAATAATTCCAATTAACGGTAGCACTTAGATGCCATTTTATTCAACAAATTGCGAATTTTTAATAGGAATTGTTATTAAAGAAGGAAATTTACTCTTTTAATTTTTCCGTTATTATATTAACGGAAATTGAGAATATTTCAAACAAAAAAACGCTGGCCAGCGGAAAGAAGGTAGTTGGCAAGAGTATTTCGCAAGTGAAAATAGGTAGCCCGGACCGAAGAATAGAGAAAAATCAATACGGGTAACCAATCTGTATTATATTATGGCTTTTATTAAGTATCTCTTTTTACTTTCCTGTATACGGAGCACTATACGTAGCATAGGAAAACATATGTACTTATTCCAAAATTGATTTTCAGATTTCAAAAACCAAGATTACGTTAAAATAAAATTACCGAGTTGGTTTGCTCTGTCCAGCGGCGAGGGTAGAAGCGTGGAAACACCTGTGGGGGCGCAATCTCGTCCGCAAGGGCCAGCACACAAAATAGAGATTGAATATGATGCGTGTCAAACTAAAGACCCTTAGGTTTGTGTTTGTTATGTACACCAATTTTACAACTTAATAAAATAAAAGTGTGGTGAGAAAGGTTGTTAATGTTAACATTGGTGAGGTTAGTTATATTAATTTATTTTAGTTCAGGTTATTTAATGTTGTAATATTTAGGCATATTGGCCCCATTTTTCATTCGTTAACAGTCTTGTTTAATTAGTGACTAGCGTAGTTAAAATTGTGCTAATTACGCAGCTTTTTCTATTTATTAACAGCTTTGTATAAATAGTAAGATGTGTGACAAAATACACCCTTGCTTAACTAATCATATTGTACAGTATCTCTGCGTAATATTTATTTATTTTGTTTACAATTAGGTATGGATCAAATAGGAATCTATGTATTTAAATTCTTGTGGATGTGTGTTTTAGGATTAATCCCTTTTTGTCGCGAGAAATCCTGTTTTGCCACAGTTTTCTGGCAGGTAGGCGGCAATGTTAGGAAATTGCCAGAAAGCCGTCGCGCCTGAACTCCACAAGTTAGCGCTGATGTACCGAAGCTGGTTGTGTTGTATGTTTTTTCCACACCAATTTTTCTTCGAACGATGGCCTTTGTTGTGAAATATAACGGATTTCGATATAATTTTTTCTGATAGGAATGCGTTTTGCACTATCATTACCAAACGTATAAAGAAGAAATTTAGGGCCCTTTATTATATAAATGTTGTTTTTGTAACTAGTAATGTCATGACAAAGAAACATGTGGACACGCAATAGAAATATCTCTTGATATATGTTGAAGTTTAGTGGTTATACTTTTTTCACGTTACGGTGCCTGTTTTTGATTCTGCTACGACTCTATTGACCCTGGATTTTGGCTACCCTGCTCTTCGGTGGACTTATTCAAGGCACCTGGACAATCCGTCGTCGATATTCTTGAGATTTTAATTAAGATGGTAAAGATAAGAATCGCTTCTCTCCTTCCGTCTGCTGTCCGTAGGCGTATGTCCGTCTGTTATTAAAGGGCTAGAGCATAAAATTCCACATTTCCACAATCATATGTCCAACTATCCAATGACTCTTTTCCTTTGATCTTGCGTTAGTCGTTTCTGTAAAATGGCCGGCCATATATTATGATTAAACAAGTCTTTTGAAATTCATCTAACCATCTCTCCGTCCCCTCGTCCGTTCTTCTTTCTTTCCGTCTGCTCCCCGTCTGACCGTCTGCTATTAAAGGGCTAGAGCACGAAATTTCACATTCCCACAATCATGTCAAACTATCGATAGTCGCTTTTCCTTTGATTTTGCGTTAGTCGTTTCTGTAAAATCGCCGGCTATACATTGAGATGGTTGTCTTTGCAGTTTTACGTTCTAAAAACGCTTTTAATGAAACTTCCAATGCAATTATTGGTTTTTGTTTTGAGCACCAATGCGGACTACTATTCGATAAGTCCTTAGAAAGGTTATTTTTACGTTAGAGTCAAGAATTCGGCGCACTTAAGTGCGCCGAATAAGTATTAAGTATAGTTTTACGTTTCGACAAAACTTAACAAGATCCAAACCATAGAATTTCCTTGTGGAAAAATGGATCAGAACAGTCGGAAACGGTGTTTTTCGCAGTTTTGCCGCCTGAAAACGCGTTTTAGTGTAATTCTGATGTCAAACGTTTGCTTTTGTTAAGTGCTTGAGTTGGAATGCAGACTACCTATGAATTCCTTTTGATAATAGCTTAGAAATGTTATATTGACATTTAAGTGAAGGACTTGTCTCTCTGAATGCGTTTTTTCACGCTTTGACGATAATGAAGATAGAATTGCGTTGTGAAACACTTTGATATGAGCAGTTCTTAATGGATATACTTCCGTAATAATTTAAATTATTAATAAAAAAATAATAATAACAACCAAAAACATTTATCGTATCCGTCTAGAGCACCCACAGTTAGGAAATAAACTAAAAGTTATATATGATTGTATTCACAACCCTGAAAAACATGTATAAAGAACAGGTAGACAATAAATAAAAAATAGATTTTCTCCGTGAAATATAAAGAAAAATGTTTCACAAAATCTTGTAAACTCAGACATGGAAAACAAGATTCGATGGATTATATAAAACGATATAATCAATACATACATTGGTTTTTACTTTAAACGCATGCCTATTATTATTACTATTATTATTATTATTATTATTATTATTTTTCTTATTCTTGTCCTCCTTCTTCTTTATATTTTTTTTTTCGTTAATCGGCCGACTAGGACCACGCAAGCAAGCATCCTGCATATACCGTGGCTCAGTTTTTATTTATTATAGCGGTAGCAGGTGCTTGCAACAATTCTTAGGGGGACCAGCATTTAGCTGGTCAAGATCCGATTTTTATCCCCCATGGTTGTTAGCCCGGGGGTATGGAAGATGAAAGATGATAGGAATGGAGGCGATAGGTTATCGTGGACTTTTGGAACCATCCCAGCATTCGCCTTTATGACCGAGGGAAACCACGAAAACCTCGGTCAGGATGGCCGGCCCGGGAATCGAACCCGGACCTCCAGATTACAAAGTCAGTACGCTACGCACTGAGCCACTTCGCTCCGTCTTCTTTATATTATTATTATTATTATTATTATTATTATTATTATTATTATTATTATTATTATTATTATTATTATTATTATTATTATTATTATTATTATTATTATTATTATTATTATTATTATTATTATTATTATTATTATTATTATTATTATTATTACTATTATTTTTATTATTATTGTGTACAACGGAGTCCCTATATTTCTTTCTTTTCAAATATTACGATTCTCTGCAAAGAAAGCAAATGACCAGACGAAAATCAGAAAACTCTACATGGTATTCAAGCCCAGACCAAGATAAGATAAAGAAAAAATGTATTCAAGAAAAACGCGATGAAGTGGAAGAACATAACAACAAATGGAAATCTTAAGAAATTTTCCAGGTCATCCGAAATATGATCACGGAGTGTAAACCAACAATGGCGAATGTTAAAAACGTGAACGACAAAATAAATACAACAAAAGAAGAGATCACGAAAATATTGGAAGAACACACAAAAAAGTTATACGAGAAGAACTTACAAATAGAGTAGCGGATAAATATAGATGATGACGAAAAAGAACCAGAGATATAAGAAACGCATTCGGCGACGAAACAACTGAAAAATGGGAAGTCCCTGGCTGTAGATATAATTCAAATCAAACAATTCAAAGATACAGGAAAATAAATCTTGGCGAAACTAATACAATTGTACAATGTGATCTGGAAAAGAAATAGTGAACAACAGATTTGCAACACACGATAATTATTCTATAACCAAAGAAAGTAGACTGCCGAGATTGTGCAACTAACAACACAATTGCATGAATACCGTGTGATTCAGTCAAGCGGCAAAAGTCATCCCTCGGTAAAAGAAGAAAATAATATTTTGAAAATATTGTTGATGTAAGCATATATTTTCTTAAGATTATTAAAAACAATTCACATTGAAAGAAACCTCATTTTCTATCTCCTCTGGAAAGTTGTGTAGATTCCATTACGTCGCGTAAGCGTTATCGTAAAGCATATCCTAAGATCGTACTCACAGAAAAAGATTTCCTTGGTTTTTAAACTCGCTTGAATGTTCCATATTATTTATATCATTGTGGCCGATACGTCACGAAAGGGTCACGTGCAACTGGTTTTGCATACTGCAACTTCTACAGAAAACATTTTCTAGAAAATCCACTTTATATGAAACAAAGAAAAAGAAAGAGAAAACACGCTCCAAATGTAAGCAAACATCAAGAAGTTGTCCAATTGCATCATGTCAACTTTGTATTTTTGCGCCCTCTACGTTGTAATATTCTGTATAAAATTGAATATTGAACTGGTGTGAGCTAATCCGAATATCGGAAGCTCTTCATTCTTGTATTGAGCAATTTTTTTCTCTACTTGTAAATCTGTATAATTGTTGAATTTTGTATGCGGCGAAAGAGCCGTTAATTAATTATTCACTTTCAGGGCATCGGGGATTATTGTTGCTTTCTTGTATTGTATCGTCGCTCTGGTTGTCCAATAAATAGAAACTCGTATTGAAAGTATGATAACTTTTCAATGCAACGGAATTTATTCCTTCCATAGCTGACACATACACCCCACACCTGCTTCCTATTTTTTATAGGTATTATTACTCCGAAACGATTCACGCTCGAATCATTGAAGGTTATCAAATGTTGGCCTGTGTTGGCCATTGGCTCGCGGTGCGATCATTGTGATCGTATTCAGTTGTCGAATGATATTCTTTCTATAATTTTAAATTTGGTTGATTTTTTAAATTAATTCCTGAATTCTTGTAGGGTAGCAGAGATTAATTTCATTATTTTATATAAACGTATTTTACTTTCAAACCCCAGCGAGATTTCATCATTTTTTCCCACATCAATTGCATTTGTTGTTATCTTTATTAAATTCTCTTGATACTATAATAGTACTACAGAAGTATAGTTTTTTCATTTTTGAAAATTAAGTACTTATTGTTAAAATATTTTTCTTTATAAATGGCATAATAGGAATACGGGACTGGGGTTTGACAAGACAGAAATCTCGCGAGTTATCGGAGTTAGTGTGGAAGTACGAAAACTAACGCTAAACAGAATGAACCAATTTATTTAATTAACTAATGTTAAAAACGTTTATATATAATAAAAACCACACGCTACTCAACACTACTTCATGAATTAATTTAAAAAATCAAACAAATTTAAAATAATAGAAAGATTTTCATTTGACAAATGAATATGATCACAATACTTAAGCACACCTTAAGAAAAGATAAAAATAAGTACGGATGGAAATGTAAAATGTATAAGAGAACAAAATTTAATTTTTGAAAATGCCCAGTGTAATTTTTAAAAATATGAAATTATATAATTATTATAAAAGTTATTACATATCTTTTACTAAAGGCGGAAACGCAATCCCACTTACCAGAATGTCACTCAGAAGTGATAGGAAGTAATTGTTTTAATCAAAAGTTAAAAACCAAAGAATACGTGTACGATAGCAACGAATTATAATTATTTATGCGTTGTATGCTGCATGCAATAGAAGGGTGTATTCTCAACATACGGCACCGCCTGGTGTCGTAACCGTTTGGTTAGAGGTGGTGGGGTGGAGTGAAATTAAGTGGAGGTTGGTTAGGTTTGTCATATTTTAATTTTAGAATGTCATATTTTCGATTCAGAATCTTCCCTTTTCTGTGTAAATTAATTACAGCCTCAATATTCCTTATATCTAATTATATTTATTTCTATTTGTTTTGAAAATGGTTTAAAATACCTGAAATATGTGGCGAGGCCATTTATTATATTATTTTTGTGCATATAAAGCTATTGGTATTTTTTACACCTTGTTTATTCTGTTCTGAGCCTATGATAATATTCTCATGACTGTTCTATATTGAACAGTGTTGACACAATTAATTTGTCTGCAAAAATTTTTTTTTTGTAAATTTTTGGGCACGAGAACTGAATAATATTTTTTCTACTCATGATTAGTTTTTCCTGCTCAAAATAAGGGCATTATATCCTTTTTTTGACGTGGATTTTGATGATGACGATGATTATTTTAAATCAAATTGCCAAATGGTAATTGTTTTTTGTAATCAGAGTATTAGCTTTATGTGTTTTCTAGATAAATATAAGTGATTAGTAATCGTATCTAATTTGTTATATACCTCACATTTTGTTTACAACATTGTCTATCTATTTCTTTTGTATCAACATTGAATATTTTCATGTCTACTGCTTTATAACTGTTCTTCAGCCCACCACTGCTAGAGTGCGGGCATGTCACATCCTTTATTGGTAACACATTTGTATAGAAGGCAGAAGACATTTGTATACATGTTTTTGGTGAATATGCGAGCTCCGCGGTCGCTTCAGGCGTGTTATTCCCATTTACAGTCTCGTCGCCAATGGCCTTATGCCTACTTAAAAAAAGTTTACAATTCGTACAGAAACGTAAACGTATGACACTATCTGATTTTGCTTTTTCAAAAATTTCTCTAGTGTAATTATATAGAAGTATCTCTAGCGTCACTTGTATACATACTTCCAGTAATTCGTTAAATCTGTATCATTCATAAATTAAAGTGCATCAAATACTAAATGAAGTTTTTAAAAATTAAAAAAATATTCTGCAATAAAAGCTGCAATAAAGGATAGCACGTAGATGTCATTTGATTTAACAAGTTACGGATTTTTAATAGGAATTGTTATTAAAGAAGGGAATTTACGTTTTTTTATATATTTCCGTTATTATATTAACGGAAATTGAGAATATTACAAATAAAAGTATGCTGGCTAGCGGGAAGATGGTAGTTGACAAGAGTATTTCGCAAGTAAAAATAGGTAGGCCCGACCAAAGAATAGAGAAAAATCAATACGGCTAACCAATCTGTATTATATTATGGCTTATATTATGTATCTTTTTTTACTTTCCTTTATACGGAGCACTATACGTAGCATTGGGAAATATATCTAATTATTCGAAAATTTTTTTCCAGATTTCAAAAACCAATAAAATTACCCTACATAGATGCACTACTAGAAAGGTACTACTACACTTCTAGAAAGATATGTACCTATGCGAAAATTGATTTCGAGATTTAATAAAATATACACCAAGTAGACCTCGACAAACTGAGAAATGAAAGTTTTTATCATAAGCATAAGAAACAATCCCCATTGGTATAAAGCAAATTTTAATAGTATTTGTATTTGCAGTTGCGAAAGCAAATCTTGTTAGTTAGTGAAAGAGTTTCAATTTTTAAAGCTCTTGAACACTTAGTATAAGAGTTATTTAACGGTGGAGCTGATTCAGTACCACATGTCCTTTGATCTCTCGTTAGTTGTATCCGTAGATGGCCGGCTATATATTGCTTTACTCTTTTTAATAATTTTGGTTCAATAATTAAAACAGAAAATTTTAAACAAAAGTATTCTGGCTAGCGGAAAGATTGCAGTTAACTAGAGTAGTTTGAGAGTCAGAATAGGTAGGCTAAATCAAAGAATTGTGAAAAATTAATACGAACAAATCATTCCTATCCTTTTAAGTCCGATGAATCGGAAAGAGATTCTTTTTTAATTTCGTCTGTCTACCCATTCATCTATCCGTCCGTTCGTCCGTTCTTCTGTCCTTCCGTCTGCTGTCCGTCTGCCCTAATGTCCGTCTGTCCGTCTGGCTAGAGCACAAAATTCCACACTCCTTATCATATGTCCAACTATCCAATGTCACTTTAGCTATGATTTTGCGTTAGTCGTTTCTGTAAAGTGGACGGCTATATATTATGACTAAACAAGTCTTTTCAAATACATCTAACCGCGATCGTTCCGAAGGATAATAATTGATTTTAAAATGTTCATTATTTCCAATGTAGACTAACAATAAATTCTAATCGATAGGTTGTTAGATAGACATAATTGATACCAGAATCAAGAATGTGGCTCTACGAAGGTGTCTTTTCATGATTAAACGATAGTGAACGATTGTGAATATGACTTTCGTTGAAAAACAATTGGGTCAGAACAATCGGAAATTGTGTTTTTTGCAGTTTGGCAATCTTAAAAATGCATTTTATGATACTTTCGATGGCAATGTTTTTTGTATTTGTTTAGTTCCTTACAGCAGCTAGTACCTCTTGATAAGGCCTTATAAAGACAAATTTGATACGTTAGGTTAATACGTAATACCCATGCTGTACCTCGAGAATAGACTTCCCTTTTAGCATCCAGCATAGAACGCATTAATAATTATAAATCCTTGCTATCGTACTAAATCCTTGCTATCGTACTATATTCCTAGGGTTTTTACTATAGAATCCAACATTTACTTCGTATAACACTGAGTGACATTATGGTGAGTGACTTCATTTTTCGCTTAAAAGTATTGATATATAATAATTTTCATAATAATTATGTAATAAAATTTTTTCTCAAATCGTTTATCCCAAAATTACAAATTCTTATAATTTATGATAGGTCTTCAAAGTGTATACCTGGGGAAGACAGAAATAGGAAGACTAGGTGTTGTAAATTTCCTTGTTCGCGTAGAGTAAATTTCTTTAACGAGTAGAGTTTTATTAAACATTTACAAATGTAGAATACGTCCGATTATCACAGTTAACTTTAAACGTTGCAAAATTTCAAAATTTGAAATATTTCCGGATGTTGCCTACAACTCCAAAATTGAAGATATAGACTGTTTATTTACATAATATTGGTAGCAGATAGCCAATTTATCACCCATTTTGTCAGATTCATCATTTAAAAATGTTGGTAGTTTTCGAGCATAATGACGTGTCACGTTAGCGTAATTGTAGTATGTTGTAGCATCTTTGCATGTAATAGGATTAAATAAATATGGGATTAAATACCTGTTGTTAACACCTTTTTCTCTATAAATGGAAATTTAGGTATAGAAGACGAGGGGTTTCACAAGCCAGAAATCAATCTGGGGTTAAAAAGTAAAATAAATGTATTTAAATAAACACAAGCTACCCTACAAGACTTTATGAATTAATTCAAAAAATCAACCACATTTAAAATTATAGAAAGAATATTATTCGACAACTGAACACGATCACAATGATCGCAGCGCGAGCCAATGGCCAACACAGGCCAACATATGATAACCTTCAATGATTCGAGCGGGAATCGTTTTCAAAGTAATAATACCTATAAAGAATAGGAAGCAGGTATCGGGTATATGGGTCAGCTATGGAAGGTATAATTTCCGTTGCATGGAAAAGTTATCAAACTTTCAATACAAGTTTCTATTTATTGGACAACCAGGGCGACGATACAATACAACATAGCAACAATAATTCCCGATGTCTTGAAAGTGAATAACTAATTATTGGCTGATTCGCCGCATACAAAATTCAACAATTGTACAGAATTACAAATAGAGCAAAAAATTGCTCAGTACAAAAATGAAGAGCTTCCGATTTTCGGATTAGCTCACACCAGTACAATATTCAATTTTATACAGAATATTACAGCGTGGAGGGCGCAGAAAAACAAAGTTGACAAAGCTGCCAGTTAGCAAATTTTAAGAAAATAATAAAAATAAGTAAATGCTGTGTATCAAATTCAAATACCGAATTAGAGTGAAGTACAACAATTCAAGACAGAGCCCTTTGAAATAGGGAATGTCACACAAATCTGGTACAAAAACAAAATGTTTGAACTATAAACATAAGCGAGACGCATATGCGAATCCAAGGTAGAAGCTTACAAATAATTTTTGGTACAATATAATAATCTCCTATGTACAATTTAAAAAAATATTTAATAGATTAGCCAAATTTTTAATATTTAACGTGGCAGTAAGCCACGGTGAGAACAAAAAAATTGTTCTATTACGAGAAATAATACATAGATTTAACGTATTTGAAGACTGCGGGCCTGTCATTGCTAGCGGAGCGCAGAGCGAACTTTTCTCTTTTCGTTTCGTTTCGTTTCGTTTCGTTTCGTTTCGTTTCGTTTCGTTTCGTTTCGTTTCGTTTCGTTTCGTTTCGTTTCGTTTCGTTTCGTTTCGTTTCGTTTCGTTTCGTTTCGTTTCGTTTCGTTTCGTTTCGTTTCGTTTCGTTTCGTTTCGTTTCGTTTCGTTTCGTTTCGTTTCGTTTCGTTTCGTTTCGTTTCGTTTCGTTTCGTTTCGTTTCGTTTCGTTTCGTTTCGTTTCGTTTCGTTTCGTTTCGTTTCGTTTCGTTTCGTTTCGTTTCGTTTCGTTTCGTTTCGTTTCGTTTCGTTTCGTTTCGTTTCGTTTCGTTTCGTTTCGTTTCGTTTCGTTTCGTTTCGTTTCGTTTCGTTTCGTTTCGTTTCGTTTCGTTTCGTTTCGTTTCGTTTCGTTTCGTTTCGTTTCGTTTCGTTTCGCTTCGTTTCGCTTCGTTTCGCTTCGTTTCGCTTCGGTTCGCTTCGGTTCGCTTCGGTTCGCTTCGGTTCGCTTCGGTTCGCTTCGGTTCGCTTCGGTTCGCTTCGGTTCGCTTCGGTTCGCTTCGGTTCGCTTCGGTTCGCTTCGGTTCGCTTCGGTTCGCTTCGGTTCGCTTCGGTTCGCTTCGGTTCGCTTCGGTTCGCTTCGGTTCGCTTCGGTTCGCTTCGGTTCGCTTCGGTTCGCTTCGGTTCGCTTCGGTTCGCTTCGGTTCGCTTCGGTTCGCTTCGGTTCGCTTCGGTTCGCTTCGGTTCGCTTCGGTTCGCTTCGGTTCGCTTCGGTTCGCTTCGGTTCGCTTCGGTTCGCTTCGGTTCGCTTCGGTTCGCTTCGGTTCGCTTCGGTTCGCTTCGGTTCGCTTCGGTTCGCTTCGGTTCGCTTCGGTTCGCTTCGGTTCGCTTCGGTTCGCTTCGGTTCGCTTCGGTTCGCTTCGGTTCGCTTCGGTTCGCTTCGGTTCGCTTCGGTTCGCTTCGGTTCGCTTCGGTTCGCTTCGGTTCGCTTCGGTTCGCTTCGGTTCGCTTCGGTTCGCTTCGGTTCGCTTCGGTTCGCTTCGGTTCGCTTCGGTTCGCTTCGGTTCGCTTCGGTTCGCTTCGGTTCGCTTCGGTTCGCTTCGGTTCGCTTCGGTTCGCTTCGGTTCGCTTCGGTTCGCTTCGGTTCGCTTCGCTTCGCTTCGCTTCGCTTCGCTTCGCTTCGCTTCGCTTCGGTTCGCTTCGGTTCGCTTCGCTTCGCTTCGCTTCGCTTCGCTTCGCTTCGCTTCGCTTCGCTTCGCTTCGCTTCGCTTCGCTTCGCTTCGGTTCGCTTCGGTTCGCTTCGGTTCGCTTCGGTTCGCTTCGCTTCGCTTCGCTTCGCTTCGGTTCGCTTCGGTTCGGTTCGGTTCGGTGAGGTGAGGTGAGGTGAGGTGAGGTGAGGTGAGGTGAGGTGAGGTGAGGTGAGGTGAGGTGAGGTGAGGTGAGGTGAGGTGAGGTGAGGTTTGATTAATTTAGGTTGGTTAGGTTACGTTTGGTTAGATTGTCTTAGGTTATGTTAGGTTTGGTTAGTTTCGATTAAGTGAGCTGAGGAGAGGTTAGGAGTGTTGAGGTGAGATATGGTGAGGTTTAGTGTGGTGATTTGAGAAGTGGTGAAGGGAGGTGAGTGACGTGGGGTTAAGTCATATTATATTAGGTGATATGAGTCTGGAAGGGTCATTTTAATGGGATAGTGGTCACTATCATATAGGTAGTTGTTGGTAGACCATGTAATTGTAGCTGCAATGCCATTTGAGGCAAAACTAAGATGAATGTTGCTTTCATTTCCATTACCACAGTTGAAGTGGGTGGCCAGATCTGTATTTAATATGATTGTCTAGCCAATCTTCAATGATTTTACCTCTTTTGTCTGTAAAATTAGATCCCCATAATTTGTTGTGACTACTAAAGTCTCCTACAATTATAGAGGGTTTGGGCAACTGAAGGATAATGTTATCAAGTTGATGGACATCAAAGTCCTGCATATTGTGGATATAAATATTACAGACATTTAAATGGGAAATGATTTTAACCTTTACAATTACGGCTTCAAGAGAAGTTTGAAGAGGAATATAGTGCACATAAATATCATTTTTAACAATATTAGCTACACCACCAGAAGCAATTTGAGCATTTGAACTATTACAAAAAGATGTAGTATATCCGGTTAGTTTACCCGAATGATTGTCTTTAAAGTTTGTTTATAGATGGTATGTGGTACTGAATCAGCTATACCGTTAAAAAACTTTTTAACGAAGTGTTCAAGAGCTTTAAAAATTGAAACTGTTTCACTAACTAACAAGATTTGCTTTGGCAACTGCAAATACAAATACTATTAGGAATTAGCTTTATAGCAATGAAGGTTGTTTCTTATCCTTATGATAAAAAACATTCATTTCACAGTTTGTCAAGGTCTACTTGGTGTATTTTTTAAATCTGGAAATCAATATTCGCATTTTTCGCAATTTTTGCGTTTTTGCATATACATCTTTCCTTGTACTACGTATAGTACGCCATATACAGGAAATTAAAAAGAGAAACATAATATAAGAATTAATTGTGATATGGATTGAAACGAACTTTCCCGAAATAATTTGTCTCTATTCTTTGTTCTGACTAGCGAAATACTCTTGCCTACAGCTATCATTTTGCTAGCCAACGTACATTTCTTGGCAATATTCTCAATTTTCGGTGTCCTAATTATTAATATGGATATATTAAAAAAAGAGTAAATTTCCATCATTAGAGACAATTCCTATTGAAAAATTCGCAACCGGTTGGCATATTAATCACTTAATAGGAAAAAATCCTAATTAATCTTACTTATCTTAATCTACCCCAAATCACCTCACTTTACCACACCTCACGTCACCTAAACTAACATTATCTATCCTAACCTAACCTAATCTAAACAAATCTACATTAACGTAACATAACCTAACATAACCTAAAATAACTCAACCCAACTCTACCAATTTTAACCCAACATAACCCTACCTAACCTAACGTAACCTTAACTATTCTAACCTAATATAATCTCTTCTATCCTAATCTAATCTAATCTAACTTCACCTCACCTCACCTCACACACGTTACCTCATTTAATCCCACCCCACCTCATTTTATCTCACCTTACCTCATTTTACACCACCTCACCTCATCTCACCACACCCCGCAACTAACGTTGCCTTTCTCGTCATTTCTTCTGTGCGTTTCACACACAACATATCTAAATAAATATGGTCTTCAAAAAAGAGAAGTAACGGAGACGTAACAAATTGCACTTTGACTTTACTAACAAGAAGGTTTTGTTTAAAAAACGTATATATATTATATATTTTATATTTTATATTTTATATATATATATATATATATTATATATTTTTATATATATATATATATATATATATATATATATATATATATAAAAATCTATTATTTATTATTTCAGTGTCACAATGTTTGTTCGGGATGACCTCCGAAAATATTATGTTTTTTTAATGATTTTAATGTTGTTGTTTTTTAATTGTGCTTTCTCCAACTTAAGAGATAGGATAGTTTATTTTTCGAATATGAGATTGCAATTTTATTTATTGCGAATCATTTGTTTTTATTTTACAAAGAGATATCAGATTCTAACAGATGACGGTATAAGGTGGTCAGTTGACTGAATTGAGTGAGGATCCAACAGATAGCGCTATGTTAAAAGTACTATTACTTTAATTAATAACCTACAATTCTTTAATAACTGACCACGTGTTGCTTAGTCCAAGTATTAGAAAAAGTTTTGAAATTCAGTGAAATTATTCTTACTTTTTGTTAAACATTTTTAGTGCTTTATTGTTTAGAACTTTCCTATTAAAATAAATATATGTAAGTGTAATACTCTTATACATATCACATATTTATTTAATTATACTGTACTAGCTGTTCCAGCAAACGTTGTTTTGACGTAAATTATTTCTAGAAATTTTTTTTGATTACATTTAATACCTGTTCTTTATAAAAGTAACAAATTTAATTTAAATTAGTTATTCGTAATTCTATTACTAATTATGGCAATTGAAAAATAATTAAAAATCAAGCGCTCATGCAAGATAAAACTTAGTTATTAAAAATTAATATTAAACGATCGCTTGCAATTGTATTTTAAAGTGAAATTTTTAGTCATTGACAATTATAGACCGATTTTATTTTAATTATATTGTATTATTTTAATTATCATTTTCAGTGATATGCCTTAAAAAGTCTAACCACAATAATGCCAATAGCCGTGAGGTACGACGTAAACGTACTGTGAGAGCCTTCATGACAACAAATCTAATTGACAACAAATCAAATTAAGAAAACACTTCGCGCCCCTTCCCCTTCTACGGCGTTGCGTCACCCTCCCGATTGTTGTGGGTCCGCTGTCGGCGCAGCCGCACGGCCAGGCCAGGCGGCGTCCGGCCAGCCCCGGCGGAGCAGGCGGGACTTGCGGGATACGCAAGCCAGACAGTCGGTTTATGCTTTCGTCACTTTGCATCTCAATCTATTTTTCTACAGATACCGAACTAGAGATGCTATACTACTATTACAGACCGAGGTGATACAAGAGAGAACACAACGCTTTTGTGACTGACCATAGAAATTCTATAAGTTTGTACATCTTATGTTTGTAACATGAAAAAATAAATTATGAAAAATGAGTGGCAGTCTCTGCGACTTAGTGACACTGCGCTGCCGAGAGTATATTTGTGCAGTTTTGTGAACGCACTAAAAGTGCAATGCGCGTTCACGTCACCGCGGTGTGACCATTCCTACCCTTACGGGCATCTATGGCCTATCCTGTAACATAAAAAGAAAAACAAAGGTCAGAAACGACTTTAGCCTACCGGCGCGCGCATTGCGTGTGTTTTAATGCTATGTTGTTTATGTTTCAGTCCCACCTCTCTGTTTCAGATTGCTCTTACTCCAGAAAGTGTTTAAAATTCGCCCTTTGATCGGGTTCGTATGAGGCGACCGCGGAAATCCAATCATTTTCCGAGTCAGCCGCTTTCTCAAAAAAGTTTTTAACTATAGTTTTTAAATGAATTTTTAGCTGTGGCATTGAAGTTTCGCGATGTAAAGTTTCTATACGAGTAAATCTAGGGGCGCAGAGGGCGGCCCTGAGACACTCGTTTTGAACTACTTGCAGTTTGTTCAAATGTGAAGTTGCTGCAATTGCCCAACTCGGGCATGCGTAGTCTATTTGCGGCCTAATTATTGCTTTATAAAGCGTGAGGCAGTTTGCCGTTGACAGTTTGCTCCGCTTGTGAAACAAGCTTCGCAATCTGCCTCGGGTCTGCCGCGCTTCCTGTCGCACGTTTTCTATGTGCATTGCAAATGTCAAAGAGCTGTCTAACGTAACTCCTAAATATTTGACATTTTTTGTCCAATTAATCGCGTCTCCGCATAGCGCGAGTGGCCTTGGCCGCGTGAATCTCAGTCTCCGTGTGAAGAGCACAGCTGTACTCTTACTCACATTGACTTTGACCCGCCACAGTTTCAGCCACTCCTGGATCTGTAACAAATGTTGATCCAAGTACTTCTGGAGAAGCTCGATACTTCTGGACGTGGCTATTACAGCCGTATCGTCTGCATACAAGGCGAGCTCTGTCTGAGGGTGGGTGGGAATATCACGCACGTAAAGGCTGAAGAGCGTAGGAGCAATCACGCTCCCTTGCGGCACTCCGGCCCGTACGGCGCGGCGGGTAGATTTGGCATTCAGAAGCGTCACTTGAAACGTTCTGTCCGCCAGGTATGAATGGATTAGGTGTATGAGATAAATTGGGAAATTCATGGATTGGAGTTTGTAAAGGAGGCCGACGAGCCAGACCTTATCAAAGGCGCTGGCAACATCGAGGAAAACTCCACCTGTAAATCGGCGCTCATTGAAGTTGCGTCTTATGCGGTCCGTGATTCGCACAAGCTGATGCGTTGTGCTATGCCCTGCGCGAAAGCCGAACTGCTCCTTATTTAGTAGTGCGTTCTCTGAAACAAATTTTAATATTCTGTTTTGCATTAGTTTTTCACAAAGCTTCCCGACCGTGTTTAATAGGCTAATGGGCCTGTAAGACTCGGGCTTTTTGGGATTTTTTCCCTGCTTGTGAAAAGTTAGAATATGCGCATGTTTCCACTGACTCGGGAAATGCTGAAACACAAATATAGCATTAAAGAGTGCGACCAAAAACACTATGGCTTGCTGCGGTAGCTGCTTCAGGACGTCGTTTGAGATGCCGTCGGGGCCGGGGGCTTTTCTGCTCTTCAGCTCCGAGATTGCCGCTTTTACTTCCGCCTCTGTGGCGAAACTCGGCTCGTCGGCTGGCGCGTGCAAGGCCGCCATCACCGTTTGTTGTACTTCGACAACGTGCGGTATTGGCGGCGCCTCCTGGACCGGCTGAAACTGAGTTTCTAAAACATTAGCTAGGAGTTCCGCTTTCTCTTTATTGGATTCCGCGAGTTCTCCTGTGCTGGTTTGAAGCGGCGGCACCGTTATTGGCTTCCTGGAAAGCATGCGAGTAACTCGCCACAATGAATTATCTTCAGGTTTGAGACCTGATAACAATTTAGCCCATTTCTGATTGCGGTATTCTGCCAATTCGATTTCTACTTTACGTTTCAATCGATTTAGCTCCCGCTTATTAGCTGGGTGTTGCGTGCTCTGCCACAATCTGCGCGCCCTGTTTTTCCTGGAAATTAAATTAGTGAGGTACGGGGTTAGTGGTTGCTCCTTTTCTGAGGATCGCTGCTTCTCCGCTGCTGCGTTGAGGCTGTCGGTCACAGCTTCGGCGAATTTTTCTGCTCCAGTCTCTATCTGCTGCGGTCCTGACAGGGTAGATGCATCGGGTAAGCGCTGCTGCAGCTCCGTCTGAAATTTCTTCCAGTCCGTGCGCCTCTTCTGCGTCGTGGGTGCAGCCGACAGAGTTAGGCCGCCGCGCCTCATATCTGCCATCACTGGGAAGTGATCAGAGGATAGTTCTTGAATAGTGGTTAATGTGGGAGGGTAGTGGAGTTTCTTGCAAAGCGCAATGTCTAAAACATCGGGCTTGCAGTTCACTCTATGGGGATAATAGGTGGGCGTATTGGGTGCGTATATCTCGCAGCCGTTTGCATCGGCAGTTGCTTTCAGCTTACGGCCGCGGGGGCAGGTAATGCGGGAGCTCCATGCCGTGTGTTTGGCATTAAAATCGCCAGCCACAAGTGTTGGAGTTGTGCTAGCCTCTACTAGTTTTGCAATATCTGCAGCTAGTAGGGCGCATGTATCCGCGGAGCCATCTGGACGTGCGTAGACTGATATAAGACGTAACGGCCCTCGCTCCGTCTGAACGACAACAGCAGTGGCCTCAGCGTGCTGCAGCTGCGGAAGAGCTGAAACATAATGATTTATGTTGCGTCTAATTAAGATGGCGGTTCCGCCTCCTCTGTTGGCGGCTGTCGTACTCGCTGCTTGCGCCGCCCTGTCGTTTCTATAGCAGAAGAATCCTGGAATATTTAAAGATAGATGTGGGTTAAGCCATGTCTCCCCCAACATCATGACAGATATATTATGCCGAGCGAGAAAGCTGTGGAGCTCTGACTGCTTCTCTCGCGAGCAGATGCCGTTGCAGTTCCAAAATGCAACGGTGCCGCTGTTCCTGTAAAAAATGGAGCTAGCCATTATTTAAGGATGGGAGGGATTTGGTACGGGTGAGGACGAGCGTTCCTCCCCCGTTGCTTCCGCCTCTGCGGTGTCGTGAGCATGCTCAAGCAATATTGTTATTACAACTTTGAGCATGATCGACGCCCACTCGGTCGGATTGCATCCGGTGACGTTTCGCATAATCGCTTGCATCACCCTGTCGGGGGCGATCCCGTTTCGGGCGAGATCGTCCACCGTCTGATGTAGCACGCGCTTCTGCTCGCTCAGGGAGGAGGGAACAGGGACGCTCGCCGCCGTCCGCCTGCTGCGCTCAAGGTGCGCAGCGCGCTCCTCTCGCGCCACGTCGGCGGCCGTCGGCTGGCGCTCCCGGGTGGGGCGGGGGCGTTGGTCCAGGGCGTCGGCGTACGACCGCTCCTGGCGTCGCTGCTTCTGCTGCGCGCGTTTGCGTTCGCGTCTGGGCGAACGCTGAGGCCGCGGTGGCGGCGTGGGCGTAGGGCTGCGGCGGCGCGAAGGCTCGTGCTCCCGCGAGGGAGAGCGCGACGCCTCCGACTGCGTGTCGGCCGCTCTTCTCTGCTGGATGCGGGCGCGTCGTTGGCGGTCCCGCTGCTGCTTCTCCTGCCGCTGCTGCTGAGCCTTGTTTCCCCTGAAACAACGGCGCTTGTACTCGGGGCAACCCTTGTACTTTGCGCCATGGCGTTCGCCGCTGCAATTAGCGCATTTGCGCTCTTCTACTGCTGGGTTTTCACCCAGCGGGCACTGCGCGGCGTCGTGCAGTTCCCCGCACTTCTTGCAGCGCGTGCAATTTCGTGCCACGTGCCCGAAATCCAGGCAAATGTGGCACTGCGTGGGCCCGCGCGGCGGGCGATACACCTCCACGCGCACGCGGAGCCCACGTATGCTCTTTACCTCGCGGAGCGCCCGGTGGCGCTCCGTGTCCTGCAGCGTGGCAATGATGAGAGGCAGCGGTCTGCCCCTTCTCCCCGGCCGCTGGCTGATGAGCCGCTCTAATTTCTGCACCTGAAAACCGATAAATTCAAGGTTGTCATGCAGGCTTTGTAGCGAGAGTTCTAGAGGTATGCCCCTCAGGACATACCTCAGTACTCTCGCGTTTCCCGTGGAGTACGTGTGGTACTCCACGGCTCTCTCGTCCAGGGCGGCGAGAACATCACGGTGCGCCCCGAGGGACTCGCACCTGACCTTTACGGCGTCACCGGCCAACTCCGCGGTGATTTCGGCATCGCCGCAGGCCGATCTCAAGCCCTCGAGGAGCCCGAAAATGTCCGCCACCCCGTACAGAAAGATAGGGGGTGGGCGTCGGCGTCGTTGGACGAGCGTGAACCCGTCTTCCTCTTCTTCTCCTTCGCTGGCGGCTGCTGCGGTGGCGGCGTCGGCTGGCGGTGGCGCCGTGGCTGCAGCGGGCGGCGTGTGGCGCGGCGAGGTGGCCGGCATCTCTCCTCCTTCCGTCTTCCTCCTAGAAACGGGAGAAGACTTAGCGCATATTCGATCCGTCGAGGGGGAGCCGAGGCGTCGCTTCGCTCCCCTAGCTCTGTCTCTTCCCGCGGCCCTACCACGCTCGCCGCTTTCGTCCCCGTGTGGGGTGAAAAACGGCCGCGCGGGAGATGACGCGGGCGTCGACATTGCTGTCAATGTCTGCCCTAGAAGGGCGGCTATACAAATTGCTCTAAGTCCTAATAAGGACTGTTTGCTTTTTTGTAGGCCGGAGCTCTTCCAAGATGTGTCCGCTCCCTGCGAAGGTTGCGGCCCGAATCTCGTGTCATACCAGTGACACTGCGGCGCTACGCGCCCGGTGATTTATACTATCCTGCCTGGGCTCTCGGGAGGGGCAGGTGCGCTGTGATTGGCGGAGAGGTCTCCCTGTTTGGCCGACGGTCCGGGCCAACCTGGGCCTTGCGCCAGACGTCCCCGAGGTCGGACGGTGTTGAACAGTGGGCCTAGCGCCAGACGTCCCGGTGGTCGGACGGTGTTGAACAGTTCCCTGCCGGTCCCGAATAGATGGAGCGAGGGATTTCCAGGCGTGGTTAAGAGCGAGGCCTGCGTCCGCGTTGATGTTTTGCGGACGTCTGTGTATTTCTAAAGCCTCTTTTATGCGTCTCGGCCAGTATCGGTTTTCCTTATGCAGGAGCCCAGTCTTGTCGAAGTCAATGGCATGTCCCGTGACCTCCGAGTGGTGCGCAATAGCAGAACGGTTGGTGTTGTTTTTGTTGTAGTGGGCGATGTGTTCTTTGAGTCGCTCGGACACAGAACGCCCGGTCTCGCCAATATATGTCCTGCCACAGCTGCAGGGAACTTCATAAACTCCTGGCGACTGGAGAGGAGGTAACGCATCTTTAATGCGTACCAAGGCGTTGTGCAGCTTGTCGGGCGCCGTGAACACCGTACGGATGTTATTCTTCCGTAGTAATTTACCCACACGATCGGTGACACATCGGACGTAGGGAATCACGGCTAATCTGGAGCGGGCACTCTCCTCTACCTCCGAAGAGGCGTGACAGTCTTCGGCGTTGCCGCGGCCTTCGGAGCCACCGCGCCCGTCGGTATGATGGCGACCTCCGGAGTGGCCCGTAACGCTGGCAAGAACTCGTTTGATCGTCGTTTGGGAGTAGGAGTTGGCCCTGAAAGTGTGTTCGAGCTTCTGAAGTTCTGCGGGAAGAGAGCGCTCGTCACACACCTTCACAGCTCTTGTGGTCAGTGTCTTCAGTACTCCTAGTTTTATTGCATGATGGTGGTGTGAATCCGCGTGTAGGTAACGGTCAGTGTGCGTCGGTTTTCGGTAGACCGCGTGCCCCAAGGTGCCATCTTCGCGTTTGCTAACCAGGACATCTAAGAAGGGCAGACAGTTGTTTATTTCCGTCTCCATCGTGAACTGGATGCTCTGGTGGATACTGTTAAGGAACAGTAAGAACTCTCCTAATAATCCGGTCCGTGTGGCCAGATCACAAAGGTGTCGTCCACGTACCGCACCCAGAGAGACGGTTTGTGCAAGGCGTTACGTAGAGCCTCCTATTCGAACGCTTCCATGAAAAGATTGGCAGCGATGGGGGACAGTGGCGAGCCCATAGCCGCGCCTTCCACTTGGGCGTAGTGCCGGTCTTGGTACTGAAAGAAGGTGGAACTTAGGCAGAATTCAGCCAGTTCAGCCCATTTTGTCGGCTGGCTACGAATCTGCAATTTTTGACGTATAACTTCCACGGCTTCATGTACCGGAACTTTTGTAAAGAGCGAAGTCACGTCAAAGCTAACCAGCATATCACCTTCGTTCAGTCTTTGCTGCCGAATGATGTCAACGAAGTGCGTAGAGTTCCGCACGGCGTATTGCATACCTTCGGCGAGCGGCGCGAGATGGTCAGCGACAAGTCTCGCCAGGGCGTGAGTCGGCGAATTGATGGCACTGACGATGGGGCGTAGCGGCACGTCAGGCTTGTGTACTTTCGGTAGGCCGCAAAACCTGGGCGTCGACGAATTGTTCCGACACAAAGCCAACTTCTTCGAAGCGTCTATGCAATGCGAGATGCGAATCCTCGCGGCGGTTTCGGTTCTTATCTTGTGTACCGGGTTGTGCTCCAGAAGCGAGTACGTGGAGTCATCGGCAAGAATGGCAGCCACCTTGTCGTGGTAATCCTCAGCTTTCATGACGACCGTAGCATTGCCTTTGTCCGCTGGTACAATGACAAGGTCACGTCTGCTTCGAAGTGTCAGTAAGGCCAGTCGCTCCTCCTTGGCTAAGTTAGTGCGAGGAGCGCGAGCGTGTTTCACTATCCTGGCCGTGTTTTGTCGGATGTCCTCGGCTTGTTCTTCGGGTAATCCCACGAGCGCACTTTCTACCCCGCCACGATGTCAGCGATGGGAATTTGCTTGGGGGCTGTCGCGAAGTTGAGCCCTTTGGCGAGTACAGCAACCGTCGTGTTGTCTAGTTCCTCTCCACTCAGGTTGACAACTGCTTTGGACAGGGTGGCGGCGCGTTGTATCGGATGCTGTTTTCTAGCTAAAGTGTCAAACTTCCTAGATTGTCTTGTCCTTGTTTCTTCATGCTGCTGTGCGGCACGTTTCGAGGACACGAAGTCCAGAGTGTTCCAGTCTTCGCATGAAAGTAAGAAGGCGAGACGTAGATGAAGATGGTACAGTGTGAACTCCGTTTTCGCTAAGTCAGTCCTGGTTTGATGAACTCGTTCACGTAGTAAAGCCGAACCAGCCCTGCGCAGGATGCGAGAGGCCGCCGGCGATCGAATGTGGTGCTTAAGCGTAAGGCCCTTATTTTGAGCAGGAAAAATTAATCATGAGTTTACAAATATTATTCAGTTAATGTGCCTAAAAATCAACAAAAAATAAGTTTTTGCAGACAAATTAATTGTGGCAACACTGTACAATATAAAATAGTCAAGGGAATATTATTAGAGGCTCAAAAGAGCATAAACAAGGTATAAAAAGTGTCCATACATATATATGCACAAAAATAAATAATAAATGTCCTCAACACAAATTTCAGGTTTTTTGTACCATTATCAAAAGAAATTGAAATAAAAATAATTAGATATAAGGAATATCGAGGCTTTTTTTATTCACACAGAAAAGGGAAGATCGTGAATCGAAAATATGACATTCTGACTTGAAATATGACAAAATTAACCCCACCTCACCTCATCTCACCTCACCCCACCATTCCTAACCTAACGATTATGACCCCAGGCCATGACGAAATCTAAAGAATACACTTATTTTTTAGCATCCAGCATAAAACGCATAAATAATTAAAAGTCATTGCTATCGTATACGTATGAGACACTGATGTCATAATTCAGTCTGAAAAATTCTGATTTTAGTTTATAATACCTATTTACCATCTTAAAAATTATTGTATCACTCAGATTTCTTTCATTTGTATCATACATACCACCATCTAAGTTAATAAAGGGTGTTTCTAAGCTGGAATTCGAGGTACCTCAATATAATATATATTTTTTGTGTACAATTAAAGGTAAAAAATCTGAATGTTGAGATTACATCTTGCCTGACTTCTCACAATATTCAAACATATTCTGAAATGTACAGTGTGGCCACACTTAGGTTTTTGGTTGTATTTCTTGTTTTTGTTAATTTGTATTCATGTAAATGGAATAATGTTCTTCAACCTCATAAAATAATTTTTCTGCTCAAATATTTAGCTTTCTATCCTTCAAACAGGTTGGAACTGCTTCATTATTCAATGCTGAGTTGAACTCTGCTATTTGTTTAGTTTATAAGTTATTATTGATATTTTATTTTGAATTTTAGTGGTGATTATTGTAAGTCAATATATACCAGCATATTCCAATTATTTTTTGTAATTAAATTACGAGCTCTGTGTGATTTATGGGTTGTTAGATTTAGTCAATAATCATTCCTAAATAATTGTATATCCCAGATTTTATTTCAACATTGTCTTGTATTAAAACTAATTATTTTTCTCCCAAATGTTTTAATATAGGCCTGGTACGGCCATTGGCTCCCAGAGAGCAGGGCTGCTGCTCTCACAATCGATAGTTTCTAGTATTTATTCGTCACTTTGTAATTCAAGCAGCTCCAACAGCTGGCATTACAAGTAAAAATAATCTGTTATAGAAATTAGGCTACAGCGGAGCGGAATATTTATCTGTAATTTTTGCTATAAATACGAGCGAAAAGTTCGCTCCGCTAGCATTGTCAGGCCCGTAGTCTCTTAACTACGTTAAATCTATGTATTATTTCTCGTAATAGAACCACATTTTTTAATAATAATAATAATAATAATAATAATAATAATAATAATAATAATAATAATAATAATAATAATAATAATAATAATAATAATAATAATAATAATAATAATAATAATAATAATAATAATAATAATAATAATAATAATAATAATAATAATAATAATAATAATAATAATAATAATAATAATAATAATAATAATAATAATAATAATAATAATAATAATAATAATAATAATAATAATAATAATAATAATAATAATAATAATAATAATAATAATAATAATAATAATAATAATAATAATAATAATAATAATAATAATAATAATAATAATAATAATAATAATAATAATAATAATAATAATAATAATAATAATAATAATAATAATAATAATAATAATAATAATAATAATAATAATAATAATAATAATAATAATAATAATAATAATAATAATAATAATAATAATAATAATAATAATAATAATAATAATAATAATAATAATAATAATAATAATAATAATAATAATAATAATAATAATAATAATAATAATAATAATAATAATAATAATAATAATAATAATAATAATAATAATAATAATAATAATAATAATAATAATAATAATAATAATAATAATAATAATAATAATAATAATAATAATAATAATAAAGACCCCGTGTGGTGTCGGGGATTTTAGTAGAATAGCACCACGGGACCTCCCCCTGTCGTAGAAGGCGACTAATCGGAGCAGCTGTCCGCTGTCACTCCCCTAAACATCCCGTCATTCCCACTAACTCTGTGTGTCATTGCTTCCACTTACTTGTGGCACACATCTGTTTTCTGTCCTGTAGGCCAATCTTGTATCGGCCAACTCTTGTGTTTCCGCCCCGACGCTATTAGGTTGCGAGGGCTAGGGAGTCGTTTCCATTCTACCCTTCTATTCTAACTCTGTCTTCTCTGTCCCCCCTTGTTCCTTCCGTTTCCTTAAGCTGGCGGTAGCTCAAAAACGCTAGGGGAAGGTGACCCTGAAGAAAAAACCCAAGATGGAGGATCTGTCAGGATCCACAGTTACGGTGCAGGGGATCGGAGCCCCAGTACCGGCGGTCGGTGGTGTTCAAGCAGGCCACCGGGCGTCGTCACCCAGCGACTGCAATGTCAGGGGTGCGGATCACTCGGCACCGCTGGCAGATAGTGCTACGAGTGATAGCAAGCTTCGCGGGACTCGTATGGAAGTCTGCGAACCTAGGGTTGAGGGAACCTTAAAAACCCTCGTCCAGAAAAAAGCCCGGAGTTTAATGCTAAAAGAATGAAAGTTGGAAAATCAACAAACTATGATGACCTGTTCAAGAACACCGCAGCGGTACTAAAGTACCTTACAGTAAAAAGAACTAAAGGAAACTTTGATAAAGTGAGCCCGTTTATAATAGAGAGGAGTATTAGCACCTGCGCTGGATCTGCCGTAAAAGATATACAGAAAACTTCATCTGGACTCTTGGCAGAAACAGTCAATCAAGGTAAAAAGTTACTAGAATTGAAGAAAATAGGCACTATAGATGTTGAAGTAAGTGCTCACGGCACACTGAATACCTGCAAAGGTGTTGTAGTTTGTAGTGACTTACTAAACTGCAGTGAAGAGGAAATTGTTCAAGAACTAGCTTCTCAAGGTGTCATTGCCTTTCGTAGGCTAACAATGAGGCGGGATGGGCAGATAATTCCTTCTGCGTCCCATGTCCTTACGTTCAAGCGTTGTACGTTACCAGAGAAGATTAAAGCAGGCATTCATCGTCTAACCGTACGAAGCGATTCCTCAACCAATGCAGTGTTTCCAATGTTTACGATTTGGACACCCGGCATCTAGATGTGCGAGAATCAAAGTATGCCATTGTGGTAAGCAATTTCATAGTGATGATCCATGCCTAGATCCTATCAAATGCATTAATTGCAGTGGACAACATTCATCGAGGTCGAGAGACTGCCCTGTATATAAGCAGGAGGCAGCAATACAACAAGTTAAAGCCAGACAGAAGATCAGCTATCCTGAAGCAAAAAAACTTGTGTGTCCCGAAAATAAAGGAAATATTACATACGTGGAAGCAGTTACTAAAAACACAAATTTACCTTCTTTAGTAGTGAAAGAACTAATGCCTGCAATAACTCGATGCATAGAAAAGTACTTCAACGAAATTCACAATAACAAAATCAACACAGAAGACTTAACCACAAACACTCAAAGTGAAAAGGCAAATGAAAAAGAATCTTCAAGACCCCCACCAAATGAGGCAGACAGAAATCCAGTAGCTGCGCCTGCAGACATACCCAGCAAAGAAGTATCGACAACAGGCTATCGAAGTCGATCGCCTCGTTCTCCTAAGCACACCAAGGACAACTTCCTCAAACAAAAAATGAAATCAATGACCAATGATCAAGACACGACCACTGGCTCTGAGACAAGTTCGATGGTAAGTGCTGAAAATAATGATTACCAATCCATCGATCTATGCAAAACCCCGCGTAAGAAGAGAAAGAAGAAAGGATGGCCAAAAGGAAAACCAAGAAAATAAGCAAGATCTACGCATCCTACAACAGAAAAACCCCATTCCAACCATGGAAAATATAATTCAATGGAATATCAACGGCTGTATCTCGCATTACTGTGAGCTGAAATTGCTACTGACCAATCACACACCAATGTGTGTGTTCTTACAAGAAACTCATTTTAAACCAGAAGACCGTTTCAATTTTAGAGGATATAAAACCTTTCGCAGTGACGTAGAACCTGATAGACGAGCTAGAGGTGGTGTTGTCATATTGATCAGCAATACTCATCCTGCTAGTCGTCTTGATCTCAACACACCTCTACAAGCAGTAGCTGTAAGCCTGTACAAGCCATTGAAGATGACGGTATGTTGCATATACTTACCCGATGCCTCATGGCGAAATGAAGATCTACAAGACCTGATCGATCAACTACAGACTCCATTTCTAATTCTAGGCGATTTCAATGCTCACAGTACCACATGGGGCTGTTCTAGGACAAACGACTCCGGTCGCAGAATCGATGACCTGCTACTTAACAACGAATACGTACTTTTAAACACAGGAGCAAGCACTCATTTTAATGCTAGAAATGGCTCATTCTCAGCCATAGATCTCTCAATATGTAGTCCAAATCTTGCAACTCGGCTGACGTGGAAACCACTGCCAGATCTTCATCAGAGCGATCACTTTCCTCTGTTGATATCATCAAACATGCCAAAGAACACAGTACACTTACCAAAACGTTGGTGTACCAACCGCGCAGACTGGTCCAGCTTCACCAGACATATACCACCAATAAATGTCAGTGGAAACTCCGAGGAAGACGTTACCGATTTTACCAACACTGTCATATCTTCCGCTGTAAAATACATTCCACAGACCAGTGGCCGCTCATCTAGGATTCCAGTACCATGGTGGAATACGGAGACCAAAGAAGCAATAAGGGAGAAAAGAAAAGCCCTCAATAGATATAGACGTGCACCAACCCAAGACAATCTTATTGCTTTCAAGCGTCTGCGTGCGCTCGCTCGCAGAAAAATACTAACAGCAAAACGATCAAGCTGGGAAAAGTACGTAACCACCATAACTCGGACGACCAAAGTCACGGAAATATGGCAGAAAATCAGGTCAATAGCTGGGAAAAATGTTTTCAGTCCAATAACATGCATTGAACACGAAGGACAACTAATATGCAACCCTGACGAAATAGCCAATGCATTAGCGACCCAATACTCCAAAGCCAGTGGCACAAATAGCTATCCTAAAGACTTTCTCGACAAAAAGAAAGAAGAAGAACAAGTACTTGACTTTACAACCAATATAGATAAGCCATATAACGCTCTTTTCACATGGAGAGAATTGCAAGACGCCATAAATGCAGCTGGAGACACCGCAGCAGGATCAGACAATATCCCTTACAGCATACTACGTCGATTACCGAAGAAAATACTGTCCACTCTGCTAAATATATACAATAACATTTGGACACAAAGTAATTACCCCAAAGTCTGGAAAGAAGCGATAGTAATTCCAATTTTAAAGGCAGGCAAGGATCCATTAAATCCTGAAAACTATCGCCCGGTATCGCTGACATGCTGTCTAGGAAAAATCTTGGAAAAAATGGTCAACACCCGGCTAACATGGTGTCTCGAAAGAAACAACCTCCTAAACATACACCAGTGCGGATACAGACAACATCACTCTACAATCGATCAGCTAATATATCTAGAAAATGCAATTCAGAATACCTTCATCAAAAGAAAACATATGGTTACCGTATTCTTTGACCTGGAAAAGGCTTTCGATAAGACCTGGCGACATAACATTCTGAGACAACTATATAACTGGCAAATAAGAGGATATCTACCAAAATTCATATCCAGCTCCAGATCTTTCAAAGTTCGCGTTGGGCAGTCTATCTCAGAAAGCTACGTACTAGAGAACGGTGTACCGCAAGGCTCTCCATTGAGTGGCACGCTCTTTATCATAGCGATTAACAGGATGTTTGACGGCATAGAAGCGTCAATAGGAAAATGCATGTATGTAGATGACATTGCTATATTTTACTCAGCCAAATCACTGGGAATGGTCAAATTCAAAATGCAAAATGCCATCAATAAATTAGTACAGAACGCAAAAAGCATTGGTTTCTCATTTACAGCAGCCAAAACGAAATGCGTTCACTTCAGTAGGAAAAGAAAAAGTTACAGAGATCCAGAGCTGACGCTGAATGGTGTTCAACTGACATACAATGAAACGGCAAAATTCCTTGGTTTGATTTTTGATAGGCATTTAACATGGAAACAGCATATAGAATACACCTTGCGTAGATGCAAAACTGCTCTGAATGTAATAAGATGCATTTCCCATATAAATTGGGGAGCAGATAGAGACATCTTACTCCGCCTGTACAAATCCATGGTGATGTCCAAAATAGATTATGGATGTGCAGTGTACTCCTCAGCCAGAAAATCAAGCTTAAGGAAACTAGACCCCGTTCACAATGCAGGCCTCCGATATGCATCTGGCGCGTTCCGCACTAGTCCTTCCTCAAGCCTCTATTGTGAAACCAGCACCATGTCGCTACATCACAGACGACAAACAATGCTACTCAACTATAGATCAAAATTGCTGTCTCTACCGAAACATTTAAACCACTCATTGATGACTCGACCTAAGCTAGTAAATATTTACGATCGAAGACCTTCAGCTACTCGTCCAGCCAACATCCGCGCAATCGAGATAGCCAAATGCTACAACATCGTCCTACCACCAGTTTTGAAATACGAACCATATGAAATTCCAGTTTGGATGTTGAAAATGCCAGAAGTAAGACTCGATACTACGAGTGTAAAGAAAACAGAATGCCTTCCCATAGATTTAAAGTTAGATTTCAATCAGTTCTCGAAGAATACATGGCAAATCACATCATAATCTACACAGATGGTTCAAAAACAAAACATCAGGTTGGAAGCGCATTTGTAACTGAGAACTTGTCGAGGGCTTGGGCGCTTCCACCTGAAGCAAGTGTGTACACTGCCGAATTATATGCAGTATTGCAGTCTTTGCGACACTGTGAAACTCTCGATTCAGGAAGGTTCGTCATCTGCACAGACTCTCTAAGTCTTCTCACTGCAATAGACAGGCGCCAAACTGTAGATCCACTGCTACAAATGATTCTCATAGCATGCCATAAATTAGAACAGCGAGGAGCATCAGTTACGTTTATCTGGTGCCCTGGACACGTGGGTATCCTAGGCAATGGAGAAGCCGATTCTGCAGCACGAAATGCCGGGAACATCCAATCAGAAATGGATATTGAAATACGACCTCAGGATGCAAGAAATGCTGTCTCGAAGTACATCCTCACAGAATGGCAGACCACGTGGAACAGTCTTCACGCGAAACTACACCCCATTAAACAAAATATCAGTAAATGGTCACCAAATGTCAGCTACCCTCGACGAGAACAAGTGTGCATAACCCGACTAAGAATAGGCCATGCAAGAATGACTTCTTCATACATGTTAAGAAATGAAGAACAACCCATCTGCAGCTGCGGAAGACTACTGACAGTGAAACATATTCTGACAGACTGCGTAGATCTCTCAAGACTTAGACACAGATGCGGCATGAGAGGCAACATGAAGATAGATCTCGGCACCGACAAGACATCAACTGACAAAACAATACAGTTCTTGAAAGAAGCCAATCTTTTCTTCAAAATTTAGATTTAATATATGATTAATCATAACATCAATCAGTAAAAAGGCTAAAGGCCTTAGATGCCAAGCCTTTAAACTAACAAAAAATAATAATAATAGTAATAATAATAATAAGAAGAAGAAGAAGTCTCCCAAAGTCCAGCCCTAAGTCTGAGCAATTGAGAACTTAGTCACGTGGGAGACGGGCATCGTCAGAAAATTTGGCGGCAAACAGGGCGATGGCACACCCATATAGATATGGAGACACGGAATATGCGTCGTAAGGCCTCGGAAAAGCAGCCGCTGCCTGTCGAGCGCCGGGGTACCTTCGGAGCTACCGCTGGAGGTGACAGCATGCGAGCCGGTGGTGATCAGGAGCTGAACAGGCGTGCCCTGATCGGGGATAACCCCGAAGATACTACAGCCGAACATAGCAGCACCCATTCATCTCCACTTACAGCTGCACCTGCCGCAAGTGCTTCCATGAGAAGCAATCTATTGCTTCCAAAGACCACTGCCGCAGGCAGGCAACGCAGAAGAATGAAGTGGACTACAGAAATAAATACCTTCATCATGCGTGAATACTACACCATTACGAAAATGGAGACTGACACTACGGCCTACCGACAAAAGTTACATCAAAGATTTCTTCACCGTTTCCCTTATTCTGAAGTTAGTGAGCAAAGAATAGCGGACCAGCGTCGAGCAATTGTTCAGAAAAATCTCCTCTCTGCACCACTTTTGGAAGCAATCAAGGAAGAAGTGAGAAAAATGCTTAACTCCTCAGAACCTAGTAATCTGAGGGCAATGAAGATATCAGCTGTGCAAACTCAGGATGACAATGGGACAAGCATGGCCGAAAGTATGGATGATAAGAGTAGTGAAGAGGTGCAAATTCGGAATGAATGTGCATCGCACTTGCGGAATTTGAGGGAACTGACCCTCTGAACCGCTATCTCATTCCCAGACAAAATTGCTCGAAGAAATTAGCAAGAGCAATTCCTAAACAAGTGGCAAATTATCAGGCGAGAGGAAAAAGGAATGTAGGACGTCCAAGAATGCGCTGGAGAGACCAACATTAGGCGGCGTAACAGGCATTATGCCTAAATACTTCAAGATAAGAAGAAGAAGAAGTAAATGCTATGTAACAAAGTCAAATACAAAATTATAGTGAAGTGCAACAGATCAAGACAGAGCCCTTTGAAATCGCGAATGTCACCCAAATCTGGCACAAATACAAAATGTTTGAACTATATACATAAGCGACACGCATAAGCGGATCCAAGGAAGCAGATCACAAATAATTTTTAGTACAATTAAAATGGTCTCCTATGTACGATTAAAAAATGCATTTCATAGAGAGCCAAATTTTCATATTTAACGTGGCAGTGAGCCACGGCGAGAACAAAAAGAGTGGTTCTATTACGAAAAATAATACATAGATTTAACGTAGTTGAAGACTATGGGAAAGTCAACGCTAGCGAACTTTTCGCTGGTATTTATAGGAAAAATTACAGATAAATATTCCTCTCCCCTGTAGTCTAATTTGTACAGCAGATTATTTTTACATATAATGCCGTCTGTTGGAGCTGCTTGAATTACAAAGTGACTAGAAACTATCGATTTTCAGAGCAGCAGCCCTGCTATATGGGTGCCAATAGCCGTACCAGGCCTATATTGAAACATTTGGGAGAAAAATAAATAGTTTTAATACAAGACATCCAGAGAGACAATGTTGAAATAAAATATGGGATATACAATGATTTAGGAATGATTATTGACTATTTCTAACAAGCCAGAAATCACACAGACCTTGTAGTTTAATTACAAAAAATAATTGGTATATGATGGTGTATATTGACTTGCAATAATCACCACTAAAATTCAAAATAAAATATCAATAATAACTTATAAGCTAAACAGATAGAATAGTTCAACTGAGGATTGAATAATGATTAAGTTCCAACACGTTTGAAGGATGAAAAGCTCGTAATTTGAGCAGAAAAAATATTTTATGAAGTTAAGGAACATTATTTAATTTTTATGCATACTAATAAACAAAAAAAGAAATACAACCGAAAACCTAAGTGTGGCTACACTGTACATTTTAGAATATGTGTTTAAATATAGTGAGAAGGCAAGAAATATCAAAACCACACCTTCAGATTTTTTACCTCTAATTGTACAGAAAAATTATATATTATATTGAGATACTTCATATTTCAGCTTAGAAACTCCTTTTTTAACTTAGATGGTGGTCTGTATGATACAACTGAAAGAAATCTGAGTGGTACAATAATTTTTAAATTGGTAAATATGTATTATAAACCTAAATCAGAATTTTTCAAGCTGAATTATGACATCAGTGTCTCATACGAGTACGATAGCAATGAGTTATACTTATTTATGCGTTCTATGCTGAATGCTAAAAAAGAAGTGTATTCTCGAGATTATGGCATGGCCTGGTGTCATAATCGTTAGGTTAGGAGTGGTGGGGTGAGGTGAGATGAAGTGAGGTTGAGTTAGTTTTGTCACATTGCAAGTTCAGAAAGTCATATTTTCGATTCAGAATCTCCCCTTTCTGTGTAAATTAAAAAAGCTTTGATATTCTCTATATCTAATTATAATTACTTCAATTTCTCTTCAAAATGGTACAAGAAAACTGAAATTTGTGTTTAGGCCATATATAATTTTTTTTGTGCAAATAAATGTGTGGACACAATGTTTTAAAGAAGGCGTGACTTGTATGAGAACATCGTATACTTATTTATTGGAAATCATATACTTATTTATTGGAAATTGGACATTTATTGGAAAATCTCACCCTCTACTTCACCCCTCCATCTCACACTTCACACCTCACCTTACTTCTTTTAAACTCACCTAGCCTAACCTAACCTTTCCTCACCTCCCCTCACGGCACCTGACCTCACACAACTTAACTGTTATGACAAGAGCCGTACCTCAAGATGACATTTCTTTTCTAGGATCCAGAATAGAATGTTTAAATATTTGTGGTAAACCAACCTTATCCTTACGTACCCTAAGTTCACATAACCTTACATGAAGTATCAAACCTAATCTACTGTGATCTGACCTGACCTGACCTAACCTAACTTCACCTCCTCTAAACTAACCTTATTTAAGCTTACCTAACCTCACCTTCCCCTTCATCCCACCTACCTCTACTCACCAAACGTCACGTCACCACACCTCTCTCCACCACATCTCACGTCACAACATTTTTAACATATCTCACCTCAAGACACTTTACCTCACCTCAGCTCATTTAAACGAACATAACCTAAGCCAACCTATCCTAAACTATTCTAACTAAATCTAACCTAACCTAACTAAATGTAACCTAACCTAACTAAATCTAACCTAACCTAACTAAATCTAACCTAATCTAAGTAAATCTAACTTAACCAAACTAAATCTAACCAAACCTAACTAAATCTAACGTAACCTAACTAAATCTAATCTAACCTAACTAAATCTAACCTAACCTAACTAAATCTAACCTAACCTAACTAAATCTAACCTAACCTAACTAAATCTCACCTAACCTAACTAAATCTAACCTAACGTAACTAATTCTAACCTAACCTAACTAAATCTCACCTAACCTAACTTAATCTAACCTAACCAATTTAAATCTAACCTAACCAAACTAAATCTAACCTAACTAAATCTAACATAACCTAACTAAATCCAACCTAACCTAACTAAATCTATTACTGATACCAGAATAAAAAATTTGACTCTACGAAGGTGTAATTTTACGTTCGATTAATAAAAAAAGATCTAATCCTTTGAATTTAATTTTATTCAACCGGGTCCAAGAACTTGAAAATGGCCTTTTTCGCAGTTTTAAGATTTGAAAACGTGATTAATGATACTTCCAATGGCAAATATTTGTTTCCAATGGCCAAATTATATTGACATTGAGTCAAGTATTCGGTGAGTGAGTATTTTTACTTTTCGACGATAATGAACAACTTCCAAGCCAAGGTGTCTATAGTAGCAATTTAAACTACGCTACAGTCACAATATAAATTAAGCTGTTTAAGAGTGCCGAGGCCTATGTGCATAAACACTTCGGCATAATATATCCTAAATCAAAATAATGTAACCTAACATAACATAACCTATACTAGTATAATTAACCAAACCTAACCTAATCTAAACTAACCTAACCCAACCTAACCTAACCTAACCTATCTCAACTTTACCTCAACTCACATATCCAAACCTAACTTAATCTAATCTAAACAAATAAAACATAACTTCACCTCCATACACTCAATCACTCACTTCACCTCCATACAACTCGTACCTTACAGATCATACATGAAACCTCACACATTTCACCTCATCATACCTCACCTAATCACTATACTTTTTATAATAATTATATCATTTAATTGTTTTAAAAGATATATAAAATTTTAACTACTCATTTTTTTTCATAAGGACTCTGGGAATTTTTTAAAGAAAACGAAATTATTTTCTCTTTATCTCTTTACATTTTCTTTCGTCCTTATTTTCTCCATCTCTTTGCAGATGGTCTTCAAAGTGAATACCTGGAAAAATCATATCTCTTGGTGTAGTGAAATGAACCTGGCTACGTCAGAAAACACTAAATATCAAATAATTCGAGCCCAGATGTAGTAACTTATATCTCACTCCTCTCACTTCACCTTAAACTTAACTTAAACTTGAAAATATAGATATGTAATAATTTTTATAATAAAATTATAATTTTCAGAGCAATATTTAAAATTTTAGCTACTCATTTTTGTTTTCATTACGACTCTGAGCCTTTTCAAAACATAAATTATTCTCCTAAACATTCTACATATCCCTCCGTCCTTATTTTCTTCTTATAGCAGTTGGGTCTTCAGAGTGTATACCTGGGGAAGACGGAGGTAAGAAGACTAGGTGTTGTGAATTTTCTTGTACAAGAAAAGTAAATTACTTGAACAAGTAGAGTTTTATTAAACACAAATTTAGCGTACGTCCGATTATCACGGTTAACTCTAAACGTTAGAAAATTTCAAAAAATTGACATATTTCCGACTGACATTTACTTCATATTACATCTGAGTGAAATTCTGGTAAATGGCAATACTTTTTCGAATTTGGTAATAGGTATTTATAATTTTTATAATTATATAATTTCATTTTTTGGAAAATTATTCCAGGCATTTTCAAAAATTAAAATTTCTCCCCTTAAACTCTATATATTTCTACCCGTACGTATATATTTCTTCTTTTTGCAAATGAAACTCCAAAGAGAATACCTGGGGAAGACAAATCACCTGGTGTAGTGATACCAACCTGCTTATGGCAGAAAACACTAAATATAAGATAGGTCTAAAAGTGCTCTTTACCTAATTGTCGAGGGAAGTGGGTGTACAGTAAAGAGTGAAGAAGTGTTTTGTTGGGTTCGGGGTTGTGTCAGCTCACCGCCCTCCACCACTTCTCTCGTCACCACACCAAACCACGATATCTCACCTCAACACACCTTACCTCTCTTCAGCTCACTTAACCGATCCTATCCTAAGCTAAACCTATCCTAATTTAACCTAACTAACCTAACTTTATCTAACCTAACCTAACCTAACCTAATACAACCTAACCTAACCTAAACTAAACTGACCCAAGCTTACCAAATCGGACCTAATCTGACCTAACTTGAACTAACCTGACCCAACCAGACCGAACTAAACCTAACCTGACCTAACCTAACCTAAACGCACCCAACCTGACCGAACCAGACGGAACCTGCCCGAGCCTGCCTGATCCCGAACGAACCTGAACGAACCAGACCGAAACTGACTGAACCTGACCGAACCTAATCGATCCTCACCAAACCTGACCGAACCTGGCGGAAACTGACGGAACCTGACCGAAACTATCCGAATATGAAGGGTCATGACCGAATTCGACCGAAGCTGACTGAACAGAACCGAACCGAACTTCCTATTCGGATCATCCATTCGGATATCGATTTCCTGTTTCTATATCGATTTCCCGTTTCGATATCTATTTCTAATTTTGATACCAATATACATATTAAATATTATATTCTCGTTTAAAAATCAATATCCCATTTCCATTTACTTTTCACAATTCGAATTTGATTTCCCATTTCGATTTCGTTTGCTTACTTTAATACTAATTACCCAATTCGTAATAATTGTTTCATATCCATATCGATTTCCCTTTTAATATCAATTTCCTGTTTCGATATAATTTTTCCCATTTCGGTATCAATTTCCCACATCGAAACAAATTTCCCCATTGGATATCGAGTTCTTATATTGATACAGAATCGCCCATGTCGTTATCGACTACTACTAAATTACCAATTTAAATATCAATTTCCAATTTTGATATCAATTACTTACTTCGATATCGATTTGCCTTTTCGATATATTGCCCCTATACGATTAACCATTTCCGTATTGATTTTTCGTATTAATTATTTCGCTAAATTTTTCCTATTTGGATACCAATTTCTTGTTTCGATATTAATTTTCCATTTAGATTTCGGTTTTCTTATTTCAATTTTAATTTCTTAATTTAATATTAATTTCCTATTTCGAAATCAATTACCTATTTCGATATCGGTTTCTTGTGTCTATATCATTTCTTCATTTCGATATTAATTTTTTTCTATATATAATTTCCATTTCGGTATCGATTTCCTATACATCGGTGTGGCCAGCATAAATGAGAACATAACAAAAATGAGTGGTAATATAAGAGGAAAGATTTGGTATTGGCAATTGTTCTTTTATTCTCTACATTGCTCGGTTAAAAATGCTTGACAATTGCACAAATGGGCCAGAAACAAAAAGAACCCGCTTGATTTTCTTGGATTTGCTAGACATATAAATCTAGCATATTTTCAATAAATTTCTCAAACAGGATAACTTGTAACACCCAGCGTTAAAGTAAAAGCTGTTGACAAATGAGTTACAGGCTATGAGGTACGGTGGTAATATTCAAACAATTTGTGGTAAACCATCACGGTGTACGCATTGGAGGAAAAAGGATTCACTTCTCTCTAATTTTCACTTCTCTAATTCTCAGTTCTCTCTAATTTTGTATTAGAAGTTATTATACCTTCCATAGCTGACCCATATACCCGGTAACTGCTTCCTATTTTTTATAGGTATTATTAGTTCCGAAACTAATATTAATAAACGTTATCACCCATTAAATGGGGAGCACAATTCGAATGCTTGATCAACCTATATAAAGCTCTCATTTAATCTAAACTAATTATGTAGTAGGAGTAGTCTGCAGCTCAGCTTCAAAAACAGTTCTGAATACTGTAAACCCTGTGATCAACAATGCTTGCCGTTTACGCGTTGGTGCATTTAGAACCAGCCCATATAATAGCTTACTTGTAGAAGCAAGACAACTACCATTGGAATTAAGAAGAAATGTTCAGTGCATATCCAAGCCTACTCCACATTTAGCAATCCCCTTAACCCCTTAAATAGTTATATTTAACAACCTCCAGCCTAGCGTATGTGATTCCAGATCACAGCTCTCATTACCGCTTAGTGAGAGACTCCCTATGTATCTAGAAAAATTCAATATCACCAAACCACTTCATATCTCCAGACGTAATCATCCCATCCTATCTTGCAAGAACTTTAATATCACAACTAACACCGACCTCGCAAAAAAATCAATAATTTTCACTGAACCTCTTGAAAGGACACAAGAAAGAAGATCGACACTACTCCAAGAATATAACAACTTCTACCAAGTCTACACAGATGGGTCTAAACGTGATGGAATTGCAGGCTGTGCTATATTCCAACCACCAATTAATAAAATTGACTCTCACCGTCTCCCAGATTACTTCTCCATTGCTACATGCGAAGCGTGGCCAGTTCTAGAAGCAATTATAATTAGTACTAAAACATCAAAAGATACCCCCATTGCAATTTTTTCAGACTCACTATAAACTGTGAGAGCCATCATAGATTCAATTCCTACCAATTATCTACTATCTGCTACCATCAATTCGCTTATGCGTATCGGTTATGTTTATAGTTGAAACATTTTGTATGCGGCGAAAGAGCCGTTCAGTATTTACTCACTTTCAAGACATCGGGGATTATTGTTGCTATTTTTTATTGTATCGTCGCCCTGGTTGTCCAATAAATAGAACGGAAAATATACCTTCCATAGCTGACCCATATATACGATACATGCTTCCTATTTTTTATAAGTATTATTACTTCGGAAACGATCCACGTTCGAGTCATTGAAGGTTATCATATGTCTATTATTTTTTATTTTTTATTAATTTATTAAATTCTTAATTTCGTTTGGTGATATGAATTTTGTTTTTTGTGGAACATTATAGTTCGGAGCGGAGACCGAGTTTGCAATTTGTATATGTTCTGTGTGGGCTGGAGTGTTACTAAGCGTAAAAGTACTTTCAAAGAAGTCAGCTAATGCTTCGGCTTTGTCTATGGGGGAAAATTTTTTCCCAGATGGCATGCTTATCGGAGAGATGGTGCTTTGCTTTCTTAACATTGTTTTAGTAAATTTCCAAAGTGAGTTGTTGGTTGTGCTTAGGGATTTAATTAAAGAGTTGTAAGAAGAGTGTCGGTGTTCTTTAATTGCGTTTTTGGTTATCTTGTTTAGGATGTTAAGCTCTTTTTTTATTTGGGGATTCCTATTATTGTTCCAAAGTCTTCTTGTTCTGTTTCTGGTTTTTAATATGGTTATTATGGGATCTGGGAATTTAGTATGTGTTTTTGGTTTATTATGTGCTATGTTACTTTGTTGCTGAACGATAACACTGGTTACTATATTGTTTAATAATGCTACTGAACTTTCTATTTCTAAAGGCGTTTTTAGATTCCTGAATTTGGGGGTTCTGATAATTATGTTTTTTCTAAATTCTTTCCAGTTTATGTTATTAGTATTTAATGTGGGTGTGGGTGTGTGTGGGGGCGGTTGTTGATGTGTAGATATTATTACAGGAAGGTGATCAGAGTCAAGTTCGTGTAGCACGGTGGAATAAAATGTAGTCCGATCGTTGATGATTGCAATGTCTAATGTGTCTGGGTGTTTATTTGAGTCGTATGAGTAGTAGGTTGGTTCTGTAGGAGTTAATATGTGTAATTTTGCGTTCGTTAATATTGTTTGTAAATGTTTGCCTGCGCTGTTTGTTGACCTGCATCCCCAGTTGGTGTTTTTGGAGTTCAAATCTCCTAATAGTAAAGTAGGGGTGATTTTATTAAATAGCGCTGCGATGTTAGTGTCTTGAATTTTTTTGTTTGGAGACTTGTATGCTGTTATAATGGTAAATACTCTGTTGTTAAGAGGTATTTTTAAAGCGACTGTTTCTAATCCAGGAGTGTTTGGTGTGTTTGCTTTGGTGTAGGGTATTGATTTATCCACAAGGATGAGGACACCTCCCCCATTAGCATTTATTCGGTCTGTTCTGACTGCATTGTAACCGGGCATATTGAATGTAGTGTGGGATTAGAGGTGTGTTTCCGTTATACACGTTATTTTGATTTCTTTGTCATTGAGGAAGTAGATCAATTCGTTTTTTTTGTTGGTTATGCCATTGGCATTCCAGTTTAGCAGGTTAATTTTATTATGGGGCTGTGTGGCCATGATTCCTATTGAAGTCCCCTGAAGAAGAATGAGTTTTCTTTTTGGGGGCAATTTACTGAGTAATGATCTTTAGCACAATAAATGCATGCTATATTGTGATTGCAGTTGTTTCTGGTGTGCCCGAAATCTAGACATCGGAGGCATTGTATAGGACCTTTGGTTTTGCGTTTTTTTCTAGCTTGACAATCAGGTTGCAAATTTGATTAATTTGTAATATACTGTCTATGATTTGGCTACCGTCGAACTCGGCTGCCACTACCGGGATGGGGATGTTGTCTTTATACAGTCTAGTTACACTAATAAGCGATGGGCACTTTCCCATAAAGTCTTGATATATTTCTTCCTGAGTAATAGATGGATGAAGATTCTTAAAGACAATGGAAATTTTTTTGTTTGCTGGGTCTTTATACGTGTGGAATTTTCTGTTTGTGCTGATTAGATATTTTATTGCCTGCCTAAAGTCCGAGATAGTTTTAAAAAGCACTTTGATTTTGTTATTGACAATAGTTGAAGTAAACTGGTTTGTTATTGAGTTCTTAAGTTCTCTATTAAATTCTGCAACATTCTGAATATGGGCTACAAAGATGGGTGGTATTTTAATGTTTAAATTGGTGAGGTCATTATTTTGTTCATTTATGAATAGAAACCTATTGTCCTCGCGCTCGTCACTTTATTCGCCGAGCTCAGAGTGTCTGTTCCTTATAGGTACATTGTATTGAAACTCAGTGGGTTTTTTTGATTTAGCACTCGTATTGTTACTGGTCCGATTCATTTTCTTACTCTCGGAATCACTTTCACTATCACTGACTGACGTTTTCTGCGCCTGAGCAGGTTGTGATGGTGGGAGTGATGACGACACCTGGCTGAGGTAGGCAGGGTTGTTGCTGTCCTCGGTGCTGGTTGGAACTGGCGTCGCAGCGAGGCTTATATCCATGGCCTCGCCGCTTGCTGGTATTGGTGACACTGGTGAAACGACACCGTTGTCGCCGTTGTGGACGATGCGCAGGGCTTCAGATATTGTTTGCCCTGTGTCTAGATTAATGGCACAGGCCATTAATCTTTAATCTTTTCTTTCTTAGCTAGTTGTGATCAGAGCTGTTTGTACATGAACACTAGCACGAACACTATAGTCACTCGGTTGCCTCAACGTAAGATAAGAACTCTAGCAAGGTTAAATGATAACAAAAGACCTAAGAAGTAAAATATATCTAAAATAAGATGTGGGGAGATAGAATAATGAAGATATTTACAGAATTAATTCCTTTTTTAAAAAGACAGTGCCAAATCGGAATCGATATTTTGAGTAATGCCTCAAACAATTTTAAGAACTAATTCAAAGGAAGACGGAAATATGTGAAAAAGATAGTTATGTACTACTATACCAGACCATTTACCTCGAACCGTAATAGTAATATAGCATCTCTAGTTTAATATATGTGGAAAAATAGATTGAGATGCAAAGTGACGAAAGCCGAAACCGATTGTCTGGCTTGCGTATCCCGCAAGTTTATATTTGTCAATATCAACGTTTCAACAATTTTTTTGTCTTTAATCAGATGAACAATTTTTTCTAAAGGCGAAGATGATGGGTTATGAAAATAATTTATAGCAGCCCCATTCTCAACAAGAATTTTAAGAAGAGAGATTTAATGAAGAGGGGCTGCGAAGATTCGCCCCGACGCGCCTTGACGAGCTGAAAACGAATCCGCAAGCCGCGTGTCTGTATCTTTCTCGGTTCGCCCGCAAAAAAATCGCAAATTACTCTTCGGAAGCCGATTTCGCGCCGACCTACACGCCGCTACGCGGCTCGGAGGGAGTCGGGGTCCGCACCGGTCGACGAACGAGTGTCCCGCCTGCGGGATCGCCGGGCGCCGAGGTCCCGAGTTTAAAATCCTAGGAGTTATTAGAGGGTAAAGCGGGGAACGTTGCGTCTCTCCGGTACCCCCCTCTCCCGTGACGTCACGCCATTGTTTCGGAGGGAACAGAAAAAAAAATTGCCAAAAATCAGCTGTGCGCCGCAGAGTCGCGAAAACTCGGCTCAATACGTAACAGGCGGCGCGCAATCCGACCCGCGCGTCGGAATCGCTCCAAACCCGTTATTTCCGGAAATTGTTTAAACAATTTCGCGAATTTGCAATAACAAATTCGCGGCGTATTTTTTCCCCGAAAGGCGCTCATTTCCCGAGTCCGACGCCGCGAAGCGCTCGGACCGCTGGGGGCGGAGCAGCGGGTTTTTAAAGTTTTACCCCCCACCCCGGTCGCCCCCGCCCCCTGTGACGTGTAGCAGTGTTCGAAGCGCGCAAAGGTCAAAAATAAAATTAAAAAAGTCGCCAAAATTCGGGGAATCGCAGCAGAACCGCGAAACCTCGGATTCCGACGTGACCGAGGGCGCCCGACGCGACGCGCTCGTCGGCGAACGCGTACCACCGCTCGGTTTGACGCCCGGGGAGTGCACTTTTTTTCGTTTTCGCGCTTGGAGAAAACTACCTCCGATACCTATCGCGATTCTGCGTCCGACCCCGCAAGCGGAAAAATTCTAAAAAAATTACTTCGGCCACAATTAAATCGCGAAAGTAGCACTTTCTCCGGCCCCGCACCGCCCACGCACAACAACTACAGGATGCAGAAGGGTCGCTTCCTACGCAACTGGCGGCGCGCAATCCGACCCGCGAAAAGCGAGTGTGTTTCTTCGAAAATATTAAACTATGTAAATTTAAAGTAATAAAGATTGTATTACACCATGTAATATTCTCTTCAGTTATTTTATACACAATTGTTGTATCATGGTGGCAAAGGTTCTTACTGCCATAAATAAGTGATTTTTAGTTTCATTTCTCTTTTAACTCCACAAAACATAAAGTTATGACAAAGCCCTTAACCGCTGATATACAGAATTGTGTACATGAAACCATATCAATTGTTAGATTTCATGAAAGTGTACCCTTTATTCCCTTACGAGTTTCTGAACTTCAGTGATTTTAATATTTTTGCTAGCTTCTTCGGTGACACCAGCAGTTTGCTTCAGCTTATTAGAAATCATTTATTCTGTTCAGTGACTTTTCTTATTTATAACTCACGACCTCTCACGAACTCAAAACCTCACGAAAAATCACGAAACCTCACCAAACCTAACCAAACCTCTACAAACCTCACCAAACCTCACCAAACCTCACCTCACCTCACCTCACCTCACCTCACCTCACCTCACCTCACCTCACCTCACCTCACCTCACCTCACCTCACCTCACCTCACCTCACCTCACCTCACCTCACCTCACCTCACCTCACCTCACCTCACCTCGCCTCGCCTCGCCTCACCTCACCTCACCTCACCTCACCTCACCTCACCTCACCTCACCTCACCTCACCTCACCTCACCTCACCTCACCCAACCTAACCTCACGAAACCTCGCGAAACCTCGCGAAACCTCGCGAAACCTCGCCAAACCTCACCAAACCTCACCAAACATCACCAAACCTCACCAAACCTCACCAAACCCCACCAAACCTCACCAAACCTCACCAAACCTCACCAAACCTTACCAAACCTCACCTAAAATATTATTAAAAGAAATGTTTACACACTCAATTCATTGGCCATTTTGTACTTGAATTACAGTGCAGTATACTCCTTAATAAATCAAAGTTTTTAGTACCTGAGAGTGTACAATCTATAAGCCACTTTCACACTTCGCGGTCTCAACAAATTACTTTTGACGTTGAAAACCAGGAAAGTGTTGACACTAGTGTAACGATTTTTGAAGCCTCATCTTTCGCAAGGCGGCAATTTGACAAAAATCTCTCTTGAAAAGTGAGGGAAATTAAATTACATTGCACAAATAAATATATTTCCAAAACTTTAATAAACCACATATTTAAATATAACTGTCATTTGTCGCACATACGAGGTTGAACTCAAGAAATCGCCGAAGACCTACAGTGTAAGTATTCGGCTTATTCACGTGTTTTGCAATTTGCCGCCTACGCGAGCAGTCGCGGAAATAGTATATCTGCTTTGACAACATTGTATGAGGTTCAATACCACCTCATCTGATGGATGTTTCTTGTTCTGAGAAGACATGAAATCGATGAGTAACATGTTGTTTGCTTCTTGTTCGTAGTACAAGTGTATAGCGAATTCATTTTAATTTGGTTTGTGACTTTTGGTGGGACGTTATAGCTTATGTTTGTAGTGAAGGCCAAACAATACACAGTGAAGCTCGGGAAATTATACGTCTCGTTATTAAGAAATGTGACGAAGAAAAGTATTCGGGCGTTCTTCATCACACGCTGCAAAACAGCAATTTTCGGGTAGTAAACTATACTGAAGTATCTGTTCGAACTGTGATATCAATTAAGAAAGAAGGATTTGATGCCGGCGGAACAGCATTGAGTAGTTTCGTAATTATATTCATTACTAAAATAATGAATATAAAAATAATTAATAAAAATTAATAAAATTAATAAAAGACGCAATTAAAAAATAATAATTAATAAAAAAAGCAAGTGCGAGCCAAAAAAATCAAATTCATTTGATGTATTAACCTTTCATTAATTAACACTTGTTTTTTCCCGTTAGAATTAAATCGAATATTTTGACTCTAGTACATGACAATGTTGCTCGAACAATATTGGCGTGTCGAATATCTTTATTGTTAGTTTACAATGAACTTTTTAAAATCAAATGTAATCCTTCGGAAGGATCGCGGTTAGATGTATTTCCAAATACTTGTTTAGTCATAATATTTAGCCGCCCATTTTACGGAAACGACTAACACAAGATCAAAGGAAAAGCGACATTGCATAGCTGGACATATGATTGTGAGAATGTAGCATTTTGGTGCTGTAGCCCTCAATAACAGTCGCTCTGACGGACATTAAGACAGACGGACAGCTGACCGAAAGACAGAAGAACGGACGAGCGGACGGATAGATGATTGGATAGACGGACATTCCTAGGTTATATTAGGATAGGTTAGGTTAGGTTAGGTTAGGTTTGGTGAGGTTTGGTGAGGTTTGGTGAGGTTTGGTGAGGTTTGGTGAGGTTTCGTGAGGTTAAGTTAGGTTAGGTTAGGTTAGGTTAGATTAGGTTAGGTTAAGTGAGGTTTGGTGAAATTTGGTGAGGTTTGGTGAGGTTTGGTGAGGGTTGGTGAGGTTTAATAAGGTTTGGTGAGGTTTGGTGAGGTTTCGTGAGATTTTGTAAGGTTTGGTGAGGTTTGGTGAGGTTTCGTGGTTTCGTGAGGTTTCGTGAGGTTCGGTGAGGTTTCGTGAGTTTTGGTGAGGTTTCATGGGGTTTCGTTAGGTTTCGTGACGTTTTGTGAGGTTTAACTTTAAGTAGTCCGAATTCTTGGCTCTAAGACCTTTATAATCTTAAATAACGCTTACAAGAATTATCGAATGCATTGCATTGCATGCGTCTACATTGGAGCTCAAGAACAAAACAAAAACAAAAACTTGCCATTGCAAGTATCATTAAACGCGTTTTCAGACGGCGAAACTGCGAAAAAAACATTTCCGACTGTTCTGATCTAATTGTGTCACAACGAAGTTCTGTCTTGGATCTTGTTTTTTATTGCTGAAACGGATAAATACACTTTAAGTAAGCCGAATTCTTGGCTCTAAGACCTTTATAAACTTAAATAAAGTTTTAAAAGAATTATCGAATAGAAGTCCGCAGTGGAGCTCAAGAACAAAACAAAGACAAGTACTTGCCATTGCAAGTATCATTATACGCGTTTTCAGACGGCGAAACTGCGAAAAACACCATTTCCGACTGTTCTGATCCAATTGTGTCACAAAGAAATTCTATGTTTGGATCTTGTTTTTTATTCCTGAAACGTAAAAATACGCTTTTAGTAAGCCGATCTCTTGCCTCTAAGACATTTATAATCTTAAATAACGTTTTAAAAGAATTATCGAATAGAAGTCTGAGAGTTAAATGACATCTTTTAAAATCATTACTTTTCCACCCGGCCTTATTTTCTTCTTCTTTATGCCGATTAGTCCTTTAAGTAAATACATGGTGAATACAGATCACCTAGGTGTAGGGAAACGTACTTGCCTATGTAAGAGTGAGTTGAGGTTAAATTAGGTCATGTTGGGTGAGGTTAAGTCAGGTTAGGTTAAGTTTGGTCAAGTCAGGAGAAGTTAGGTTAGGTTAGGTTATGTTGGTTAAGTAAGGTTAGGTTAGGTTAGATAGATTCCGGTAAGTTAGGTGAGGTAAGGTGATGTGACAGGTGTTAGATGATGTGATGTGTGAGGGGCAAGTTTTGAGGTGTGAGGTGTGCGGTGCGGTGATATGAGAGGCGACGTGAATTGTACGGTGAGAAAGGTGAGGTAAAATGACGTAGGGTGAAATTTGGTATGGTGAGATTAGATAAGGAGATGTTAGGTTATGTTAGGTTTTTTTAGGTTAGGTGAGTTGGAGTGACGTGATGTGAGGTTGGGTAAGGATCGGTGATGTGAGGTAAGGTAAGATATGGTGAGGTGAGGTGAGTTCAATTTAGAGGCATGTGAGATAAGTAATACTTGCTTTAATAGTTTACGTAGATGGCTAGTAATTTATTATTACAGAACAAGTTTTATTAATCTCATCTAACCGTGTTACGAGCTCTGCGCAATGTGCTCATAGTAGTGGTGCTCACACTTTAAATTTATAGTATTTTATATTTAGTGTTTTCTTACATAGGCAAGTGAGTTTCCCTACACCTAGGTGATCTGTATTCACCATGTATTTACTTAAAAGACTAATCGTCATAAAGAAGAAGAAAATAAGGCCGGATGGAAAAGTAAAGATTTTAAAAGATGTCATTTAACTTTTGAATAACAGTTAGGTTAGTCGAGGTGTGGTGAGATGAGGGTAGGTTAAATTAGGCTAGATGAGATTGAGGTAAGTGTGAGGTGTGAGATGAGATTAGGTGCGTAAAAGGCAACTTTAGTTGCGAAGTGTGGTGACATATGATGAGGTGTGTTGTTGTAGAATGAGGTGAGTTGTAGAATGAGGTGAGGTGAGTTAAAATGTGTTGGGGTGGGATGAAATGAAGTAAGAAGTGTGAGGTGAGGTTAGTTTAGGTAATATGATGAGTATACATTAGGTTAGAATACTTTAGGTTACGTTTTGTTAGGTTGGTTTAAATTTGGTAGAGTTCGGTTGAGTTATGTTAAGTTGCGTTAGGTTAAGTCAGGTAAAGGTAGGTTTTATAGATTAGATTAGCTTATGATAGGTATGGTTAGTTTAGGTGGGGTGAGGTGGGGTAAAGTGAGGTAATTTGAGAAAGTTTAAGTACACTGAAATTGGGTTTGGGAAAGATTTAGGTCAGAGCAGGTTAGGTTAGGTTATACTTTTTTGTTCTTCTCAACACTTTTCTGTTAAAAAAGATTAGAAAATCCTATTAATTGAAAATAATCCATCCGGTTGCGAATTTTTCAATAGGAATTGTCAGTAATATAGGGAATTTATTCTTTCTTAATATATCCATTTTATAATTAGGACACCGAGAATTGGGAATATTGCAAAGCAGTGTACGCTGGCTAGCAGAAACATAGCAGTGGGCAAGAGTGGCAGTGGGCAAGTTCGAAAAATTATTAAAATACCGTTATGAAAATTATTACCGGAGAATTATTATCGGTAAAATACGTTTCAAACCGTAGCACAAGTAATTCTTATATTATGTTTCTCTTCTTAATTTTCTGTCTCCGAAGTACTATACGTAGTCAAGGAAAGATTTGTACCTATGAGAAAATTGATTTCGAGATTAAAAAAAATACATCAAGTAGACCTCGACAAACTGTGAAGCATAAAAAGCCAATCATCATTGGTGTTAAGAAAATTTAAATAGTAGATGTATTTGCTGTTGCGATAGCAAATCTTGTTAGTGAAACAGTTTCAATTTTTAAACATCTGAGTGGTACAATAATTTTTCAGATGGAAATAAATATTATAAACCTAAATCGGAATGTTTCAGGCAGAAATATGACATCAGTGTCTCATATGTATACGATAGCAACGAATTATAAATATTTATGCGTTCTATGCTGGATGCTAGAAGAGAAGTGTATTCTGGAGGTTATAGTACATCCTGGTGTCATAACCACCTGGTTAGTTGTGGTGGGGTGAGTTGAGATGAGTGAGGTTGGTTAGGTTTGTCATATTGCAAGTTCAGAATGTCCTATTTCCGATTCAGAATATTCTCTTTCCTGTGTAAATAATTTACAGCTTTAATATTACTTATATCTAATTATATTTATTTCAATTTCTGTTGAAAATGGTTGAATATACCTGAAATATGTGGTGAGCACATTTATTATATTATTGTGCATATAAAGGTATGGATATTTTTTATGCCTTTTTAATTTAAAATATTTCAAATTTTTGAAAATTTCCAACGTTCTGAGTTAACCGTGATAATCGGAAATTTATGTTTATTGAAACTCTACTCTTTCAAGAAATTTACTTGTAGAAGAAAATTGTGAACCCTCTGTCTTCCCCAGGTATACACTCTGAGGACCCATCTGCTATACGAAGTAGAAAATAGTGACAAATGGAAATGTAGAAAGTTAAGGAGAATTTATTTTTTGAAAAGGCTCAGAGTCGTAATGAAAACAAAAATGAGTAGCTAAAATTTTAAATTTTTTTTAAAATAATAAATTTATTATATAAATTATTACATATCTATAATTTTATGTTTAAGGTGAGGTGAGAGATGTGAGATATGAGTTACTACCTCTGGGCTCGTATTATTTGATATTGTGTTTTCTGACGTAGGCAGGTTAGTTTCACTACACCTAAGAGATCTGTTATTTCCAGGTATTCACTTTAAAGACCATCTGCAAAGAGAAGGAGAAAATAAGGACGGAAGGAAATGTAGGTAGAATAAAGTTCGGTTTTTGAAAATGCCCAGAGTCCTTAAGAAAAAAATGAGTAGTTAAAATTTTATATTTTTTAAAAAAAATATTGAATTATATAATTACTATCAAAAGTATTGTGATTAGGTGAGGTAAGGTGAGGTGACAGGTGTGAGGTTTGATGTGAGAACTGTGAGGTACGAGTTGTGAAGTGCAAATTTTGAGGTGTGAGATATGAAGGAGGTAAGGTAAGATGAGTGGAGAGGCGCAGTGAGGTGTGGTGTGGTCAGATAAAAGGAGATAACGTAAGATGAGGTGAGACGAAAGTAGGTAAGGATAAGTGAGGTTATTGTGAGTTTAGATTTGGTTATGTTAGGTTGTTTCTTTAGATTAGATGACGTTATAGTATTTTATATTTAGTGTTTTCTTACATAGGCAAATGAGTTTCCCTACACTTAGGTGATCTGTATTCACCATGTATTTACTTAAAAGACTAATCGGCATAAAGAAGAAGAAAATAAGGCCGGATGGAAAAGTAAAGTCTTTAAAAGATGTCATTTAACTTTTGAATAACTGTTAGGTTGGTCGAGGTGTGGTGACATGAGGGTAGGTTAAATTAGGCTAGATGAGATTGAGGTATGTGTGAGGTGTTAGATGAGATTAGGTGCGTGAAAGGCAACTTTAGTTTCGAAGTGTGGTGACATACGATGAGGTGAGTTGTTGTAGAATGAGGTGAGGTGAGATAAATTGCGTTGGGGTGGGATGAAATGAAATAAGAAGTGTGAGGTGAGGTTAGTTTAGGTGATATGATGAGTATACATTAGGTTAGAATACTTTAGGTTACGTTTTGTTAGGTTGGTTTAAATTTGGTAGAGTTCGGTTGAGTTATGTTAAGTTACGTTAGGTTAAGTCAGGTAAAGGTAGGTTTTATAGATTAGATTAGGTTATGATAGGTATGGTTATTTTAGGTGGGGTGAGGTGTGGTAAAGTGAGAAGATTTGAGAAAGTTTAACTACACTGAAATTGGGTTTGGAGGACGGACGTGAACCGAATTGAAATGGAGGACGGACGTGAACCGGGCTATTTGAAATTACATTATTTAGTAAATTTTCAATATGGCGGACATGGTTACGTACTAAATAAAATGTATTTGATATAAAAATGAATGCCCAAGGTAATGTAGAAGTCAGTAATTCTTAAAGGATATGTAATTGCGAGGAAGTGAAGTAAATTATATTGATAGGAAGTGAAAATTAAAAAAGGTATTTTACATAAATAATATTTATTTGTAAAATTGGTACATATACAAAAAAATAACAATGTGCATGAAAAAATCCCGTTATGTGAAACAAAGGAACAAATCATGGTCAATCATCATTTGTGATACTATCAATATACTAAATATCACTGCTGCTAAACAAAACAAAAATAATAATAAATTTGTCACAAATACAACATACGCCCATGCATGACAAGTCAGTATAAATATATATACTGACCACGGGCGTCACCAAATAATATTATAATAATTTCATATCGAAATAGCTCCCATCACAGTTAAGTAGGTCACGGGACGGGGCTTTTGTTGCGAAGAACCCTAACGTCCGCCAGGCCGCGCCCGCACATGACAGAGCCCGACCGACCGCTGATGAGGGGGTCTCTTAGCAGCGGACACATTTATGACCTGTCATAAACGCTGCCACCCTTCGATACCGTGCCACCCTAGGGGAGCCACCGGGCACTCAAGACAAACAATACGCGCCGGCGCGCCCTTTTGCCACGCGCCCGCGTAAGGAATCCAAATTCCCAAAGGGGTTATTTACAACTCAACAGTCGCCGGCTGCCGATCAGCCTCTGCTGACAAATTTATGGCCCAGAAAAAAAAACGCAACTGCTCGAACAAGTGTTCGGACAGCTGCGAGAGAAGCTCTGGAATCGCTCACAGAGGGAGAGAGAGGGGGGGGCCCGAGGTAGAAAGAGAGATCTCCCTGGAAAATTCCGTAAACGATGCAACCCGATTGGAGAACTTCAAAATTAAAACGCAATTACTTTTGGCCTATGAGATGTCTCATCGTGAGGGAAGGGGGAGAATTTGCAGGTTCGGAAACGTTTTGGGAGGGAGGAAACAGAGGTAAATTGAACGCGAGATGTGCAGAGAAACGACACTTACCAAGGAGATTCTCGAGTAAACATTTGAATTCTCTCTAAACTACGCCTAAAGTCACTACTGAAGAACATCCTTCACCTTAGATTTACCGCGGAGGAAACTTGGGCGGGAGATGGCAAGATCCGGCGTAATTTCCGCATAAGTTGATCTGCATCCGCCGCCTAGTGCCATATCGGGCCCATTCAAGCCCGCACTGAACCACGGCCAGCACCAGTGTGTCCTCAACTGACTGAGCCCGCACGATTTGACGACTCCGTCGTCACGCCACGCTGCCAGCTGAGGAGGAACACCCAGTGGGAGGACGGTAACCTGAGACCGCCCGCCGTCTATGAGGCCGGTCTGCGGAGCCACCGCCAGCCAGTGGTGATTAATCTGGTATTTAAGACGTATATTAATATTAATATTAATTATACGTCTATTAATATTTTTCGAAATTTGGCACGTAAGGGGGGGGGGGGTCGTTTTGTAACTTGCTCAGTTGAGGTTCCTTTTGTTTTTCCTCTATCTCGGAAACTATTTGTCTGATTGGAGTTTGCTTTTCGTCAATGAATTTCTTTTAATGTGTTCTGCTTGTATACAGAATTACAGATAGCAGTGCTGAAATTCATATTTTTCGAAATTTGGCAAATAAGGGGGTGTCGTTTTGTAACTTGCTCAGTTGAGGTTCCTTTTGTATCTCGTCTATCTCAGAAACTATTTCTCTGATTGGAGTTTACTTTGCACCAATGAAATTCTTTTAAAGTGTTCTACTTGTATACAGAATTACAGATAGTAGTGCTGACATTAATATTTTTCGAAATTTGGCACGTAAGGGGTGGTCGTTTTAAAACTAGCTCAGTTGAGGTTCCTTTTGTATCTCGTCTATCTCGGAAACTATTTGTTTGATTGGAGTTTGCTTTGCACCAATGAATTTCTTTTAAAGTGCTCTACTTGTATACAGAATTACAGATAACAGTGCTGAAATTAATATTTTTCGAAATTTTTACGTAAGGGGAGGTCGTTTTAAAACTTGCTCTGTCTGATTGGAGTTTGCTTTGCACCAATGAATTCCTTTTAAAATGTTCTACTTGTATACAGAATTACAGATAGCGGCGCTGAAATTAATATTTTTCGAAATTTGGCACGCATCGTTTTGTAACTTGCTCAGTTGAGGTTCCTTTTGTTTTTCCTCTATCTCGGAAACTATTTGTCTGATTGGAATTTCCTTTTCACCAATGAACTTTTTTAATGTGTTCTACTTGTATACAGAATTACAGATAGCAGTGCTGAATTTAATATTTTTCGAAATAAGGCACGCAAGGGGTTCCTTTTGTATCTCGGTTATCTCGGAAACTATTTGTCTAATTGGGGTTTGCTTTTCACCAATGAATTTCTTTTAATGTGTTCTACTTGTATACAGAATTACAGATAGCAGTGCTAAAATAAATATTTTTCGAAATTTGGCAAATAAGGGGGTGTCGTTTTGTAACTTGCTCAGTTGAGGTTCCTTTTGTATCTCGTCTATCTCGGAAACTATTTCTCTGATTGGAGTTTACTTTGCACCAATCAATTTCTTTTAAAGTGATCTACTTGAATACAGAATTACAGATAGCAGTGCTGAAATTAATATTTTTCGAAATTTTGCACGAAAGGGGGTTCGTTTTAAAACTTGTTCATTTGAGGTTCCTTTTGTCTTTTGTCTTTTGTTCCGTCTATCTCGGAAACTATTTATCTGATTGGAGTTTGCTTTCCACTAATGAATTTCTTTTAAAAAGTTCTATTTGTATACAGAATTAAAGATAGCAGTGCTGAAATTAATATTTTTCGAAATTTAGCACGTAAAGTGGGGGTCGTTTAATAACATGTAGAGTTGAGATTCCTTTTGTTTTTTCTCTATCTCGGAAACTATTTGTCTGATTTGAGTTTGCTTTTCACCTATGAATTTCTTTTAAAATGTTCTACTTGTATACAGAATATCGGATGGCAGCGCCCAAATTTATATTTTTCGAAATTTGGCACGTAAGAGGGGGGGGGTTGCTTTGTACTTGATGATTGGGGGCTCCACTTTGTCGTCTAACTCGGAAACTATGCGTCTGATTGGAGTTTAGTTTGCACCAATGAATTTCTTTCAAAGTGTTCTACTTGTATAGAGAATATCAGATGGCAGCGCCAAAATTATTATTTTTCGAAATTTGGCACGTAAGGGGGGGTGCCTTGTACTTGATGACTCGGGGCTCCACTTTGTCGACTATCTCGGAAACTATGCGTCCATTGGAGTTTAGTTTGCACCAATGAATTTCTTTTAAAGTGTTTTACTTGTATACAGAATATCAGATGGCAGCGCCAAAAGTAATAGTTTTCGAAATTTGGCACGTAAGGAGGGGGGGTGCTTTGTACTTGATGACTCGGGGCTTCACTTTGTTTGTCGTCTATCTCGGAAACTATGCGTCTGATTGGAGTTCAATTTGCACCAATGAATTTCTTTTAATGTGTTTTACTTGTATACAGAATATCAGATGGCGGCGTCAAAATTAATATTTTTCGAAATTTGGCACGTAAGGGTAAGCTTTGTACTTGATGACTCGGGGCTCCACTTTGTCGTCTATCTCGGAAACTATGCGTCTGATTGGAGTTTAGTTTGCACCAATGTTTTGTTTTGTTTTTCTTTTAAAGTGTTCTACTTGTATACAGAATATCAGATGGCAGCGCCAAACTAATATTTTTCGAAATTTGGCACGTAAAGGGAGAAAGCTTTGTACTTGATGACTAGGGGCTCCACATGGTTTGTCGTCTATCTCGGAAAATATGCGTCTCATTGGAGTTTAGTTTGAACCAATGAATTTCTTTTAAAGTGTTCTACTTGTATACAGAATATTAGATGGCAACGCCAAAATTAATATTTTTGAAATTTGGCACGTAAGGGGGGGTGCTTTGTACTTGATGACTCGGGGCTCCACTTTGATTGTCGTCTATCTCGGAAAATATGCGTCTGTTTGGAGTTTAGTTTGCACCAATGAATTTCTTTTAATGTGTTTTACTTGTTTACAGAATATCAGATGGCAAAGCCAAAATTAATATTTTTTGAAATTTGGCACGCACGGGGGGTGTGCTTTGTACTTGATGACACGGGGTTCCACTTTGTTTGTCCTGTGTCTCGGAAACTATGCGTCTGATTGGAGTTTAGTTTTCACCAATGTATTTCTTTTAAAGTGTTCTACTTGTATACAAAATATCAGATGGACGCGCCAAAATTAATATTTTTCGAAATATGGCACGTAAGGGGAGGGGGGCTTTGTATTTGATGACCCGGGGCTCCACTATGTTTGTCGTCTATCTCGGAAATTATGCATCTCATTGGAGTTTAGTTGGCACCAATGAATTTCTTTTAATGTGTTTTACTTGTATACGGAATATCAGATAGCAGCGCCAAAATTAATATTTTTTCGAAATTTGGCACGTAAGAGGGGGGCGCTTTATACTTGATGACTCGGGGCTCCACTTTGTTTGTCGTCTATCTCGGAAACTAGGTTTCTTTTAAATGATTTACTTTTGAATTTTTGAATTTCTTTAAATTGAAATTAAATAATTAATTTCTTTTAAAGTGTTCTAGTTGTATACAGAATTAGAGATAGCTGTGTTGAAATTAATATTTTCGAAATTTGGCCCGTAAGGTGGGTTCGTTTTGTAACTTGCTCAGTTGAGTTTTTTTTGTTTTTCCTCTATCTCGTGTGAGTTTCCCTACACATAGGTGATCTGTATTCACCATGTATTTACTTAAAAGACTAATCGGCATAAAGAAGAAGAAAATAAGGCCGGATGGAAAAGTAAAGATCTTAAAAGATGTCATTTAACTCTCAGACTTCTATTCGATAATTCTTTTAAAAGGTTATTTAAGATTATAAAGGTCTTAGAGCCAAGAATTCGGATTACTTAAAGTTAAACCTCACGAAACGTCACGAAACCTAACGAAACCCCACGAAACCTCACGAAACCTCACGAAACCTCACGAAACCTCACGAAACCTCACGAAACCTCACGAAACCTCACCAAACCTCACGAAACCTCACGAAATCTCACCAAACCAAACCAAATCTTACGAAACCTCACGAAACCTCACGAAACCTCACGAAACCTCACGAAACCTCTCAAAACCTCACGAAACCTCACCAAACCACACGAAACCTCACAAAACCTCACAAAACCCCACCAAACTTCACCAAACATCACCTAACCTAACCTAATCAAACCTAACCTAACCTAACCTAACATAACCTCACCAAACCTAACGAAACCTCACCAATTCTCACCAAACCTCACCAAACCTCACCTAATTTCACCTAACCTAACCTAACCTAAACTAACGAAACCTCACGAAACCTCGCGAAACCTCACGAAACCTCACGAAACCTCACGAAACCTCACGAAACCTCACGAAACCTCACGAAACCTCACGAATCCTCACCAAACATCACCAAACCTCACCAAACCTCACAAAACCTCACCATACCACACGAAACCTCACGAAACCTCACCAAACGTCACCAAACCTCACCACACCAAACCAAAGTGACGAAAGCATAAACCGACTGTCTGGCTTGCGTATCCCGCAAGTCCCGCCTGCTCCGCCGGGGCTCGCCGGACGCCGCCTGGCCTGGCAGTGCGGCTGCGCCGACAGCGAACCCACAACAATCGGGAGGGTGACGCAACGCCGTAGAAGGGGAAGGGGGCGCGCAGTGTTTTCTTAATTTGATTTGTTGATAATTAGATTTGTTGTCATGAAGACTATCACAGAACGTTTACGACGTACCTCGCAGCTATTGGCATTATTGTGGTTAGAGTTTTTAAGGCTTATAACTGAAAATGATAATTAAAATAATACAATATAATTAAAATAAAATCGGTCTATAATTGTAAATGACTAAAAAAATTCACTTTAAAATACAATTGAAAGCGATCGTTTAATATTAATTTTTAATAACTAAGTTTTATCTTGCATTGACTGATTTTGAATATAAATTATATTTTTTTGCACTGAGAGCTTGAGTTTCAATCATTTTTCAATTGCCATAAATAGTAATAAAAATACGAATAATTAATTTAAATTAAATTTGTTACTTATATAAAGAACAGGTATTAAATGTAATCAAAAAAAATTTCTAGAAATAACTTACGTCAAAACGTTTGCTGGAATAGCTAGTACAGTATAATTAAATAAATATGTGATATGTATAAGAGTATTACACTTACATATATTTATTTTAATAGGAAAGTTCTAAACAATAATGCACTAAAAATGTTTAACAAAAAGTAAGAATAATTTTACTGAATTTCAAACCTTTTTCTAATACTTGGACTAAGCAACACGTGGTCAGTTAATAAAGAATTGTAGGTTATTACTGAAAGTAATAGTACTTTTAACAGCGCTATCTGTTGGATCCTCACTCAATTCAGTCAACTGACCACCTTATACCGTCGTTAGAATCTGATGTCTCTTTGTAAAATAAAAACAAATGATTCGCAATAAATAAAATTGCAATCCCAAATTCGAAAAATAAACAATCATATCTCTTAAGTTGGAGAAACCACAATTAATAAAACAACATTAAAATCATTAAAAAAACAATATTAGGTTAGGTTAGGATAGGTTAGGTTAGGTTAGGTGAGGTGAGGTGAGGTGTGGTGAAGTGTGGTGAGGTGAGGTGAGGTGAGGTGAGGTGGGTCAGGTGAGGTTAGGTTAGGTTAGGTTAGGTTAGGTTAGGTTAGGTTAGGTTAGGTTAGGTTAGGTTAGGTTAGGTTAGGTTAGGTTAGGTTAGGTTAGGTTAGGTTAGGTTAGGTTAGGTTAGGTTAGGTTAGGTTAGGTTAGGTTAGGTTAGGTTAGGTTAGGTTAGGTTAGGTTAGGTTAGGTTAGGTTAGGTTAGGTTAGGTTAGGTTAGGTTAGGTTAGGTTAGGTTAGGTTCGGTTAGGTTTGGTTTGGTTTGGTTTGGTTTGTTTGGTGAGTATTGGTTTGTTTGGTGAGTATTGGTGAGGTTTGGTGAGGTTTGGTGAGGTTGCGTGTTTTCGTGAGATTTCGCGAGGTTAGGTGAGGTTGGATTAGGTTAGGTTAAATTAGGTGAGTTTAGGTGAGTTTTGATTAGGTTTGATGAGGTTTGGTGAGTTTTTGTGAGGTTGCGAGTTTTCGTGAGGTTTCGTGAGGTTTCGTGAGGTTTAACTTTAAGTAATCTGAATTCTTGGCTCTAAGACCTTTATCATCCTAAATAACGTTTTAAAAGAATTATCGAATAGACGTCGGCAGTGGAGCTCAAGAACAAAACAAAAACAAGTACTTGCCTTTGATAGTATCATTAAACGCGTTTTCAGGCGACGAAACTGCGAATAACACCATTTCCGACTTTCTGATCCAATTGTGTTCAAAACAAATTCAATGTCTTGGATTTAGTTTTTTATTGCTGAAACGTAAAAATACACTTTTAGTAAACCGAATTCTTTGCTCTAATACCTTTATCATCCTAAATAACATTTTAAAAGAATTATCGAATAGAAGTCCGCATTAGAGCTCAAGAACAAAACAAAAACAAGTACTTGCCTTTGCAAGTATTATTAAACGCGTTTTCAGACGGCGAAACTACGAACAAACACCATTTCCGACTCTCTGATCCAATTGTGTCACAAACAAATTCAATGGCTTAGATTTTGTTTTTTATTGCTGGAACGTATAAATACACTTTAAGTAAGCCGAATTCTTTGCTCTAAGACCTTTATAATCTTAAATAAAGTTTTAAAAGAATTATCGAATAGACGTCCGCAGTGGAGCTCAAGAACAAAACAAAGACAAGTACTTGCCATTGCAAGTATCATTAAACGCGTTTTCAGACGGCGAAACTGTGAAAAACACCATTTCCGACTTTCTGATCCAATTGTGTCACAAAGTAATTCTATGGCTTGGATATTGTTTTTTATTGATGAAACGTAAAAATACACTTTAAAAAAGCCGAATTCTTGCCTCTAAGACCTTTATAATCTTAAATAACGTTTTAAAAGACTTATGGAATAGAAGTCCCCATTGGAGCTCAAAAACAAAACAAAAACAAGTACTTGCAATTGCAAGTATCATTAAACGCGTTTTCAGACCGTAAAACTGCTAAGACCACCATCTTATCATAATGTATAGCCGGCCATTTTACAGAAACGACTAACGAAAAATCAAAGGAAAAGCGACTTTCGATAATAGGATATATGATTGCGGGAATGTGGAATTTTGTGCTTTAGCCCTTTAATAACTGACGTTCAGACGGGCAGCTGACGGAAGGAATAAAGAACAGACGAGCGGACGGAGAGATGAATGGGTAGACAGAGTGAATCGGCTGTACCGTTAAATAACTCTCCTACGAAGTGTTCGAGAACTTGAAAAATTGAAACTGCTTCACTAAACTAACAACATTTGCCTATGTCAAAAAACATTAAATATAAAGTACGAGCCCAAAGCTAGTAAAGTGTAAGCACCACTACTAAGAGCACATTGCACAGCGCTCGTAACACGGTAAGATGTGATTAATATAACTTGTTCTGTAATAATATATTACTGGCCATCTACAGAAACTATTATGCAAGTGCTAAGTACTACTTATCTCATATGCCACTAAATTGAACTTAGCTTACCTCACCATACTTTACCCAACCTCACATCACGTCACTCCACCTCACCTAACCTAAAACAACCTAACCTAACATAACATCTCCTTACCTAATCTCACCATACCAAATTTCACCCCACAGTTTACGTCACCTTACCTCACCGTACAGCTCACTTCGCCTCTTACATCACCTCACCACACACCTCAAAACTTGCCCCTCACACATCACATCTCACACCTGTCACATCACCTTACCATACCTAACTTATCGGAATCTAACCTAACCTAACCTGACAACCTTACCCAACATGAACTAATTTAACCTCAACTCACGTAAACTAAACTCAACTAACTACACCTCAACTCACTTCACTTCACCACATATCGCCTCTATTCACTTCACACTTCATGTCACCGCGCCTAACCTTACCTTACATCACTCCACTCCACAGGCATAGATGCCTCTCCTCCCCTCACCTTATCTCACTTGCCTCACCCCAACTCTTTGGTCCATACACTTCACGTCACTACACACAACTTCACCAAATCTCACATCACCACACCTTACCTCTCGCTGCACATCTCACATCACGTTACGTCATCTAATCTAAAGAAACAACCTAACATAACCAAATCTAAACTCACAATAACCTCACCTACTTTCGTCTCACCTCATCTAACCTTATCTCCTTTTATCTCACCACACCACACCTCACTGCGCCTCTCCACTCACCTTACCTTACCTCCTTCATATCTCACACCTCAAAATTTGCACTTCACAACTCGTACCTCACAGTTCTCACATCAAACCTCACACCTGTCACCTCACCTTACCTCACCTAATCACAATACTTTTGATAATAATTATATAATTCAATATTTTTTAAAAATATATAAAATTTTAACTACTCTTTTTTTCCTTAAGGACTCTGGGCATTTTCAAAAACCGAACTTTCTTCTATCTACATTTCCTTCCGTCCTTATTTTCTCCTTCTCTTTGCAGATGGTCTTTAAAGTGAATACCTGGAAATAACAGATCTCTTAGGTGTAGTGAAACTAACCTGCCTAGGTCAGAAAACACAATATCAAATAATACGAGCCCAGAGGTAGTAACTCATATCTCACATCTCTCACCTCACCTTAAATATAAAATTATAGATATGTAATAATACATATAATAAAAATTTATAATTTTAAAAATAAATTTAAAATTTTAGCTACTCATTTTTGTTTTCATTACGAATCTGAGCCTTTTCAAAAGATAAATTCTCCTTAACTTTCTACATTTCCATTTGTCACTATTTTCTACTTCGTATAGCAGATGGGTCCTCAGAGTGTATACCTGGGGAAGACAGAGGGTTGTCAATTTTCTTGTACAAGTAGAGTAAATTTCTCGAACGAGTAGAGTTTTATTAAACACAAATTTCCGATTATCACGGTTAACTCTAAACGTTGGAAATTTTCAAAAATTTGAAATATTTTAAATTAAAAAGATATAAACATATCCATACCTTTATATGCACAATAATATAATAAATGTGCTCACCACATATTTCAGGTATATTCAACCATTTTCAACAGAAATTGAAATAAATATAATTAGATATAAGAAATATTAAAGCTGTAAATTATTTACACAGGAAAGAGAAGATTCTGAATCGGAAATAGGACATTCTGAATATGCAATATGACAAACCTAACCAACCTCACTCATCTCAGCTCACCCCACCACAACTAACCAGGTGGTAATGACACCAGGATGTACTATAACCTCCAGAATACACTTCTCTTCTAGCATCCAGCTTTCAAACGTTTGTTGTTCAGTGTCTGAGGTCCAATGCAGATTCACGGCTTTTTAAATGAGTATTTTTACGTTTCGACGAAAATAAACAAGATCCAATGCATAGAATTCCGGTGTGGCAATCAGGTGAGAACAATCAGAAGTGTTGTTTTTCGCAGTTTTGCTGTCTGAAAACGCGTTTTATGGTACTTCCGACTTTCAAACGTTTTTGTTCAGTGTCTGAGGTCCAATGCAGACTCACTATGAATTTCTTACGATAAAAACTTAGATGTGCTATTTTGACACTGAAGTCAAGAACTCGGCTTTTTGAATGAGTATTTTTACGTTTCGACGAAAATAAACAAAATCCATTCCATAGAATTCCGGTGTGACACAATTAGGTGAGAACAATAGGAAGTAATGTTATTCGCAGTTTTGCTGTCAGAAAACGCGTTTTGTGGTACTTCCGACTTTCAAACGTTTGTTTTTGTTCAGTGTCTGAGGTCCAATGTAGACTCCCTATGAATTTCTTACGATAAAAACTTAGATGTGCTATTTTGACACGAAAGTCAAGAACTCGGCTTTTTGAATGAGTATTTTTACGTTTCGACGATAATAAAAAAAATCCAATGCATAGAATTCCGGTGTGGTAATTAGATGAGAACAATCGTAAGTGTTGTTTTTCGCAGTTTTGGTGTCTGAAGACGCGTTTTATAGTCAGTCCGATCTTCAAACGATTGCTTTTGTTCAGTGTCTGAGGTCCAATGCAGATTCACTATGAATTTCTTACGATAAAAACTTAGATGTGCTATTTTGACATCAAAGTCAAGAACTCGCCTTTTTGAATGAGTATTTTTACGTTTCGACGATAATAAACAAGATCCAATGCATAGAATTCCGGTGTGGTAATTAGATGAGAACAATCGGAAGTGTTGTTTTTCGCAGTTTTGCTGTCTGAAGACGCGTTTTATGGTAAGTCCGACTTTCAAAAGTTTGTTTTTGTTCAGTGTCTGAAGTCCAATGCAGACTCACTATAAATTTCTTACGATAAAAATTTAGAAAGGCTATTTTGATACCAAAGTCAAGAACTCGGCTTTTTGAATGACTATTTTTACGTTTTGACGAAAATAAACAAGATCCAATCCATAGAAATCCGGTGTGATACAATTAGGTGAGAACAATCGGAGGTAATGTTATTCGCAGTTTTGCTGTCTGAAAACGCGTTTTGTGGTACTTGCGACTTTCAAACGTTTGTTTTTGTTCAGTGTCTGAGGTCCAATGCAGACTCCCTATGAATTTCTTACGATAAAAACTTAGATGTGCTATTTTGACATCAAAGTCAAGAACTCGGCTTTTTGAATGAGTATTTTTACGTTTCGACGATAATAAACAAGATCCAATGCATAGAATTCCGGTGTGGTAATTAGATGAGAACAATCGGAAGTGTTGTTTTTCGCAGTTTTGCTGTCTGAAAACGCGTTTTATCGTAAGTCCGACATTCAAAAGTTTGTTTTTGTTCAGTGTCTGAGGTCCAATGCAGACTCCCTATGAATTTCTTACGATAAAAATTTTGAAATGCTATTTTGATACGAAAGTCAAGAACTCGGCTTTTTAAATGAGTATTTTTACGTTTCACGATGATAAAAATATCCAATCATAGAATTCCGGTGTGGTAATTAGATGAGAACAATCGGAAGTGTTGTTTTTCGCAGTTTTGCTGTCTGAAAACGCGTTTTATGGTAAGTCCGACTTTCAAAAGTTTGTTTTTGTTCAGTGTCTGAGGTCCAATGCAGATTCACTATGAATTTCTTACGATAAAAACTTAGATGTGCTATTTTGACATCAACTGAAGAACTCGGCTTTTTGAATGAGTATTTTTACATCTCAACGATAATAAACAAAATCCAATGCATATGATTCCGGTGTGGTAATTAGATGAGAACAATCGGAAGTGTTGTTTTTCGCAGTTTTGCTGTCTGAAGAGGCGATTTATGGTAAGTCCGACTTTCATACGTTTGTTTTTGTTCAGTGTCTGAGGTCCAATGCAGATTCACTATGAATTATTTACGATAAAAACTTAGATGTGCTATTTTGACACCAAAGTCAAGAACTCGGCTTCTTGAATATTTTTACGTTTCGACGAAAATAAACAAGATCCAATCCATAGAATTCCCGTGTGACACAATTAGGTGAGAACAATCGGAAGTAATGTTATTCGCAGTTTTGCTGTCTGAAAACGCGTTTTGTGGTACTTCCGACTTTCAAACGTTTGTTTTTGTTCAGTGTCTGAGGTCCAATGCAGACTCCCTATGAATTTCTGAATGAGATGTGCTATTTTGATACGAAAGTCAAGAACTCGGCTTTTTGAATGAGTATTTTTACGTTTCGACGATAATAAAAAAAATCCAATGCATAGAATTCCGGTGTGGTAATTAGATGAGAACAATCGGAAGAGTTGTTTTTCGCAGTTTTGCTGTCTGAAGACGCGTTTTATCGTAAGTCCGACTTTCAAACGATTGCTTTTGTTCAGTGTCAGAGGTCCAATGCAGATTCACTATGAATTTCTTACGATAAAAACTTAGATGTGCTATTTTGACATCAACTGAAGAACTCGGCTTTTTGAATGAGTCTTTTTACATCTCAACGATAATAAACAAAATCCAATGCATATGATTCCGGTGTGGTAATTAGATGAGAACAATCGGAAGTGTTGTTTTTCGCAGTTTTGCTGTCTGAAGAGGCGATTTATGGTAAGTCCGACTTTCATACGTTTGTTTTTGTTCAGTGTCTGAGGTCCAATGCAGATTCACTATGAATTATTTACGATAAAAACTTAGATGTGCTATTTTGACACCAAAGTCAAGAACTCAGCTTCTTGAATATTTTTACGTTTCGACGAAAATAAACAAGATCCAATGCATAGAATTCCGGTGTGGCAATCAGGTGAGAACAATCAGAAGTGTTGTTTTTCGCAGTTTTGCTGTCTGAAAACGCGTTTTATGGTACTTCCGACTTTCAAACGTTTTTGTTCCGTGTCTGAGGTCCAATGCAGACTCACTATGAATTTCTTACGATAAAAACTTAGATGTGCTATTTTGACACTGAAGTCAAGAACTCGGCTTTTTGAATGAGTATTTTTACGTTTCGACGATAATAAACAAGATCCAATGCATAGATTTCCGGTGTGGTAATTAGATGAGAACAATCGGAAGTGTTGTTTTTCGCAGTTTTGCTGTCTGAAGACGCGTTTTATGGTAAGTCCGACTTTCATACGTTTGTTTTTGTTCAGTGTCTGAGGTACAATGCAGACTCACTATAAATTTCTTACGATAAAAATTTAGAAATGCTATTTTGATACCAAAGTCAAGAACTCGGCTTTTTGAATGAGTATTTTTACGTTTCGACGAAAATAAACGAAATCCAATCCATAGAATTCCGGTGTGAACCAATTAGGTGAGAACAATAGGAAGTAATGTTATTCGCAGTTTTGCTGTCAGAAAACGCGTTTTATCGTAAGTCCGACATTCAAAAGTTTGTTTTTGTTCAGTGTCTGAGGTCCAATGCAGACTCCCTATGAATTTCTTACGATAAAAACTTAGATGTGCTATTTTGACATCAAAGTCAAGAACTCGGCTTTTTGAATGAGTATTTTTACATCTCAACGATAATAAACAAAATCCAAAGCATATGATTCCGGTGTGGTAATTAGGTGAGAACAATCGGAAGTGTTGTTTTTCGCAGTTTTGCTGTCTGAAGAGGCGATTTATGGTAAGTCCGACTTTCATACGTTTGTATTTGTTCAGTGTCTGAGGTCCAATGCAGATTCACTATGAATTATATACGATAAAAACTTAGATGTGCTATTTTGACACCAAAGTCAAGAACTCGGCTTCTTGAATATTTTTACGTTTCGACGAAAATAAACAAGATCCAATCCATAAAATTCCGGTGTGACACAATTAGGTGAGAACAATCGGTAGTAATGTTATTCGCAGTTTTGCTGTCTGAAAACGCGTTTTGTGGTACTTCCGACTTTCAAACGTTTGTTTTTGTTCATTGTCTGAGGTCCAATGCAGACTCCCTATGAATTTCTTACGATAAAAACGTAGATGTGCTATTTTGACACAAAGTCAAGATCTCGCCTTTTTGAATGAGTATTTTTACGTTTCGACGATAATAAACAAGATCCAATGCATAGAATTCCGGTGTGGTAATTAGATGAGAACAATCGGAAGTGTTGTTTTTCGCAGTTTTGCTGTCTGAAAACGCGTTTTATCGTAAGTCCGACATTCAAAAGTTTGTTTTTGTTCAGTGTCTGAGGTCCAATGCAGACTCCCTATGAATTTCTTACGATAAAAATTTTGAAATGCTATTTTGATACGAAAGTCAAGAACTCGGCTTTTTAAATGAGTATTTTTACGTTTCGACGATGATAAAAAAATCCAATCATAGAATTCCGGTGTGGTAATTAGATGAGAACAATCGGAAGTGTAGTTTTTCGCAGTTTTGCTGTCTGAAGACGCATTTTATGGTAAGTCCGACTTTCAAAAGTTTGTTATTGTTCAGTGTCTGAGGTCCAATGAAGACTCACTATAAATTTCTTACGATAAAAATTTAGAAATGCTATTTTGATACCAAAGTCAAGAACTCGGCTTTTTGAATGACTATTTTTACGTTTTGACGAAAATAAACAAGATCCAATCCATAGAAATCCGGTGTGATACAATTAGGTGAGAACAATCGGAGGTAATGTTATTCGCAGTTTTGCTGTCTGAAAACGCGTTTTGTGGTACTTGCGACTTTCAAACGTTTGTTTTTGTTCAGTGTCTGAGGTCCAATGCAGACTCCCTATGAATTTCTTACGATAAAAACTTAGATGTGCTATTTTGACATCAACTGAAGAACTCGGCTTTTTGAATGAGTATTTTTACATCTCAACGATAATAAACAAAATCCAATGCATATGATTCCGGTGTGGTAATTAGATGAGAACAATCGGAAGTGTTGTTTTTCGCCGTTTTGCTGTCTGAAGAGGCGATTTATGGTAAGTCCGACTTTCATACGTTTGTTTTTGTTCAGTGTCTGAGGTCCAATGCAGATTCACTATGAATTATTTACGATAAAAACTTAGATGTGCTATTTTGACACCAAAGTCAAGAACTCGGCTTCTTGAATATTTTTACGTTTCGACGAAAATAAACAAGATCCAATGCATAGAATTCCGGTGTGGCAATCAGGTGAGAACAATCAGAAGTGTTGTTTTTCGCAGTTTTGCTGTCTGAAAACGCGTTTTATGGTACTTCCGACTTTCAAACTTTTTTGTTCAGTGTCTGAGGTCCAATGCAATATCACTATGAATTTCTTACGATAAAAACTTAGATGTGCTATTTTGACACTGAAGTCAAGAACTCGGCTTTTTGAATGAGTATTTTTACGTTTCGACGATAATAAACAAGATCCAATGCATAGAATTCCGGTGTGGTAATTAGATGAGAACAATCGGAAGTGTTGTTTTTCGCAGTTTTGCTGTCTGAAGACGCGTTTTATGGTAAGTCCGACTTTCATACGTTTGTTTTTGTTCAGTGTCTGAGGTCCAATGCAGACTCACTATAAATTTCTAACGATAAAAATTTAGAAATGCTATTTTGATACCAAAGTCAAGAACTCGGCTTTTTGAATGAGTATTTTTACGTTTCGACGAAAATAAACAAAATCCAATCCATAGAATTCCGGTGTGACACAATTAGGTGAGAACAATAGGAAGTAATGTTATTCGCAGTTTTGCTGTCAGAAAACGCGTTTTGTGGTACTTCCGACTTTCAAACGTTTGTTTTTGTTCAGAGTCTGAGGTCCAATGCAGACTCCCTATGAATTTCTTACGATAAAAACTTAGATGTGCTATTTTGACACGAAAGTCAAGAACTCGGCTTTTTGAATGAGTATTTTTACGTTTCGACGATAATAAAAAAAATCCAATGCATAGAATTCCGGTGTGGTAATTAGATGAGAACAATCGGAAGAGTTGTTTTTCGCAGTTTTGCTGTCTGAAGACGCGTTTTATCGTAAGTCCGACATTCAAACGATTGCTTTTGTTCAGTGTCTAAGGTCCAATGCAGATTCACTATGATTTTCTTACGATAAAAACTTAGATGTGCTATTTTGACATCAAAGTCAAGAACTCGGCTTTTTGAATGAGTATTTTTACATCTCAACGATAATAAACAAAATCCAATGCATATGATTCCGGTGTGGTAATTAGATGAGAACAATCGGAAGTGTTGTTTTTCGCAGTTTTGCTGTCTGAAGAGGCGATTTATGGTAAGTCCGACTTTCATACGTTTGTATTTGTTCAGTGTCTGAGGTCCAATGCAGATTCACTATGAATTATATACGATAAAAACTTAGATGTGCTATTTTGACACCAAAGTCAAGAACTCGGCTTCTTGAATATTTTTACGTTTCGACGAAAATAAACAAGATCCAATCCATAAAATTCCGGTGTGACACAATTAGGTGAGAACAATCGGAAGTAATGTTATTCGCAGTTTTGCTGTCTGAAAACGCGTTTTGTGGTACTTCCGACTTTCAAACGTTTGTTTTTGTTCATTGTCTGAGGTCCAATGCAGACTCCCTATAAATTTCTTACGATAAAAACTTAGATGTGCTATTTTACCACGAAAGTCAAGAACTCGCCTTTTTGAATGAGTATTTTTACGTTTCGACGATAATAAACAAGATCCAATGCATAGAATTCCGGTGTGGTAATTAGATGAGAACAATCGAAGTTTTGTTTTTCGCAGTTTTGCTGTCTCAAGACGCGTTTTATGGTAAGTCCGACTTTCAAAAGTTTGTTATTGTTCAGTGTCTGAGGTCCAATGCAGACTCACTATAAATTTCTTACGATAAAAATTTAGAAATGCTATTTTGATACCAAAGTCAAGAACTCGGCTTTTTGAATGAGTATTTTTACGTTTCGACGAAAATAAACAAGATCCAATCCATAGAATTCCCGTGTGACACAATTAGGTGAGAACAATCGGAAGTAATGTTATTCGCAGTTTTGCTGTCTGAAAACGCGTTTTGTGGTACTTCCGACTTTCAAACGTTTGTTTTTGTTCAGTGTCTGAGGTCCAATGCAGACTCCCCATGAATTTCTTACGATAAAAACTTAGATGTGCTATTTTGATACGAAAGTCAAGAACTCGGCTTTTTGAATGAGTATTTTTACGTTTCGACGATAAAAAAAATCAATGCATAGAATTCCGGTGTGGTAATTAGATGAGAACAATCGGAAGAGTTGTTTTCGCAGTTTTGCTGTCTGAAGACGCGTTTATCGTAAGTCCGACTTTCAAACGATTGCTTTTGTCAGTGTCTGAGGTCCAATGCAGATTCACTATGAATTTCTTACGATAAAAACTTAGATGTGCTATTTTGACATCAAAGTCAAGAACTCGGCTTTTTGAATGAGTATTTTTACATCTCAACGATAATAAACAAAATCCAATGCATATGATTCCGGTGTGGTAATCAGAGAGAACAATCGGAAGTGTTGTTTTTCGCAGTTTTGCTGTCTGAAGAGGCGATTTATGGTAAGTCCGACTTTCATACGTTTGTTTTTGTTCAGTGTCTGAGGTCCAATGCAGATTCACTATGAATTATTTACGATAAAAACTTAGATGTGCTATTTTGACACCAAAGTCAAGAACTCGGCTTCTTGAATATTTTTACGTTTCGACGAAAATAAACAAGATCCAATGCATAGAATTCCGGTGTGGCAATCAGGTGAGAACAATCAGAAGTGTTGTTTTTCGCAGTTTTGCTGTCTGAAAACGCGTTTTATGGTATGTCCGACTTTCAAAAGTTTGTTTTTGTTCAGTGTATGAGGTCCAATGCAGACTCACTATAAATTTCTTACGATAAAAATTAAGAAATGCTATTTTGATACAAAGTCAAGAACTCGGCTTTTTGAATGAGTATTTTTACGTTTCGACGAAAATAAACAAGATCAAATCCATAGAATTCCCGTGTGACACAATTAGGTGAGAACAATCGGAAGTAATGTTATTCGCAGTTTTGCTGTCTGAAAACGCGTTTTGTGGTACTTCCGACTTTCAAACGTTTGTTTTTGTTCAGTGTCTGAGGTCCAATGCAGACTCCCTATGAATTTCTTACGATAAAAACTTAGATGTGCTATTTGATACGAAAGTCAAGAACTCGGCTTTTTGAATGATTATTTTTACGTTTCGACGATAATAAAAAAAATCCAATGCATAGAATTCCGGTGTGGTAATTAGATGAGAACAATCGGAAGAGTTGTTTTTCGCAGTTTTGCTGTCTGAAGACGCGTTTTATCGTAAGTCAGACTTTCAAACGATTGCTTTTGTTCAGTGTCTGAGGTCCAATGCAGATTCACTATGAATTTCTTACGATAAAATCTTAGATGTGCTATTTTGACATCAAAGTCAAGAACTCGCCTTTTTGAATGAGTATTTTTACGTTTCGACGATAATAAACAAGATCCAATGCATAGAATTCCGGTGTGGTAATTAGATGAGAACAATCGGAAGTGTTGTTTTTCGCAGTTTTGCTGCCTGTAAACGCGTTTTATCGTAACTCCGACATTCAAAAGTTTGTTTTTGTTCAGTGTCTGAGGTCCAATGCAGACTCCCTATGAATTTCTTACGATAAAAACTTAGATGTGCTATTTTGACATCAAAGTCAAGAACTCGCCTTTTTGAATGAGTATTTTTACGTTTCGACGATAATAAACAAGATCCAATGCATAGAATTCCGGTGTGGTAATTAGATGAGAACAATCGGAAGTGTTGTTTTCCGCAGTTTTGCTGTCTGAAAACGCGTTTTATCGTAAGTCCGACTTTCAAAAGTTTGTTTTTGTTCAGTGTCTGAGGTCCAATGCAGACTCCCTATGAATTTCTTACGATAAAAATTTAGAAATGCTATTTTGATACGAAAGTCAAGAACTCGGCTTTTTGAATGAGTATTTTTACGTTTCGACGATGATAAAAAAATCCAATGCATAGAATTCCGGTGTGGTAATTAGATGAGAACAATCGGAAGTGTTGTTTTTCGCAGTTTTGCTGTCTGCAAACGCGTTTTATGGTAAGTCCGACTTTCAAAAGTTTGTTTTTGTTCAGTGTCTGAGGTCCAATGCAGATTCACTATGAATTTCTTACGATAAAAACTTAGATGTGCTATTTTGACACTGAAATCAAGAACTCGGCTTTTTGAATGAGTATTTTTACGTTTCGACGATAATAAACAAGATCCAATGCATAGAATTCCGGTGTGGTAATCAGATGAGAACAATCGGAAGTGTTGTTTTTCGCAGTTTTGCTGTCTGAAGACTCGTTTTATGGTAAGTCCGACTTTCAAAAGTTTGTTTTTGTTCAGTGTCTGAGGTCCAATGCAGACTCACTATAAATTTCTTACGATAAAAATTTAGAAATGCTATTTTGATACCAAAGTCAAGAACTCGGCTTTTTGAATGAGTATTTTTACGTTTCGACGAAAATAAACAAAATCCAATCCATAGAATTCCGGTGTGACACAATTAGGTGAGAACAATAGGAAGTAATGTTATTCGCAGTTTTGCTGTCAGAAAACGCGTTTTGTGGTACTTCCGACTTTCATACGTTTGTTTTTGTTCAGTGTCTGAGGTCCAATGCAGATTCACTATGAATTATTTACGATAAAAACTTAGATGTGCTATTTTGACATCAAAGTCAAGAACTCGGCTTTTTGAATGAGTATTTTTACATCTCAACGATAATAAACAAAATCCAATGCATATGATTCCGGTGTGGTAATTAGATGAGAACAATCGGAAGTGTTGTTTTTCGCCGTTTTGCTGTCTGAAGAGGCGATTTATGGTAAGTCCGACTTTCATACGTTTGTATTTGTTCAGTGTCTGAGGTCCAATGCAGATTCACTCTGAATTATATACGATAAAAACTTAGATGTGCTATTTTGACACCTTTAGTCAAGAACTCGGCTTCTTGAATAATTTTTACGTTTCGACGAAATAAACAAGATCCAATCCATAAAATTCCGGTGTGACACAATTAGGTGATAACAATCGGAAGTAATGTTATTCGCAGTTTTGCTGTCTAAAAACGCGTTCTGTGGTACTTCCGACTTTCAAACGTTTGTTTTTGTTCATTGTCTGAGGTCCAATGCAGACTCCCTATAAATTTCTTACGATAAAACTTAGATGTGCTATTTTGACACGAAAGTCAAGAACTCGGCTTTTTGAATGAGTATTTTTACGTTTCGACGATAATAAAAAAAATCCAATTCATAGAATTCCGGTGTGGTAATTAGATGAGAACAATCGGAAGTTTTGTTTTTCGCAGTTTTGCTGTCTCAAGACGCGTTTTATGGTAAGTCCGACTTTCAAAAGTTTGTTTTTGTTCAGTGTCTGAGGTCCAATGCAGACTCACTATAAATTTCTTACGAAAAGAATTTAGAAATGCTATTTTGATACCAAAGTCAAGAACTCGGCTTTTTGAATGAGTATTTTTACGTTTCGACGAAAATAAACAAGATCTAATCCATAGAATTCCCGTGTGACACAATTAGGTGAGAACAATCGGAAGTAATGTTATTCGCAGTTTTACTGTCTGAAAACGCGTTTTGTGGTACTTCTAACTTTCAAACGTTTGTTTTTGTTCAGTGTCTGAGGTCCAATGCAGACTCCCTATGAATTTCTTACTATAAAAACTTAGATGTGCTATTTTGATACGAAAGTCAAGAACTCGGCTTTTTGAATGAGTATTTTTACGTTTCGACGATAATAAAAAAAAATCAATGCATAGAATTCCGGTGTGGTAATTAGATGAGAACAATCGGAAGAGTTGTTTTTCGCAGTTTTGCTGTCTGAAGACGCGTTTTATCGTAAGTCCGACTTTCAAACGATTGCTTTTGTTCAGTGTCAGAGGTCCAATGCAGATTCACTATGAATTTCTTACGATAAAAACTTAGATGTGCTATTTTGACATCAACTGAAGAACTCGGCTTTTTGAATGAGTCTTTTTACATCTCAACGATAATAAACAAAATCCAATGCATATGATTCCGGTGTGGTAATTAGATGAGAACAATCGGAAGTGTTGTTTTTCGCAGTTTTGCTGTCTGAAGAGGCGATTTATGGTAAGTCCGACTTTCATACGTTTGTTTTTGTTCAGTGTCTGAGGTCCAATGCAGATTCACTATGAATTATTTACGATAAAAACTTAGATGTGCTATTTTGACATCAAAGTCAAGAACTCGGCTTTTTGAATGAGTATTTTTACATCTCAACGATAATAAACAAAATCCAATGCATATGATTCCGGTGTGGTAATTAGATGAGAACAATCGGAAGTGTTGTTTTTCGCCGTTTTGCTGTCTGAAGAGGCGATTTATGGTAAGTCCGACTTTCATACGTTTGTATTTGTTCAGTGTCTGAGGTCCAATGCAGATTCACTCTGAATTATATACGATAAAAACTTAGATGTGCTATTTTGACACCATTAGTCAAGAACTCGGCTTCTTGAATAATTTTTACGTTTCGACGAAAATAAACAAGATCCAATCCATAAAATTCCGGTGTGACACAATTAGGTGATAACAATCGGAAGTAATGTTATTCGCAGTTTTGCTGTCTAAAAACGCGTTCTGTGGTACTTCCGACTTTCAAACGTTTGTTTTTGTTCATTGTCTGAGGTCCAATGCAGACTCCCTATGAATTTCTTAGGATAAAAACTTATATGTGCTATTTTGTCACGAAAGTCAAGAACTCGCCTTTTTGAATGAGTATTTTTACGTTTCGACGATAATAAACAAGATCCAATGCATAGAATTCCGGTGTGGTAATTAGATGAGAACAATCGGAAGTGTAGTTTTTCGCAGTTTTGCTGTCTGAAGACGCGTTTTATCGTAAGTCCGACTTTCAAAAGTTTGTTTTTGTTCAGTGTCTGAGGTCCAATGCAGACTCCCTATGAATTTCTTACGATAAAAATTTAGAAATGCTATTTTGATACGAAAGTCAAGAACTCGGCTTTTTGAATGAGTATTTTTACGTTTCGATGATAATAAACAAGATCCAATCCATAGAATTCCCGTGTGACACAATTAGGTGAGAACAATCGGAAGTAATGTTATTCGCAGTTTTGCTGTCTGAAAACGCGTTTTGTGGTACTTCCGACTTTCAAACGTTTGTTTTTGTTCAGTGTCTGAGGTCCAATGCAGACTCCCCATGAATTTCTTACGATAAAAACTTAGATGTGCTATTTTGATACGAAAGTCAAGAACTCGGCTTTTTGAATGAGTATTTTTACGTTTCGACGATAAAAAAAATCCAATGCATAGAATTCCGGTGTGGTAATTAGATGAGAACAATCGGAAGAGTTGTTTTTCGCAGTTTTGCTGTCTGAAGACGCGTTTTATCGTAAGTCCGACTTTCAAACGATTGCTTTTGTTCAGTGTCTGAGGTCCAATGCAGATTCACTATGAATTTCTTACGATAAAAACTTAGATGTGCTATTTTGACATCAAAGTCAAGAACTCGGCTTTTTGAATGAGTATTTTTACATCTCAACGATAATAAACAAAATCCAATGCATACGATTCCGGTGTGGTAATCAGATGAGAACAATCGGAAGTGTTGTTTTTCGCAGTTTTGCTGTCTGAAGAGGCGATTTATGGTAAGTCCGACTTTCATACGTTTGTTTTTGTTCAGTGTCTGAGGTCCAATGCAGATTCACTATGAATTATTTACGATAAAAACTTAGATGTGCTATTTTGACACCAAAGTCAAGAACTCGGCTTCTTGAATATTTTTACGTTTCGACGAAAATAAACAAGATCCAATGCATAGAATTCCGGTGTGGCAATCAGGTGAGAACAATCAGAAGTGTTGTTTTTCGCAGTTTTGCTGTCTGAAAACGCGTTTTATGGTATGTCCGACTTTCAAAAGTTTGTTTTTGTTCAGTGTATGAGGTCCAATGCAGACTCACTATAAATTTCTTACGATAAAAATTTAGAAATGCTATTTTGATACAAAGTCAAGAACTCGGCTTTTTGAATGAGTATTTTTACGTTTCGACGAAAATAAACAAGATCCAATCCATAGAATTCCCGTGTGACACAATTAGGTGAGAACAATCGGAAGTAATGTTATTCGCAGTTTTGCTGTCTGAAAACGCGTTTTGTGGTACTTCCGACTTTCAAACGTTTGTTTTTGTTCAGTGTCTGAGGTCCAATGCAGACTCCCTATGAATTTCTTACGATAAAAACTTAGATGTGCTATTTTGATACGAAAGTCAAGAACTCGGCTTTTTGAATGATTATTTTTACGTTTCGACGATAATAAAAAAAATCCAATGCATAGAATTCCGGTGTGGTAATTAGATGAGAACAATCGGAAGAGTTGTTTTTCGCAGTTTTGCTGTCTGAAGACGCGTATTATCGTAAGTCCGACTTTCAAACGATTGCTTTTGTTCAGTGTCTGAGGTCCAATGCAGATTCACTATGAATTTCTTACGATAAAAACTTAGATGTGCTATTTTGACATCAAAGTCAAGAACTCGCCTTTTTGAATGAGTATTTTTACGTTTCGACGATAATAAACAAGATCCAATGCATAGAATTCCGGTGTGGTAATTAGATGAGAACAATCGGAAGTGTTGTTTTCCGCAGTTTTGCTGTCTGAAAACGCGTTTTATCGTAAGTCCGACTTTCAAAGTTTGTTTTTGTTCAGTGTCTGAGGTCCAATGCAGACTCCCTATGAATTTCTTACGATAAAAATTTAGAAATGCTATTTTGATACGAAAGTCAAGAACTAGGCTTTTTGAATGAGTATTTTTACGTTTCGACGATGATAAAAAAATCCAATGCATAGAATTCCGGTGTGGTAATTAGATGAGAACAATCGGAAGTGTTGTTTTTCGCAGTTTTGCTGTCTGCAAACGCGTTTTATGGTAAGTCCGACTTTCAAAAGTTTGTTTTTGTTCAGTGTCTGAGGTCCAATGCAGATTCACTATGAATTTCTTACGATAAAAACTTAGATGTGCTATTTTGACACTGAAATCAAGAACTCGGCTTTTTGAATGAGTATTTTTACGTTTCGACGATAATAAACAAGATCCAATGCATAGAATTCCGGTGTGGTAATCAGATGAGAACAATCGGAAGTGTTGTTTTTCGCAGTTTTGCTGTCTGAAGACTCGTTTTATGGTAAGTCCGACTTTCAAAAGTTTGTTTTTGTTCAGTGTCTGAGGTCCAATGCAGACTCACTATAAATTTCTTACGATAAAAATTTAGAAATGCTAATTTGATACCAAAGTCAAGAACTCGGCTTTTTGAATGAGTATTTTTACGTTTCGACGATAATAAACAAGATCCAATGCATAGAATTCCGGTGTGGTAATCAGATGAGAACAATCGGAAGTGTTGTTTTTCGCAGTTTTGCTGTCTCAAGACGCGTTTTATGGTAAGTCCGACTTTCAAAAGTTTGTTTTTGTTCAGTGTCTGAGGTCCAATGCAGATTCACTATGAATTATTTACGATAAAAACTTAGATGTGCTATTTTGACATCAAAGTCAAGAACTCGGCTTTTTGAATGAGTATTTTTACATCTCAACGATAATAAACAAAATCCAATGCATATGATTCCGGTGTGGTAATTAGATGAGAACAATCGGAAGTGTTGTTTTTCGCCGTTTTGCTGTCTGAAGAGGCGATTTATGGTAAGTCCGACTTTCATACGTTTGTATTTGTTCAGTGTCTGAGGTCCAATGCAGATTCACTCTGAATTATATACGATAAAAACTTAGATGTGCTATTTTGACACCATTAGTCAAGAACTCGGCTTCTTGAATAATTTTTACGTTTCGACGAAAATAAACAAGATCCAATCCATAAAATTCCGGTGTGACACAATTAGGTGATAACAATCGGAAGTAATGTTATTCGCAGTTTTGCTGTCTAAAAACGCGTTCTGTGGTACTTCCGACTTTCAAACGTTTGTTTTTGTTCATTGTCTGAGGTCCAATGCAGACTCCCTATAAATTTCTTACGATAAAACTTAGATGTGCTATTTTGACACGAAAGTCAAGAACTCGGCTTTTTGAATGAGTATTTTTACGTTTCGACGATAATAAAAAAAATCCAATTCATAGAATTCCGGTGTGGTAATTAGATGAGAACAATCGGAAGTTTTGTTTTTCGCAGTTTTGCTGTCTCAAGACGCGTTTTATGGTAAGTCCGACTTTCAAAAGTTTGTTTTTGTTCAGTGTCTGAGGTCCAATGCAGACTCACTATAAATTTCTTACGAAAAGAATTTAGAAATGCTATTTTGATACCAAAGTCAAGAACTCGGCTTTTTGAATGAGTATTTTTACGTTTCGACGAAATAAACAAGATCTAATCCATAGAATTCCCGTGTGACACAATTAGGTGAGAACAATCGGAAGTAATGTTATTCGCAGTTTTACTGTCTGAAAACGCGTTTTGTGGTACTTCTAACTTTCAAACGTTTGTTTTTGTTCAGTGTCTGAGGTACAATGCAGACTCCCTATGAATTTCTTACGATAAAAACTTAGATGTGCTATTTTGATACGAAAGTCAAGAACTCGGCTTTTTGAATGAGTATTTTTACGTTTCGACGATAATAAAAAAAAATCAATGCATAGAATTCCGGTGTGGTAATTAGATGAGAACAATCGGAAGAGTTGTTTTTCGCAGTTTTTGCTGTCTGAAGACGCGTTTTATCGTAAGTCCGACTTTCAAACGATTGCTTTTGTTCAGTGTCAGAGGTCCAATGCAGATTCACTATGAATTTCTTACGATAAAAACTTAGATGTGCTATTTTGACATCAACTGAAGAACTCGGCTTTTTGAATGAGTCTTTTTACATCTCAACGATAATAAACAAAATCCAATGCATATGATTCCGGTGTGGTAATTAGATGAGAACAATCGGAAGTGTTGTTTTTCGCAGTTTTGCTGTCTGAAGAGGCGATTTATGGTAAGTCCGACTTTCATACGTTTGTTTTTGTTCAGTGTCTGAGGTCCAATGCAGATTCACTATGAATTATTTACGATAAAAACTTAGATGTGCTATTTTGACATCAAAGTCAAGAACTCGGCTTTTTGAATGAGTATTTTTACATCTCAACGATAATAAACAAAATCCAATGCATATGATTCCGGTGTGGTAATTAGATGAGAACATTCGGAAGTGTTGTTTTTCGCCGTTTTGCTGTCTGAAGAGGCGATTTATGGTAAGTCCGACTTTCATACGTTTGTATTTGTTCAGTGTCTGAGGTTAAATGCAGATTCACTATTATTTATAAACGATAAAAACTTAGATGTGCTATTTTGACACCATTAGTCAAGAACTCGGCTTCTTGAATAATTTTTACGTTTCGACGAAAATAAACAAGATCCAATCCATAAAATTCCGGTGTGACACAATTAGGTGATAACAATCGGAAGTAATGTTATTCGCAGTTTTGCTGTCTAAAAAGGCGTTCTGTGGTACTTCCGACTTTCAAACGTTTGTTTTTGTTCATTGTCTGAAGTCCAATGCAGACTCCCTATGAATTTCTTAGGATAAAAACTTATATGTGCTATTTTGTCACGAAAGTCAAGAACTCGCCTTTTTGAATGAGTATTTTTACGTTTCGACGATAATAAACAAGATACAATGCATAGAATTCCGGTGTGGTAATTAGATGAGAACAATCGGAAGTGTAGTTTTTCGCAGTTTTGCTGTCTGAAGACGCGTTTTATCGTAAGTCCGACTTTCAAAAGTTTGTTTTTTGTTCAGTGTCTGAGGTCCAATGCAGACTCCCTATGAATTTCTTACGATAAAAATTTAGAAATGCTATTTTGATACGAAAGTCAAGAACTCGGCTTTTTGAATGAGTATTTTTACGTTTCGATGATAATAAACAAGATCCAATCCATAGAATACCCGTGTGACACAATTAGGTGAGAACAATCGGAAGTAATGTTATTCGCAGTTTTGCTGTCTGAAAACGCGTTTTGTGGAACTTCCGACTTTCAAACGTTTGTTTTTGTTCAGTGTCTGAGGTCCAATGCAGACTCCCCAAGAATTTCTTACGATAAAAACTTAGATGTGCTATTTTGATACGAAAGTCAAGAACTCGGCTTTTTGAATGAGTATTTTTACGTTTCGACGATAAAAAAAATCCAATGCATAGAATTCCGGTGTGTAATTAGATGAGAACAATCGGAAGAGTTGTTTTTCGCAGTTTTGCTGTCTGAAGACGCGTTTTATCGTAAGTCCGACTTTCAAACGATTGCTTTTGTTCAGTGTCTGAGGTCCAATGCAGATTCACTATGAATTTCTTACGATAAAAACTTAGATGTGCTATTTTGACATCAAAGTCAAGAACTCGGCTTTTTGAATGAGTATTTTTACATCTCAACGATAATAAACAAAATCCAATGCATATGATTCCGGTGTGGTAATCAGATGAGAACAATCGGAAGTGTTGTTTTTCGCAGTTTTGCTGTCTGAAGAGGCGATTTATGGTAAGTCCGACTTTCATACGTTTGTTTTTGTTCAGTGTCTGAGGTCCAATGCAGATTCACTATGAATTACTTACGATAAAAACTTAGATGTGCTATTTTGACATCAAAGTCAAGAACTCGGCTTTTTGAATGAGTATTTTTACATCTCAACGATAATAAACAAAATCCAATGCATATGATTCCGGTGTGGTAATTAGATGAGAACAATCGGAAGTGTTGTTTTTCGCCGTTTTGCTGTCTGAAGAGGCGATTTATGGTAAGTCCGACTTTCATACGTTTGTATTTGTTCAGTGTCTGAGGTCCAATGCAGATTCACTATTATTTATAAACGATAAAAACTTAGATGTGCTATTTTGACACCATTAGTCAAGAACTCGGCTTCTTGAATAATTTTTACGTTTCGACGAAAATAAACAAGATCCAATCCATAAAATTCCGGTGTGACACAATTAGGTGATAACAATCGGAAGTAATGTTATTCGCAGTTTTGCTGTCTAAAAACGCGTTCTGTGGTACTTCCGACTTTCAAACGTTTGTTTTTGTTCATTGTCTTAGGTCCAATGCAGACTCCCTATGAATTTCTTAGGATAAAAACTTATATGTGCTATTTTGTCACGAAAGTCAAGAACTCGCCTTTTTGAATGAGTATTTTTACGTTTCGACGATAATAAACAAGATACAATGCATAGAATTCCGGTGTGGTAATTAGATGAGAACAATCGGAAGTGTAGTTTTTCGCAGTTTTGCTGTCTGAAGACGCGTTTTATCGTAAGTCCGACTTTCAAAAGTTTGTTTTTGTTCAGTGTCTGAGGTCCAATGCAGACTCCCTATGAATTTCTTACGATAAAAATTTAGAAATGCTATTTTGATACGAAAGTCAAGAACTCGGCTTTTTGAATGAGTATTTTTACGTTTCGATGATAATAAACAAGATCCAATCCATAGAATACCCGTGTGACACAATTAGGTGAGAACAATCGGAAGTAATGTTATTCGCAGTTTTGCTGTCTGAAAACGCGTTTTGTGGTACTTCCGACTTTCAAACGTTTGTTTTTGTTCAGTGTCTGAGGTCCAATGCAGACTCCCCATGAATTTCTTACGATAAAAAATTAGATGTGCTATTTTGATACGAAAGTCAAGAACTCGGCTTTTTGAATGAGTATTTTTACGTTTCGACGATAAAAAAAATCCAATGCATAGAATTCCGGTGTGGTAATTAGATGAGAACAATCGGAAGAGTTGTTTTTCGCAGTTTTGCTGTCTGAAGACGCGTTTTATCGTAAGTCCGACTTTCAAACGATTGCTTTTGTTCAGTGTCTGAGGTCCAATGCAGATTCACTATGAATTTCTTACGATAAAAACTTAGATGTGCTATTTTGACATCAAAGTCAAGAACTCGGCTTTTTGAATGAGTATTTTTACATCTCAACGATAATAAACAAAATCCAATGCATATGATTCCGGTGTGGTAATTAGATGAGAACAATCGGAAGTGTTGTTTTTCGCAGTTTTGCTGTCTGAAGAGGCGATTTATGGTAAGTCCGACTTTCATACGTTTGTTTTTGTTCAGTGTCTGAGGTCCAATGCAGATTCACTATGAATTATTTACGATAAAAACTTAGATGTGCTATTTTGACATCAAAGTCAAGAACTCGGCTTTTTGAATGAGTATTTTTACATCTCAACGATAATAAACAAAATCCAATGCATATGATTCCGGTGTGGTAATTAGATGAGAACATTCGGAAGTGTTGTTTTTCGCCGTTTTGCTGCCTGAAGAGGCGATTTATGGTAAGTCCGACTTTCATACGTTTGTATTTGTTCAGTGTCTGAGGTTAAATGCAGATTCACTATTATTTATAAACGATAAAAACTTAGATGTGCTATTTTGACACCATTAGTCAAGAACTCGGCTTCTTGAATAATTTTTACGTTTCGACGAAAATAAACAAGATCCAATCCATAAAATTCCGGTGTGACACAATTAGGTGATAACAATCGGAAGTAATGTTATTCGCAGTTTTGCTGTCTAAAAACGCGTTCTGTGGTACTTCCGACTTTCAAACGTTTGTTTTTGTTCATTGTCTGAGGTCCAATGCAGACTCCCTATGAATTTCTTAGGATAAAAACTTATATGTGCTATTTTGTCACGAAAGTCAAGAACTCGCCTTTTTGAATGAGTATTTTTACGTTTCGACGATAATAAACAAGATACAATGCATAGAATTCCGGTGTGGTAATTAGATGAGAACAATCGGAAGTGTAGTTTTTCGCAGTTTTGCTGTCTGAAGACGCGTTTTATCGTAAGTCCGACTTTCAAAAGTTTGTTTTTGTTCAGTGTCTGAGGTCCAATGCAGACTCCCTATGAATTTCTTACGATAAAAATTTAGAAATGCTATTTTGATACGAAAGTCAAGAACTCGGCTTTTTGAATGAGTATTTTTACGTTTCGATGATAATAAACAAGATCCAATGCATAGAATTCCGGTGTGGTAATTAGATGAGAACAATCGGAAGAGTTGTTTTTCGCAGTTTTGCTGTCTCAAGACGCGTTTTATGGTAAGTCCGACTTTCAAAAGTTTGTTTTTGTTCAGTGTCTGATGTCCAATGCAGACTCCCTATAAATTTCTTACGATAAAACTTAGATGTGCTATTTTGACACGAAAGTCAAGAACTCGGCTTTTTGAATGAGTATTTTTACGTTTCGACGATAATAAAAAAAATCCAATTCATAGAATTCCGGTGTGGTAATTAGATGAGAACAATCGGAAGTGTTGTTTTTCGCAGTTTTGCTGTCTCAAGACGCGTTTTATGGTAAGTCCGACTTTCAAAAGTTTGTTTTTGTTCAGTGTCTGAGGTCCAATGCAGACTCACTATAAATTTCTTACGAAAAAAATTTAGAAATGCTATTTTGATACCAAAGTCAAGAACTCGGCTTTTTGAATGAGTATTTTTACGTTTCGACGAAAATAAACAAGATCTAATCCATAGAATTCCCGTGTGACACAATTAGGTGAGAACAATCGGAAGTAATGTTATTCGCAGTTTTGCTGTCTGAAAACGCGTTTTGTGGTACTTCTAACTTTCAAACGTTTGTTTTTGTTCAGTGTCTGAGGTCCAATGCAGACTCCCTATGAATTTCTTACGATAAAAACTTAGATGTGCTATTTTGATACGAAAGTCAAGAACTCGGCTTTTTGAATGAGTATTTTTACGTTTCGACGATAATAAAAAAAAATCAATGCATAGAATTCCGGTGTGGTAATTAGATGAGAACAATCGGAAGAGTTGTTTTTCGCAGTTTTGCTGTCTGAAGACGCGTTTTATCGTAAGTCCGACTTTCAAACGATTGCTTTTGTTCAGTGTCAGAGGTCCAATGCAGATTCACTATGAATTTCTTACGATAAAAACTTAGATGTGCTATTTTGACATCAACTGAAGAACTCGGCTTTTTGAATGAGTCTTTTTACATCTCAACGATAATAAACAAAATCCAATGCATATGATTCCGGTGTGGTAATTAGATGAGAACAATCGGAAGTGTTGTTTTTCGCAGTTTTGCTGTCTGAAGAGGCGATTTATGGTAAGTCCGACTTTCATACGTTTGTTTTTGTTCAGTGTCTGAGGTCCAATGCAGATTCACTATGAATTATTTACGATAAAAACTTAGATGTGCTATTTTGACATCAAAGTCAAGAACTCGGCTTTTTGAATGAGTATTTTTACATCTCAACGATAATAAACAAAATCCAATGCATATGATTCCGGTGTGGTAATTAGATGAGAACAATCGGAAGTGTTGTTTTTCTCCGTTTTGCTGTCTGAAGAGGCGATTTATGGTAAGTCCGACTTTCATACGTTTGTATTTGTTCAGTGTCTGAGGTCCAATGCAGATTCACTATGAATTATATACGATAAAAACTTAGATGTGCTATTTTGACACCATTAGTCAAGAACTCGGCTTCTTGAATAATTTTTACGTTTCGACGAAAATAAACAAGATCCAATCCATAAAATTCCGGTGTGACACAATTAGGTGATAACAATCGGAAGTAATGTTATTCGCAGTTTTGCTGTCTAAAAACGCGTTCTGTGGTACTTCCGACTTTCAAACGTTTGTTTTTGTTCATTGTCTGAGGTCCAATGCAGACTCCCTATGAATTTCTTAGGATAAAAACTTATATGTGCTATTTTGTCACGAAAGTCAAGAACTCGCCTTTTTGAATGAGTATTTTTACGTTTCGACGATAATAAACAAGATCCAATGCATAGAATTCCGGTGTGGTAATTAGATGAGAACAATCGGAAGTGTAGTTTTTCGCAGTTTTACTGTCTGAAGACGCGTTTTATCGTAAGTCCGACTTTCAAACGTTTGTTTTTGTTCAGTGTCTGAGGTCCAATGCAGACTCCCTATGAATTTCTTACGATAAAAACTTAGATGTGCTATTTTGACATCAAAGTCAAGAACTCGGCTTTTTGAATGAGTATTTTTACGTTTCGACGATAATAAACAAGATCCAATGCATAGAATTCCGGTGTGGTAATTATATGAGAACAATCGGAAGTGTTGTTTTTCGCAGTTTTGCTGTCTGAAAACGCGTTTTATGGTAAGTCCGACTTTCAAAAGTTTGTTTTTGTTCAGTGTCTGAGGTCCAATGCAGATTCACTATGAATTTCTTACGATAAAAACTTAGATGTGCTATTTTGACATCAAAGTCAAGAACTGGGCTTTTTGAACGAGTATTTTTACGTCTCAACGATAATAAACAAAATCCAATGCATATGATTCCGGTGTGGTAATTAGATGAGAACAATCGGAAGTGTTGTTTTTCGCCGTTTTGCTGTCTGAAGACGCGATTTATGGTAAGTCCGACTTTCATACGTTTGTTTTTGTTCAGTGTCTGAGGTCCAATGCAGATTCACTATGAATTATTTACGATAAAAACTTAGATGTGCTATTTTGACACCAAAGTCAAGAACTCGGCTTCTTGAATATTTTTACGTTTCGACGAAAATAAACAAGATCCAATCCATAAAATTCCGGTGTGACACAATTAGGTGAGAACAATCGGAAGTAATGTTATTCGCAGGTTTGCTGTCTGAAAACGCGTTTTGTGGTACTTCCGACTTTCAAACGTTTGTTTTTGTTCATTGTCTGAGGTCCAATGCAGACTCCCTATGAATTTCTTACGATAAAAACTTAGATGTGCTATTTTGACACGAAAGTCAAGAACTCGCCTTTTTGAATGAGTATTTTTACGTTTCGACGATAATAAACAAGATCCAATGCATAGAATTCCGGTGTGGTAATTAGATGAGAACAATTGGAAGTGTATTTTTTCGCAGTTTTGCTGTCTGAAGACGCGTTTTATCGTCAGTCCGACTTTCAAACGATTGCTTTTGTTCAGTGTCTGAGGTCCAATGCAGATTCACTATGAATTTCTTACGATAAAAACTTAGATGTGCTATTTTGACATCAAAGTCAAGAACTCGCCTTTTTGAATGAGTATTTTTACGTTTCGACGCTAATAAACAAGATCCAATGCATAGAATTCCGGTGTGGTTATTAGATGAGAACAATCGGAAGTGTTGTTTTTCGCAGTTTTGCTGTCTGAAAACGCGTATTATGGTAAGTCCGACTTTCAAAAGTTTGTTTTTGTTCAATGTCTGAGGTCCAATGCAGATTTACTATAAATTTCTTACGATAAAAATTTAGAAATGCTATTTTGACACCAAAGTCAAGAACTCGGCTTTTTGAATGAGTATTTTTACGTTTGAACCATAATAAACAAGATCCAATGCATAGAATTCCGGTGTGGTAATTAAATGAGAACAATCGAAAGTGTTGTTTTTCGCAGTTTTGCGCTCTGAAGACGCGTTTTATCGTCAGTCCGACTTTCAAACGATTGCTTTTGTTCAGTGTCTGAGGTCCAATGCAGATTCACTATGAATTTCTTACGATAAAAACTTAGATATGCTATTTTGACACCAAAGTCAAGAACTCGGCTTTTTGAATGAGTATTTTTACGTTTGAACCATAATAAACAAGATCCAATGCATAGAATTCCGGTGTGGTAATTAGATGAGAACAATCGGAAGTGTTGTTTTTCGCAGTTTTGCTGTCTGAAAACGCGTTTTATGGTAAGTCCGACTTTCAAAAGTTTGTTTTTGTTCAGTGTCTGAGGTCCAATGCAGACTCCCTATGAATTTCTTACGATAAAAATTTAGAAATGCTATTTTGATACGAAAGTCAAGAACTCGGCTTTTTGAATGAGTATTTTTACGTTTCGACGATAATAAAAAAAATCCAATGCATAGAATTCCGGTGTGGTAATTAGATGAGAACAATCGGAAGTGTTTTTTTTTCGCAGTTTTGCTGTCTGAAGACGCGTTTTATCGTCAGTCCGACTTTCAAACGATTGCTTTTTCAGTGTCTGAGGTCCAATGCAGATTCACTATGAATTTCTTACGATAAAAACTTAGATGTGCTATTTTGACATCAAAGTCAAGAACTCGCCTTTTTGAATGAGTATTTTTACGTTTCGACGATAATAAACAAGATCCAATGCATAGAATTCCGGTGTGGTAATTAGATGAGAACAATCGGAAGTGTTGTTTTTCGCAGTTTTGCTGTCTGAAAACGCGTTTTATGGTAAGTCCGACTTTCAAACGTTTGTTTTTGTTCAGTGTCTGAGGTCCAATGCAGATTCACTATGAATTTCTTACGATAGAAACTTAGATGTGCTATTTTGACATCAAAGTCAAGAACTCGGCTTTTTGAATGAGTATTTTTACGTCTCAACGATAATAAACAAAATCCAATGCATATGATTCCGGTGTGGTAATTAGATGAGAACAATCGGAAGTGTTGTTTTTCGCCGTTTTGCTGTCTGAAGACGCGATTTACGGTAAGTCCGACTTTCATACGTTTGTTTTTGTTCAGTGTCTGAGGTCCAATGCAGATTCACTATGAATTATTTACGATAAAAACTTAGATGTGCTATTTTGACACCAAAGTCAAGAACTCGCCTTTTTGAATATATTTACGTTTCGACGAAAATAAACAAGATCCAATCCATAAAATTCCGGTGTGACACAATTAGGTGAGAACAATCGGAAGTAATGTTATTCGCAGTTTCGCTGTCTGAAAACGCGTTTTGTGGTAAGTCCGACTTTCAAACCTTTGTTTTTGTTCAGTGTCTGAGGTGCAATGCAGATTCACTATGAATTTCTTACGATAAAAACTTAGATGTGCTATTTTGACACCAAAGTCAAGAACTCGGCTTTTTGAATGAGTATTTTTACGTTTGAACGATAATAAACAAGATCCAATGCACAGAATTCCGGTGTGGTTATTAGATGAGAACAATCGGAAGTGTTGTTTTTCGCAGTTTTGCTGTCTGAAAACGCGTATTATGGTAAGTCCGACTTTCAAAAGTTTGTTTTTGTTCAGTGTCTGAGGTCCAATGCAGACTCCCTATGAATTTCTTACGATAAAAATTTAGAAATGCTATTTTGATACCAAAGTCAAGAACTCGGCTTTTTGAATGAGTATTTTTACGTTTCGACGATAATAAAAAATATCCAATGCATAGAATTCCGGTGTGGTAATTAGATGAGAACAATCGGAAGTGTTGTTTTTCGCAGTTTTGCTGTCTGAAGACGCGTTTTATCGTCAGTCCGTTACACCCTCTCTACCCCTAAATCCTCTCTACCCCTAAACCCTTTACTCCTACACCCACTTTACCCCTAAACCCGCCATACTCCTACACCCTCTCTACCCATAAAAAACCTCTACTCCTACACACTCTCTACCCCTAAACCCTCATTACACTTACATCCTCTCTACTCCTACACCGTCTCTACTTCTACACCCTCTTTACCCCTAAACCCTCTTTACTTTTTCACCTTCTCTACTCCTACTCCCTCTCTGCTTCTACCCACACTCTACCTCTAATCCCGCTGTACTCCAACTCCCTCTGTACTACTACACCCTCTCTACCCCTAAAACCTCTCTACCCCTAAACCCTCTCTACTCATACACCCTCTTTATTCCTACACCCTCTCTACGCCTACGCCCTCTCTATTCCTACACCCTCTCTACTCCTACTCCCTCTATACTACTACTCCCACTCTACTATTTCACACTCTCTACCCTTAAACGCTCTTTATTCCTACTCCCTCTCTATTCCTACACCCTTTCTTCCCCTAAACCTTCTCTACTACAACTCCCTCTCTACTTCTACACTCTTTCTACCCTTTAACCCTCTCTACTCCTACACCCTCTCTACACCTACACCCTCTCTACACTTCAACCCTCTCTACTCCTACTCTCTCTCTACTCCTACACCCTCTCTACACCTACTCCTTCTTTACTCCAACACCCTCTCTCCTTCTACACTCTCTCTACCCCTAAACCCACTCTTCTCCTACACCCTCTCTACTCCTACACACTCTGTACTCTTAAACCGTCTCTACTTCTACTCTCTCTCAACTCCTACTCCCTCTCTACCCTTAAACCCTCTCTACACCTACTCTCTCTTTACTCCAACACCCTCTCTACTTTTACACCCTCTCTACATTTAAACCTTCACAACTCCTACCCCCTTTCTACTCCTACCCCCTCTCTACTCTAAACCATCTCTACTCTTACACTCTCTCTTCTCATACACCTCCTCTAACCCTGAAACCTCTCTACTCCTACTCCCTCTCTACTCCTACTCCCTCTCTACTCCTACACCCTCTCTAATCCTACACCCTTTCTACTCCTACACCCTCTCTTCTCCAACATCCTCTCTACCCCTAAACCATATGTACTCCTACATACCTTCTAACCCTAAACCCTCTCAACCCCTAGACCCTCTCTACCTCTAAACCCTCTCTAATCCTACCCTCCTACACCCTCTCTATTCCTACACCCTCTCAACCCCTAAACCCTATCTACTCCTACACCCTCTCTACCCCTATAACCTCTCAACTCATACACCATTTCTACTTTTGACACCTCTCTACTGATATACCCTCTCTACTTCAACACTTTCTCTATTCCTACACACTCTCTACTCCTACACCCTCTCTACCCCTAAACTCTCTCTTCTCTTACACCCTCTCTACTCCTAAACTTCTCTACTCCTACACCCTCTCTACTCCCAAAACCCTCTCTACCCTCTCTACCCCTAATCCCTCTATACTAATACAACCTTTCTACCCCAATACCCTCTCTTCTCCTACACCCTCTGCTCCTACACCCTCTCTACACCTAAATCCGCACTACTTTTACACTCTCTCTACCCCCTCTCTCTACTCCTACAGCTTATTTACTCCTACACCCCTTCTACCCCGAAACCCTCTCTATTCCTACACCCTCTCTACACCTTCACCCACTCTACCCCTAAACCCTTCCTATTCCGACACCATCTTTACTCCTACACCTATTCTTCCTTGAAACCCCTTCTACTCCTACACTTTCTCTACTCCTACACCCTCTCTATCCCTAAACCGTCTTTACTTCTAAACACTCTACCCCTAAACCCTCTCTACTTCTACACCTTCTACACTTCTACACCCGCTATACTCCTACACCATATCTACTCCTAAACCCTCTTTACTCCTAACCCTCTCTTCCCCTAAAACCTTTCTACACCAACACCCACTCTGCCCCTAAACCTTCTCTTCCCCTACACCCTCTCTACTCCTTCACCCTCTCTTCCCCTAAAGCCTCTCTAACCTTAAACCCTGTCTACTCCTACACCCTCTACACTTCTACACCCGCTATACTCCTACACCCCTTCTATTCCTACACCATATCTACTCCTAAACCCTCTTTACCCCTAACCCTCTCTTCCCCTAAACCCTCTCTACACCTAAACCCACTCTACTCCTACAGCGACTCTACCCTTAACCCTCTCTACACCTAAACCCTTTCAACCCCTAAACACTCTCTACCCGTAAACCCTGTCTACTCCTACACTCCCTCTACCCCTAAACTCTCTTTACTCCTACGCCCTCTCTATCTTTAAACCCTCATTACTTTTAAACCCTCTCTACTCCTAAACCCTCTCTATCCCTAAACCCTCTCTACTCCTACTCCCTCTCTACTCCGACACCCTCTCTATTACTAAACCCTCTGTACTTCTACACCTCTCTACCCCTAAACCCTCATTACTCCTAAACCCTCTCTACTTTTACACCCTCTCTACTTCTACACCCTTTCTTCACGGCACCCTCTCTTCTCCTACAACATCTTTACTCCTACACCTTTTCTACACCTAAAACCTCTCTACCGCTAAACCCTCTCTACTCCTAAACCCTCTCTATTTCTACACCAGTTCTACTCCTACACCCTCTCCACCCCTAAACCCTCTCTACTCCTTCACTCTCTCTACTCCTAAACCCTCTCTACTCCAACTCCTCTCTACTCCCTCTCCCTCTCTACCCCTAAACCCTCTCTATTCCTACTCCCTCTCTACTCCAACACCATCTCACATAAACCCTCTCTACTACTACTCTCTCTCTACTCCTACACCCCCTCTACTCCCACACCATATCTACCCTGAAACCCTCTCTACTCCTACTCTTTCTCTACTCCGACTTACTCTCTACTCCTACTCCCTCTCTACTCCTTGTCCCTCTCAACCCCTAAACCCTGTCTACTCCTACACCCTCTCTACTACTTCACCCTCAATTCACCTAAACCCTCTTTACTCCTACACCCTTTGTAATCCTACACCCCCTTTACTCCTACACCCTCTCTACTTCTACACACACTCTACCCCTAAATCCTCTCTACTCCAACTCCCTCGCTACTCCAAAACCCTCTCTATCCCTAAACCCACCGTTCTCCTAAACCCCCTATTCTCCTACACCCTCTCTACTCATACACCTATTCCTACACCCTCTCTACGCCTACAGCCTTTCTACTCTTTAGCACTTTCTACTCCTACACCCTCTCTACTCCTACACCCTCACTACTCCTACACCATCATTACTCTTACACCCTCTCTACACTTTACTCTTTCTACTCCTACACCCTCTCTACTCCTACACCCTTTCTACTCCTATACCCTCTCTACTCCTACACCCTCTCTACACCTACACCCTCTCAACCCCTAAACCCTCTCTACTCCTTCACCCTCTTCATCCGCAAACCCTCTCTACCCTTACTCTTTATCTACTCCTACACCCTCTTTACTTCTACGAACACTCTAACCCTAAACTATCTCTACTCCTACTCCCTCCCTACTCCAAACTTCTCTACCCCTTAACCGTCCGTTCCCCTACACCCTCTCTACTCCTACACCCTCTCTACCCCTTTACCCTCTTTACTCCTACCTACTCTCTACCCATAAACCCTCTCTACTCCTACACCCTCTCTACCCCTATACCCTCTTTACTCCTACCAACTCTCTACTCCTAAACCCTCTCTACTCCTAAACCCTCTCTACTCCTACACCCTCTCTACTCCTACACCCTCTCTACCCCTAATCCCTTTCTACTAATACATCTTCTCTACCCCAATACCCTCTCTATTCCTACACCCTCTCTGCACCTACCCCCTTTTTACCCCTACACCCTCACTACTTTTACACCCTCTCTACTCCCTCTCTACTCCTACACCCTATTTACTGCTACACCCCTTCTACCCCGAAACCCTCACTATTCCTACACCCTCTCTACTCTTTCACCATCTCTACCCCCACACCCTCTCTACACCTAAACCCTCTTTACTCCTACACCCTCTCTACCCCTAAACTCTCTCTACTCCTACACCCTCTCTACCCCAAAACCCTTTCTACTCCTACACACTCACCACCCCTAAACCCTCTCTATCCCTAAACCTTCTCTACTCATACACCCTCTTTATTCCTACAACCTCTCTACGCATACACCCTTCCTACTCCTAATACTTCTCTACTCCTACACCCTCTCTATCCCTAAACCATCACTATTCCTACGCCCTCTTAACATTTAATCCCTCATTACTCCTACACTCTCTCTACTCCTATACCCTATCTACTCTTTCACCATCTCTACCCCTAAACTCTCTCTAATCCTACACCCTCTTTTCTTCTAAACCCTCTCAACACCTACTTCTTCTTTACTCCTACACCCTCTCTACTTTTACTCACACTCTACCCCTAAACCCTATCTACTCCAACTCCCTCTCTACGCCTACACCCTCTCTACCCTTAAACCTCCTCTACTCTTATTCTTTTTCTACTCCTACACCCACATTACCTTTAATCCCTCTCAACTCCTATTCCCTCTATACTCCTACACCCTCTCTACTCTAAACCACGTTCTATTACACTCTCTTTTCTCCAACAACCTCTCTACCCCTAAATCCACTTTACTCTTACCCCGTCTCTACTCCTACACCCTCCCTTTACCCCTAAACCCACTCTACTCCTACTTCCTCTATACACCTACACCCTCTGTTTTCTTTAACCCTCTCTACTCCTAGCCTCTCTCTACTCCTACACCCTCTCTACTCCTACACTTTCTCTACTCCTACACCCTCTCTACTCCTACATTTTGTCTACCCCTACACCCTCTCTACTCCTAAACCCTCGCTACTCCTACTTCCTCTCTACTCATACACCCTCTCTATTCCAACACCCTCTCTACGCCTACACCCTCTCTACTCTTTCACTCTTTCTACTTCTACACCCTCTCTACTCCTACACCCTCTCTACTCCTACTCTTTCTCTACTCTTACACCCTCTCTACCCTTTAACCCTTCTACTTTTACACCCTCTCTACACCTACACCATCTCTACTCCAACACTCTCTCTACTCCTACACCCTCTCTATTCCTACATCCTCTTTACCCCTAAACTCTCTCTACTCATACACCCTCTCTACCCCTAAACCCCCTCTACTCCTTCACCCTCTCTACTCCTTCACAATCTATACTCCTACACCCTCTCTACGCTTTAACCCTTTCAACACCTACACCCTCTCTACTCCTACACCCTCTATACCTCTACACTCTCTCTACTCCTTCACCCTTTCTACTCCTACAACCTATTTACTAGTAAACCCTCTATACTCCTACACACTCTCTGCCCCTAAACCCTCTCTACTTCTACTTATTCGCTACTCCTACACCCTCTCTACTTCTACACACACTCTACCCCTAAACACTCTTTACTCGTACCCCTACTCTACTCCTACACCCTCTCTACCCCTAATTCCTCTCTACTAATACACCCTCTCTACCCCAAAACCCTCTCTCCTCCTACACCCTCTCTGCTCCTACACCCTCACTACCCCTAAACTCTCACTACTTTTACACTCTCTCTACTACCTCTCTACTCCTACAGCTTATTTACTCCTACACCGTTTCTACCCCAAAACCCTCTCTATTCCTACACCTTCTCTACTCTTATACCCTCTCTACACCTAAACCCTCCCTATTGCGACACCATCTGTACTCCTACACCCATTCTTCCTCTAAACTTCATCTACTCCTTCACCCTCTCTACTAATACACCTTCTCTACTCCTACACCCTCTCTATCCTCAAACCCTCTCTACTCCTACACACTCTACTCCTAAACCTTCTGTACTCCTACACCCTCTCTACTCCTACACCCTCTATACTTCTCAACCCTCTATACTCCTACAGCCGTTCTATTCCTACACCCTATCTATCCTTAAACCCTCTTTACTCCTAACCCTCTCTTCCCCTAAACCCGTTCTACACCTACACCCACTCTACCTTTAAACCTTCTCTCCCCCTACACTCTCTCTACTCCCTTACCCTCTCTACCCCTAAACCCTCTATACCCTTAAACACTCCCTATTCCTACACCCTCTCTACTCTAACACCCTTTCTACACCTAAACCCACTCTACTTTTACAGCGACTCTACCCTTAACCCTCTCTACCCCTAAACCCTTTTAACCCCAAAACACTCTCTACACCTAAACTCTCTTTACTCCTACACCCTCTCTATCCCTAAAACCTCTCTACTCCTAAACTCTCTCTACACCTACACCCTCTCTATCCCTAAACCCTCGCTACTCCTACTCTTTCTCTACTCCTACACCGTCTCTACTCCTGCACCCTCTCCACCCCTAAACCCTCTCTACTCCTTCACTCTCTCTACCGATAAACCTATCACTATCTTAAACACACTCTTCTCCTATACCCACTTTACCCCTAAACCCTTTCTACTCCTACACCCCCTTTACCCCTCAACCCTCTCTACTCCTACACCCTCTCTACTCCAGCACCCTCTCTTCTCCTACAACTTCTTTACTCCTACACCCTCTCTACACCTAAAACCTCTCTACCGCTAAACCGTCTCTAATCCTAAACCCTCTGTACTTCTACACCCCTCTACTTCTAAACCCTCATTACCCCTAAACCCTCTCTACTTTTACACCCTCTCTACTTCTACAACCTCTCTTCCCCTACACCCTCTCTACCCCTAAACCCTCTCTAAACCTACATCCTCTCTACACATAAACCCTTTTAACTCCTACTCCCTCTCTACTCCTACACCCTCTCTACTATAAACCATCTTTACTCTTACACTCTCTCTACTCCTACACCCTCTCTAACCCTAAAACATCTCTACTCCTACTCCCTCTCTACTCTTACAATTTCTCTAATCATACACCCTGTCTGCTCCTACTCCCTCGCAACTCCTACACCCTCTTTACCCCTAAACCCTTTCTACTCCTACTCCGTCTCTACACCTACACCCTCTGTTCACCTATACCTTCTCTACTCCTACTCTCTCTCCACACCTACACCCTCTTTACTCCTACACCATCTTTACCTTTAAACCCTCTCTACTCCTACTCCCTCTCTACTCCAACACCATGACACGTAAACCCTCTCTACTCCTACTCTCTCTCTACTCCTACACCCTCCTTTCTCCTACACCATCTCTACCCTTAAACCCTCTCTAGTCCTACTCCCTCTCTACTCCTACTCCCTCTCTACTCCTACATCCCCTCAACCCCTAAACCCTGTCTACTCCCACACTCTCTCTACTCCTTAACCCTCAGTACACCTAAACCGTCTTTACTCCTACACCCTTTGTAATCTTACACCCCCTTTACTCCTACACACTGTCTACTCCTACGCTCTCTCTACACCTACACCCTCTCTACTGCTATACCCTATATATTTCTACACCGTCTTTACACCTACACACTCTCTACTCCTACACCCTCTTTACCCCTAAACCCTCCGTTCTCCTAAACCCTCTCTACTTCTACACCATCTCTACTCCTACACCCTCTCTAATCCTACTCCCTCTCTACTCCTACACCCTCTCTACCCCATAACCCACTCTACTCTTACATCCTCTCTACACCTACACCCTCTCTACTTCTACACACTTTCTACCCCTAAACCCTCCGTTCTCCTACATCCTCTCTACTCTTACACCCTCTCTACCCCATAACCCTCTCTACCCCATAACCCTCTCTACACTTCCACCCTCACTACACCTACACCCTCTCTACTTGTACACACTCTCTACCCCTATACCCTCCGTTCTCCTACACCCTCTCTACACTTACACCCTCTCTACTCGCACACCCTCTGTACTACTACACCCTCTCTACGCCTATGCTCTCTCTACTCCTACACCCTCTCTTTTCCTACACCCTCTCTTCTCCTACACCCTCTCTACTTCTAAACATTCTTTACTCCTACACCCTCTCTATTCCTACACCCTCTCTACACCTAAAATCTCTTTACTCCTACACCCTCTCTACTCCTACACCCTCTCTCCCCCTACAACATCACTACTCCTACACCCTCTCTACCCCTAAACCTTCTGAACTCCTACACCCTCTCTAATCCTACACCCTCTCTACCTCTACACCCTTTCTACTCCGACACTCTCTCTACCCTCAAACTTACTCTCCCCTAAACCCTCCCTTCTTCTACAACCTCTCTACTCTAACTTCCTCTTTACCTTTAAAAGCACTCTATTCCTACAGCGACTATACCCTTAACCCTCTCGACCCCTTAACCCTCTCTACCACTAAACCCTTTCTACCCCTACACCCTCTCTACCCGTAAACCCTCTCTACTCCTACGCCTTCTCTACCCCTAAACCTTCTCTACTCCTACACCCTTTCTATTCCTAAACCCTCTCTACTACTACACCCTCTCTACCCCTAAACTCTCTTTACTCCTACACCCTCTCTACCCCTATACCCTCTCTACTCCTAAACCCTCTATACTCATACTCCCTTTCTACTCATACACCTTCTCTCTTCCTACACCCTCACTACGCCTACACCCTCTCTACACTTTAACCCTTTCTACTCCTACACCCTCTCTACTCCTACATCCTCTCTACCCTTAAACCCTCTCTACTCCAATCTCTCTCTACACCTACACCCTCTCTACCCTTAAACTCTCTCTACACCTACTCCCTCTTTACTCCAACACCCTCTCTTGTCCTACACCCTCTCTACCCCCGAACCATCTCTACACTTACTCCCTCTCTACTCTTACAATTTCTCTAATCCTACACACTCCCTAGTCATAAACCTTCTCTACTCCTACTCCCTCTCTACACCTACACCCTCTTAACCCCTAAACCCTCTCTACTCCTACTCCGTCTCTACTCCTACATCCTCTGTTCACATAAACCCTCTCTACTCCTACTCTCTCTTTTCCTACACCCTCTCTACTCCTACACCACATTTACCCTGAAACCCTCTCTACTCCTACTATCTTTTTTTCTCCTACTCCCTCTCTACTTCCACTCCCTCTCTACTCCTACTCCCCCTCTACCCCTAACCCTCTCTATTCCTACACCCTCTCTACTCCTTCACCCTCACTACCCCTACACCCTCTTTACACCATTACCCACTCTACTCCTACACCCCCTCTACTCCTACAAACTCTCTACTCCTACACAATCTCTACTCATTAACCCTTTCTATTCCTACACCATCTCTACTCCTACACCCTATTTACTTCTACTCCCTCTCTACTCCTACACTCTCTCTACTCCTAAACCCTCTCTACTCCTACACCCTCTCTACTCTTGCACCCTCTATACTCCTACACCCTCTCTATTTCTACACACACTCTACCCCTAAACCTTCTCTATTCCAACTCCCTCTCTACTCCTACACCCTCTCTACACCAAAATTCCCGTTCTCCTACACCCTCTCTACTCCTAAACCCTCTCTACTCCTACACCCTCTCTTCCCTTTAACTCGCTCTTCTCCTACACCATCTCCACACCTGAACCCTCTCTACTCCTAATCCTTCTCTACTCGTACACCCTCTCTACTTCTACCCACACTTTACCCCTAAACCCTCTCTACTCCAACTCCCTCTCTACTCCAACTCCCTCTCTACTCCAACACACTTTCTACACCTAAACCTTCTCCACTCATACCCCGTTTTTATTCTTACACTCTTTCTATGCCTACACCCTTTCTTCTCCTTCGCTCCCATTACTCCTACTCCCTCTCTACTACTACTCCCACTCTACTAATACACACCCTCTACCCCTAAACCCTCTATACACCTACTCCTCTACTCATACACACTCTCTACCCCTAAACCCTCTTTATACCTTTACCCTCTCCACTCCATCACTCTCTCTATTCCTACACCCTCTCTACTGCTACACCCTCTCTACTCTTTAACCCTTTCTACTCCTACACCCTCTCTACTCCTACACCCCTTCTGCTCCTACACCCTCTCTACTCCTACACTCTCTACCCCTTTAACCCTCTCTACACTTCCACCCTCTCTACACCTACACCCTCTCAACATCTACACCCTCTCTACCCCTAAACCCTTCGTTTTCCTACACCCTCTCTACTCGTACACCCACTCTACTCGTACACCCTCTCTACTCTTACACCCTCTCTACCCCTAAACCCTCTTAATCCTAAACCCTTTTCACCCCTAATTCCTCCCTACTCCAACACTCTCTCTACTCCTACACCCTTTCTTCCTCTAAACCTTCTCCTTCACCCTCTCTAATCCTACACCTTCTTTACTACTACACCCTCTCTATCCCTAAATCATCTCTACTCCTACACACTCTCTACCCTAAACCCTCTCTACTCCTACACCCTCTATACTTCGGCACCATCTATACTCCTACACCCTCTCTCTCCTACACCCTTTCTACCCCTAAACCCTCTCTACTCCTACACCCTCTCTAATCCTACACCTCCTATACTCCTTCACTTTTTCTACCCTTTAATCCTTTCTATACCTGCACGTTCTTTGCTCCTACACCTTCTTTACTCCTACACCTTCTCTACTCCTACACCCTCTTTACTCCTACACCCTCTCTACCCCTAAACCCTCTCTACTCCTACACCCTCTCTACAACTAAACCCTTTCTACTCCTACTCGTTCTCTACTCCTACACCCTCTCTACTTCTACACACACTCTACTTCTAAACCCTCTCTACTCCAACACCCTCTCTACTCCTACACCATCTCTACTCCTACACCCTCTCTTCCCCTTAACTCCCTCTTCTCCTACACCTTCTTTACACCTAATCCCTCTCTACTCCTACTTTTTCTCTATTCATACACCCTCTCTACTTCTACCCACACATTACCCCTAAACCCTCTCTACTCACTCCGTCTCTATTTTTACACCCTTTCTACCCCTAAACACTCTCTACCTCTAAACCCTCTCTACTCATACCCCCTTTCTATTCCTACACCCTCTCTACGCTTACACCCTCTCTACTCCTACGATCCCTTTACTCCTACTCCCTCTCTACTACTACTCCCACTATAATAATACACACTCTCTACCCCTAAACCCTCTATACACCTACTCCCTCTCTACTTATACACCCTCTCTACCACTAAACCCTCTCTACTCCTACACCCTCTCTACTCCTACACCCTCTATACCCCTACACCCTCTTTAGACTTTAACCCTTTCTACTCCTACACCCTCTCTACTCCTACATCCTCTCTACTCTTAAACCCTCTCTACTCCTACTCTATCTCTACTCCTACACCCTCTCTACCCTTAAACCCTCTCTACACCTACTCCCTCTTTACTCCAACACCCTCTCTACTCCTAAACCCTCTCTACCCGTAAACGTCTCATCTCTTACTCCCTTTCTACTCCTACACCATCTCTCTTTACCCCTAAACCATCTCTACACTTTCTCCCTCTCTACTCTTACAATTTCTCTAATCCTACACCCTCTCTACTCCTAAACCTTCTCTACTCCTACTCCATCTCTACTCCTACACCCTCTGTTCACCTAAACCCTCTCTACTCCTACTCTCTCTAATCTTACACCCTCTCTACTCCTACACCACCTTTACCCTGAAACACTTTCTACTCCTACTCCTTCACTACTCCTACTCCCTCTCTACTTCAACTTCCTCTCTACTCCTACTCCACCTCTACCCCTAAACCCTGTCTACTCCTACACCTTCTCTACTCCTTCACCCTCACTACCCCTACACCCTCTTTACACCTTTACCCTCTCTACTCCTACACTCCCTCTTCTCCTACACCCTCTCTACTCCTACACAATCTCTACTCCTACATCCTCTCTACTCTTTAACCCTTTCTACTCCTACACCCTCTCTACTCCTACACCCTCTCTACTCCTACACCCTCTCTACTCCTACACTCTCTCTACCCGTAAACCCTCTCTACTCTTAAACCCTCTCTACTCCTACACCCTCTCTACTTCTACACCCTCTCTAGCCCTAAACCTCCGTTCTCCTACACCCTCTCTACTCCTACACCCTCTCTACTCGTACACCCTCTCTACTCCTACACCCTCTCTACTCCTAAGCTCTCTTCCCCTACACTCTCTCTTTTCCTAAACCCTCTCTACTCCTACAGTCTCTCTACACCTACACCCTCTCTACTCCTTTACCGTCTCCACCTATAAACCCTCTCTATTCCTACATAATATTTTTATTCCTACCTAATATTTTTTATATACCACCTGAAGTGTCAGCGTTGACTGATGAAGATATAGATGACAATTTGCTTACTGAGGATGTTTTGGAAAAAGACATCGCAGGGACGTTCGAATTTCATGGAAAGGAAAACAGTAAGGTAAAAATTTCTAAAACATCGAAAAACTCCATGAAACCAAATTGGAATAAAACTGAATATCCTATTTATTCGGTCTTCCCTACTTTAGTTGAGTCGGCATGTTTACAAGATATGGTGGTTCAGTGTGGTGAAATGTCACCTTTTGAAATGTTTTCATTGTTTGTGGATAATACTCTCTTGAAAATGATAGCAGATTTTTCAATAAAATATGCTAATTCAAACAATCGCCACAATTTTGTTTGCTCAGAAACAGAGTTGAAAAAGTTTCTAGGCATTTTGTTATTATGTGGATATAATAGTTTTCCCCAACAAGATATGTTTTGGTCGACAGACGAAGACAAAGGCGTGGACCTGGTAAAGAAAGCAATGGGTAGAAACAGATTTAGAGAGATAAAGAGAAATTTGCATGTATCAGACAACTCTTCTCTAGACAAAAGGGATAAATTTTCAAAGTTACGTCCATTCATAGAATATCTGAATAAAAAATTTATTCAGTTTGGCATTTTTTCCCATAATCTTTCAATTGATGAACAAATGGTTCCATACTTTGGAAGGCACTCGGCAAAAATGTTTATAAAAGGAAAACCTGTAAGGTTTGGCTTTAAAATTTGGTGCCTTTGTTCATCAAATGGTTATTTGTATCAATTTCAGACTTATGGGGGGGGCACTCAAAAATCAAACGTTCATAAAACGTTGGGTGAAAGATTTGTTGTTGACTTACTTCATGTAGTCCAAGAACCATCTCACCATCGTGTATTCTTTGATAATTTTTTTTCTTTGATTTTTTTGTCACACTTCGAGAGAAGGGTTTCTTTGCAACTGGTACAATTCGCGATGCGCGAACTGGAAAATGTACACTCATGGGCAAAAAGGAAATGCAAAAGACCCAAAGAGGAAGTTACGATAGTGCACAAGACAATAAAAATTAGATTACAATGGTGAGGTGGAACGACAACATCGTTACTATTGCTACTAACTATGGTTCAGTTCATCCCCTTCACAAGGCTAAAAGATTCAGCGGGAAAGAACGTAAATCCATACATGTAAATCAGCCCGACATACGTATGGATTACAATAAACATATGGGAGTAGATATTCATGACAACGGAGTGGCAAATTACAGAATTCAAATACGTGGGAAAAAATGATGGTGGCCGCTATTTACCAACTCCTTAGACAGCTGTATGGTCAATTCTTGGAAGTTATTCAACCTTCTGACACCAGACAAATCCATGAGCCAACTGGATTTTAAAAGTTATATTGCAAGATGCCTCATGAGATGTGAAAGTACGGAAGATGTTGAATATTCTGGAGGAAGTTCACGTAGCTCAACAGTTTTGAACAGAATAAGATTTGGAGTAGGTCACATTGTGTAAAATCTGATAACGAAACAAGAAGAAGGTGTAAATTGTGCCATAGCACCACAGTGTATCAATGTAAAATGTGTAATTGTTATTGTTGCGGTGGGGGCGGCCGGTGGCGGCGCTGGGGCGTCTGTTGCGGGCGGCGGATGACTACGTCCTTCCTCCGTGAAGACCGGGAGCGGCTGCGGTTGTCGCGTGAGATGGCGTCGTCGGAGACACCTCTGCTCTCACGCAGAAGTTGGCTCGCCCCTAGTGATGTGAACATTTTCCTTCCGTAGCCTGGTAAGGTGCGGGGTCGAACGCAGCGAGTCACGTTGGTTAATTGGCTGCACTGGGGGATTTCGCCTTAAGGGGTTGTTTTGCTACGATGAGAAGGCGGGATCCATAATAAATATAAAATTTTAACTACACATTTTTTTTCATAAGGACTCTGGGAATTTAAAAAAAAACGAAATGTTTTCCCTTTATCTCTTTACATTCCCTTCCGTCCTTATTTTCTCCATCTCTTTGCAAATGGTCTTCAAAGTGAATACCTGGAAAAATCATTTCTCTAGGTGTAGTGAAACGAACCTGGCAACGTCCGAAAACACTAAATATCAAATAATACGAACCCAGATGTAGTAACTCATATCTCACACCTCTCGCCTTACCGCAGAACCGAAAACAGGCACCGCAACGTGAAAAAAAGTGTAACCATTAATCTTCAATAAATACGAAGAGATACTTCTATTGCGTGTCCACATGTTTCTTTGTCATGACATTACTATTTACAAAAACATTTATGTAATGAAGGGCCCTAAATTTCTTCTTTATACGTTTGATAATGATAGTGCAAAACGCACTTCTATAAGTACAAATAACATCGAAGTCCGTTATATTTCACAACAAAGGCCATTGTTCGAAGCAAAAATGCTGTGGAAAAAACATACAAAACAACCAGCTTCAGTACATCAGCGCCATCTTGTGGAGTTCAGGCGCGACGGCTTTCTGGCAATTTCTTAACGGAATCTGACCTAACCTAACTTAACCTAACCTACTTAGCCTAACGTAACCTAAAGTAACCTAACTTATCTTCCCTGACCTGACCAAACCTAACCTTACCCAACATGACCTAATTTAACATCAACGCACCTAAATTAACCTCACCTAAACTCAAATAACTACACCTTACTCACTTCACTTAACTACACATCACACATCACTATTCAGCACACTTCATCTTACCTTATATCACTCCACCACTCTATCCCTCTCCTCACCTCATCTTATCTCACTTGTCCTACCTCACCTCACCTCTTCCCTCCATAAACTTTACTTAAACTTAAAATTATAGATATGTAGTAATTTTTATAATAATTATATAAATTTCAGAAAAATATTTAAAATATTTGCTACTCATTTTTGTTTTTATTACGACACTGGGCCTTTTAAAAAATCATTCTTCACCTAAACATTTTACATTTTCATCCGTCCTTATTTGCTTCATCTTATAGCAGATAGGTCATCAATCCTGGGGAAGACGGAGTTCAAAAGACCAGGTGTTGTGAGTTTTTTGTACGAGAAGAGCAAATTTCAGGCACGGGTTTTTTCAGTTTCGGTCAGGTTCGGGAAGCTCAAGCAGGTTCGGTCAGGTTCGGGCAGGCTTCGGAAGGTTCGGTCAGTTTAGGTGAGTTTAGGTCAAGTTAGGTAAGGTTAGGTCAGGTTAGGTTACATTAGGTTAGGTTAGGTAATGTTAGGTCAGGTTACGTCCGGTTTGGTCAGGTTGGGTCAGTTTAGGTTAGGTTAGTTTAGGTTATATTATGTTAGATTAAGTTAAGTTGGTTAGGTTTGGTTAGGATAGGTGGGCTTAGGTTAGATTCGGTTAAGTGAGCTGAGGAGAGGTGATGTTTGTTGGGGTGAGATATGGTGATGTTTATTGTGGTGACGTGAGAAGTGGCGGAGAAAGATAAGGTGACGTGGGGTTAGGTGATATTTTTATAGGTATTATCACTTCGGAAACAATTGAGTCATTGAAGGTTATCATATGTTGTCCTTGGTCTATGCCGTTGGCTCGCGCTGCGGTCATTTCTTTGCCGTTTAGGCTGGCGACCGTGTAATATTTTCTTTTATATTAAAATGCAAGACCGAACAACTGATATCTAAATAGGAAATCAATATTGAAATAGGTTATTGATATAGAAATGGGAAATTGATATCGAAATGAGAATACGATATCGAAAGATTGATATGGAAAAGGGTAATTTATATTGAAATCGGAAATTTATATTGAAATTGGAAATTAATATCAAAGTAAGAATTCGAAATCGGAATGTGAAATCAATATTGATACAGGAAATCAAATTGAAATCGGATATTGATATAGAAAGTGGAAAATGATATGAAAATGGGAAATCGATATCAAAGAGAGTAATCGACACATCACACCTCGCACCTTGCAGGTCTCACACAGAACCTCACACCTCTCACCTCACCTAATCTCAAATACCCTTACCTAATACATCCTCACCTCATCTCACCCAACCTAACTGGAATGACATGAGCCCGGGACGTACCTCGAGAATACAAGTGTCTTCTAGCATCCAACATAGAATGCATAAATCCTTGGGGTTTGTTGCTATCGTATGCTTCCTTAGTATTTTACAATTGAATGCAACAATTACTTCTTACCACAACTGGGTGATATTCTGGTGGCAATACGTTTTCGCTCTTTGTAATACATATGTAATACTTTTTATAATATTTATATAATTTAATTTTTTTAAAGATATATAAAAATTTAACTACTCGTTTTTTTCACAAGGACTCTGGAAATTTTCAACAAAAAATTCTTCTCCCTAACTTTTTACATTTCTTTCCGTCCTTATTTTATCCTTCTCTTTGCAGATGGGTCTTCAATGTGAATACATGGAGAAGTCAGATCTCTTAGGTGTAGTGAAACCAAACTGCCTACGTCAGAAAACACTAAATATCAAATACTACGAGCCCAGAGGTAGTAACTCACAACTCACACCTCTCACATCACCTTAAACTTAACTTATACTTAAAATTATAGATATGTAATAATTTTTATAATAATTATACAATTATCAGAAAAATATTTCAATTTTAGCAACTCATTTTTGTTTTCATTACGTTTCTGAACCTTTTCAAAAAATAAATTCTTCTCCTAAACATTCTACATTTCCATCCGTCCTTATTTTCTTCTTCTTATAGCAGATAGGTCTTCAAAGTGTAAACCTGGGGAAGACAGAGGTAAGAAGACTAGGTGTTGAGAATGTTTTTGTACGAGTAGAGTAAATTTCTGGAACGAGTAGAGTTTTGTTAAACACAAATTTAACGTACGTCCGATGATCACGGTTAACTCTGAACGTTGGAAAATTTCAAAAATTTGAAATATTTCCGGATGTTTTCTACAACTCCAAAATCGAAGATATAGACTTTTCATTTACATAAAGTTTGTAGTAGGTAGACAATTTATCACCAATTTTGTCGGATTCATCATTTTTAAATGTTGGCATTTTTCGTGCATAATGACGTGTTACATTCGCGTAATTGTAGTATCTTGTAGCATATTTGATTGTTATGGGATTGCTAAAAGGTTTAGAAAACACTACTCAATGTGATTCGCTTTAAGGATATATTTCAACTAAATTTAAACTGTCGAAGTTGCGACAAGTTGGAAAACAAACTAGCATCGCCGTTGTAAAGTAGTGGATCATTTCCGAAACGGCGACATCGATGACGGGTTGTCCAAGTGCCGTGAAGAAGTCCAACGAAGAGCCAAAGGTAGCCAAAGCCCAAGAGCCGAAGGTAGCCAAAATCCAGGGTCAGTAGAGTCGTAGCAGAGCTGCAAATAGGCATCGTAACGTGGCAAAAAAGTGTAATCACTGAACATCAATAAATATTAAGAGATAATTCCATTGCGTGTCCACATGTTTCTTTGTCATGACATTAATTAAAAAAAACATTTATTTTATAAAGGGCCCTAAATTTCTTCTTTATACTTTTGGTAATGATAGTGCAAAATGCACTCCTATATAGAAAAAGTACATCATAATACATTATATTTATTAACAATGCTATTGTTCAAAGACAAAATGCTGGGGAAAAAATATACAACACAAGCAGCCTGAGTACGTCAGATCCTTCTTGTGAAGTACAGGCGCGACGCCTTCTGGCAATTTCCTAACATTGCCGCCTACCTGCCAAAAAACCGGGGCAAACCAGGATTTCTCGCGACAAAAAGGGATTAACCCTAAAACACGCGTCCACAAGAATTTGAATACATAGATTCCTTTTTATCCATACCTAATTGTTAACAAAATAAAAAAATTATGCAGAGATACTGCACAATATGATTAGTTAAGCAAGGGTGTAGTTTGTATCTTAATATATTTCTATTTATACAAAGCTGTTAATGAATAGAAAAAGCTGCTGTATAGGTGCGTAATTAGCACAATTTTAACTACGCTAGTCACTAATTAAACAATACTGTTAACGAATGAAAAATGGGGCCAATATGCCTAAATAATACAACATTAAATAACCTTAAATAAAAAAAATGTACCTAACTAACCCCAGCAAAGTTAACATTAACAACCTTTCTCACCACACTTCTATTTTATTAAGTTGTAAAATTGGTGTACATAAACACAAAACTACAAGTCTTTAGTTTGTCACGCATCATATTCAATCTCTATTTTGTGTGCTGGCCCTTGCAGACATGATCACGACAACACAGGTTGTTCCACGCTTCTACCCTCGCCGCTGGACAGAGCAAACGACCTCTATCAAGTGTTTGTCAAATCTATCCCGTCTGCGTCTTTTCCTGAGGCGATGGGCTTTATTTGCAGTGTTTATTTCCGGTGACAATTCAAAATGAAATATATCAAATCGTCACCAATACAAAAAAAGTTCAATTATTATCTGGGATGAGTGTACTATTGGTCATAAACCTTCTCTTGAAGCTTTTCACAGAACTATGCAAGAAATAAACGGCAATAATTGACTCTTCGGTGGTGCTGTTTTACTATCTGGTGATTTCCGGCTGATATACCTGTCATTTCTCGCTCCATTTATCCTGATGAGAATAAAGCATGTTTGAAACAATCATTTGTATGGAAACACGTTGAAACACTTCGATTGACTTTTTTTGACGTGGATTTTGATGATGACGATGATTATTTTAAATCAAATTGCCAAATGGTAATTGTTTTTTGCAATCTGAGTACAAGTTTTATGTGTTTTCTAGATAAATATATGTGATCAGTAATCATTGCTAATTTGTTATATACATCACATTTTGTTTGCAACATTGTCTATCTATTTCTTTTGTATCAACATTGAATAGTTTCATGTCTACTGCTTTATAACTGTTCTTCAGCCCACCACTGCTAGAGTGCGGGCATGTCACATCCTTTATTGGTAACGCATTTGTATAGAAGCCAGAAGACATTTGTATACATGTTTTTGGTGAATATGCGAGCTCCGCGCTCGCTTCAGGCGTGTTATTCACATTTACAGTCTCGTCGCCAATGGCCTTATGCCTACTTAAAAAAAGTTTACATTTCGTACAGAAACGTAAACGTATGACACTATCTATCTGATTTTGCTTTTTCAAAAATTTCTCTAGTGTAATTATATAGAAGTATCTCTAGCGTCACCTGTATACATACTTCCAGCAATTTGTTAAATCTGTATCATTCATAAATTAAAGTGCATCAAATTACTAAATGAAGTTTTTAAAAATTAAAAAAATATTCTGCAATAAAAGCTCCAATAAACGGTTGCACTTAGATAACATTTTATTAAACAAGTTGTGGATTTTTAATAGGAATTGTTATTAAAGAAGGGAATTTACGTTTTTTTTATTTCCGTTATTATATTAATTGAAATTGAGAATATTTCAAATAAAAGTACGCTGGCTAGCGGAAAGATGGTAGTTGACAAGAGTATTTCGCAAGTAAAAATAGGTACGCCCGACTAAAGAATAAAGAAAAATCAATACGGCTAACCAATCTGTATTATATTATGGCTTATATTATGTATCGTTTTTACATTCCTTTATACGGAGCACTATACGTAGCATTGGGAAACATATGTAATTATTCGAAAATTGATTTCCAGAATTCAAAAACCAATAAAATTACACTACATAGATGCACTACTAGAAAAGTACTACACTTCTAGAAAAATATGTACCTATGCGAAAATTGATTTCGAGATTTAATAAAATATACACCAAGTAGACCTCGACAAACTGTGAAATGAATGTTTTTATCATAAGCATAGGAAAAATCTTCATTGGTATAAAGTAAATTTTAATAGTATTTGTATTTGCTGTTGCGAAAGCAAATCTTGTTAGTTAGTGAAAGAGTTTCAATTTTTAAGGCTCATGAACACTTAGTATAAGAGTTATTTAAAGGTGTAGCTGATTCAGTACCAAATGTCCTTTGATCTTGCGTTAGTTGTGTCCGTATAGATGCACGGCTATATATTGCTTTACTCTTTTTAAATATTTTGGTTCAATAATTAAAACAGAGAAAATGGAGAAAATTTTAAACAAAAGTATTCTGGCTAGCGGAGAGATTGCAGTTAACTAGAGTAGTTTGAGAGTCACAATACGTACGCTAAATCAAAGAAGAGTGAAAAATTAATACGAACAAATCATTCCTATCCTTTTAAGACCGATGAATCGGAAAGAGATTCTTTTTTATTTCGTCTGTCTACCCATTCATCTATCAGTCCGCTCGTCCGTTCTTCTGTCCTTCCGTCTGCTGTCCGTCTGCCTTAATGTCCGTCTATCCGTCTGTTATTAAAGGGCTAGAGCACAAAATTCCAAACTCCCACAATCATAAGTCCAACTATCCATTGTCACTTTTGCTTTGATTTTGCGTTAGTCGTTTCTGTAAAGTGGCCGGCTATATATTATGACTAAACAAGTCTTTTCAAATACATCTAACCGCGATCGTTCCGAAGGATAATAATTGATTTTAAAATGTTCATTATTTCCAATGTAGACTAACAATAAATTCTAATCGATAGGTTCTTAGATAGACATAATTGATACCAGAATCAAGAATTTGGCTCTACGAAGGTGTCTTTTCATGATTAAACGATAGTGAACGATTGTGAATATGACTTTCGTTGAAAAACAATTGGGTCAGAACTGTCGAAAATGGTGTTTTTTGCAGTTTTGTAATCTGAAAAATGCATTTTATGATACTTTAGATGGCAATGTTTTTTTTTATTTGTTTAGTTCCTTACAGCAGCTAGTACCTCTTGATAAGGCCTTATAAAGACAAATTTGATACGTTAGATTAATACGTAATACCCAAGCTGTACCTCGAGAATAGACTTCCCTTTTAGCATCCAGCATAGAACGCATTAATAATTATAAATCCTTGCTATCGTACACCTATTCCTAGGGTTTTTACTATAGAATGCAACATTTACGTCGTATATTACTGAGTGACATTATGGTGAGTGACTTCATTTTTCGCTTAAAAGTATTGATATGTAATAATTTTTATAATAATTAAGTAAACACATTTTTTCTCAAATAGTTTATCCAAAAATTACAAATTCCTATAATTTATGATAGGTCTTCAAAGTGCATACCTGGGGAAGACGGAAATAGGAAGACTAGGTGTTGTGAATCTCCTTGTTCGAATAGAGTAAATTTCTTGAACGAGTAGAGTTTTATTAAACATTTACAAATGTAGCATACGTCCGATTATCACGGTTAACTTCAAACGTTGGAAATTTTCCGGCTGTTGCCTACAACTCCAAAATTGAAGATATAGACTGTTCATTTACATAAAGTTGGTAGCAGATAGACAATTTATCACCATATTTGTCAGATTCATCATTTAAAATGTTGGTAGTTTTCGAGCATAATGACGTGTTACGTTAGCGTAATTGTAGTATGTTGTAGCATCTTTGCATGTAATGGGATAAAATAAATATGGGATTATATACCTGTTGTTAACACCCTTTTCTCTATAACTGGAAATATAGATATAAATGACGAGGGGTTTCACAAGCCAGAAATCACGCTGGGGTTAAAAAGTAAAATAGATTTATTTTAATAACAAAATAAACACAAGCTACACAACAAGAATTTATGAATTAATTTTAAAAATCAACAAAATTTAAAATTTAAAGAAAGAATAATATTCCAAAACTGAACACGATCACAATGATCGCAGCGCGAGCCAATGGCCTAGACACAGGTCAACATATGATTCCCTTCAATGATTCGAGCGTGAATCGTTTTCAAAGTAATAATACCTATAAAAAATAGGAAGCAGGTATCGGGTATATGGGTCAGCTATGGAAGGTAAAATTTCCGATGCATGGAAAAGTTATCAAACTTTACAAATTTCTATTTATTGGACAACCAGAGCGACAATACAATACAAAATAGCAACAATAATCCTCGATGATTTAAAAGTGAATAACTAATTATTGGCTCCTTCGCCGCATACAAAATTCAACAATTGTACAGAATTACAAATAGAGCAAAAAAATGCTCAGTACAAAAATGAAGGGCTTCCGATTTTCGGATTAGCTCACACCAGTACAATATTCAATTTTATACAGAATATTACAGCGTAGAGGGCGCAGAAATACAAAGTTGACAAAGCTGCCAGTTAGCAAATTTTCATAAAATAATAAAAATAAGTAAATGCTGTGTATAAATTCAAATACACAATTAGAGTGAAGTACAACAAATAAAGACAGAGCCCTTTGAAATCAAGAATGTCACACAAATCTGGCACAAATACAAAATGTTTGAACTAAAAACATAAGCGACACGCATATGCGAATCCAAGGTAGAAGTTTTCAAATAATTTCTGGTACAATATAATGGTCTTCTATGTACAATTAAAAAAATCATTTATTAGATTAGCCTAATTTTTAATATTTAACGTGGCAGTGAGCCACGGTGAGAACAAAAAAATGGGTCTATTACGAGAAATAATACATAGATTTAACGTAGTTGAAGACTGCGGGCCTGTCAATGCTAGCGGAGCGAACTTTTCTCTTGTTTATATAGTGTAATTTCTACAGCAGATTCATTTTACATGTAATGCCCTCTGTTGAAGCTGCTTGAATTACATAGTGACAAATAAATACTAGAAACTATCGATTGTGAGAGCAACAGCCCTGCTATCTGGGCGCTAATGTCCATACCAGACCTATACTGAAACATTTGGAAGAAAACTAATGAGTTTTAATACAAGACAGCCAGAGAGCCAATGTTGCGAATAAAATCTGGTATATACCATGATTTAGGAATGATTATTGACTGTTTCTAACAAGCCAGAAATAACACAGAGCTTGTAGTTTAATTACAAAAAATAATTTAAAAGATGGTAAATTGACTTACAGTATTCACCACTAATATTTAAAAAAATAATAATAACTTATAAACTAAACAGATAGCATAGTTTAACTCAGGGGTGAATAATGAATAAGTTCCAACCAGGTTGAAGGATGAAAAGTTCACACTGTAACAGTCAAATTATTTTATGAGATTGAGGAGCTCTCTTTATTTTTAATGTATACAAATTAACAACAAAAAAAGAAAAGAAATACAACCAAACACCTAAGTTTGGCCACACTGAGCATTTTAAAATTTGTGTTTGAATATTGCCAGAAGGCAAAAATCATGTAAACCCAACATTCAGATTTTTTACCTCACATTTTATACAAAAAATATATATTATACTGAGGTACCACATATTTCAGCTTAGAAACACCCTTTTTTATGGTATTACATTTATGGAATGGCTTTTATGGTATGGTCGAAAGTAGATGCAAATACGAAGTTAAATGTTGATCAGAAACGGGAGCTATTAGAAATGTTAATACGCGTGAAGACGGTGTTTGAGAAAATAAGTGAACCGGTGAAGAGGTATCAGTTTCGAATTGAACTAACAGATCATACGCCATTCAAGAGTAGAAATTTTGCAATTCCTGTCGCGTATGGTGAAAAAGTCTAAACGTTAATAGAAGAAATGCAGCAAGAAGGGTTTATATGGAAGGTGACTACAGCTAATACGAATCCTATAGTAATTGTTAAGAAGTCGGATCGATTCGCTTGAGCTTAGACCAACAATAAACGACATGCTCATGAATTTCGGGGGCCAGGTGTGGTTTACGAGCACGGATTTTAAACAGGCGTATTGGCAAATGCCAATCGTGCCCGAAGACCGGCAATATATCGGGTTAATGTTTCAGGGGATCAGCTACATATTCACGCGAGTAACGTTCGGCCTCAAGAATAGCTGCACGGAGCTTCTGCACTGTCTGTATGGCACATTGCAACAAGTTATGGAAATGTGTGCAACCCTCTACGTCGACGACACGATTAACTAATCGAAGACGTTCGAGAAACATATGTACAATTTTAGCTGATCTTTCAGACGTTAATCAACAATAATCTGACCTGAACGTGGAGAAAACCTTCTTCTGTGTGCAAAGCTTCGAAGATAAAAAAGACAAAATACACGAAATAGAATTCCGGTGCCGAAAACGTACGACAATTGCGTGGTTTGCTCGGAATGTTTAACTACTACAATCGCTTTTGTCCAAATTATCCAATAAGCGTCGCACCATTAAACCAACTTCTCAAACAGGGCAATGGACGTGGGTGACAACCATCAGCAAGCACTCGACGGTGTCAAGTGAATGTTTAGAGAAGCGCGCATCTTCGCCCATCCCCATTTCACGAAAACAATGTATTTGCAAACAGACAGCAGTGCTTATGGTATAGGAGCGGTATTGTTTCAAGAACAGGACGGTCAGCCCAAAGTTGTTCAGTTAATAAGTAAAGCCCTCAAAGGACCCCAAATTAAATATGCGGTAGCTGAAAAACAAGCTTATTCCATTGTTTGGGCGATCATGAAGCCTCAGCAATATTTAGTTGGGAGGACATACATGGTAAGAATGGACCACAAAGCCCTTACGTCTTGGACAGTTGCTATACAGAAAACGATGGCTTAAAGAGATGGATCATTTGGCTTCAACAATTCAACTTTTCCTTGCAGCTTTGCCAGAGGGAATAGCAATCACCTTCCTGATGTACTGAGTAGACGAGAGGGAAAATTCAATAATTTATCGAAGCCGCGAAAAGAGTTGTTGCACTAATAGAGTTGAGAATTACGAATGAGAATGGAGCAACGTGATATATTGACAAGAACAGGACGAGGAGATGTATGAAATCTGACACATTAAAGAAGTGCGAGGGGAGGACTCTCCAATGAAGGAAAGACACGACTGGGGTCCAGAAAAATAGCGCGAGGTGGATGGGTTGTTAACAATCAGGATACAGACCTAACCGTCGGTGTATCGTATATGGATACAAAAGCGAAGGACCCGATCTAATTCAATACGTTCATTGTAAGAACGCTCGCTATGGACCAAGGAAAATTTTGCTGCATATTCAAGATCTATTCTATTGGAAAGGGATGTCCAAAGACATACGACGCGTCATTGCGCAATGTGAAACATGCTCAATATCAAAATACCCTAATGGCAAGTATACGGGCAAGATGCACGCGATAATCCTTCCTCGGGAAAATGACTTGCTCGCAATAGACATCTACGGGCCGTTACCGCCTACAGCAATAAATATTCCCTTGTAATGATCGATGAATTTTCAAAATTTACAACGGTTTATCCATTAAACAAGCCGAATGGCTCCAATTGCATCAGGCTAAAACATTTCGAGATTGCCAGAAGTTACGATCGCGCCCTCGGCGACAATGGAACTGAATTCGCCCGCCATCAAAATCGGGAAGCTTCAAGGGAGAGGGGCATAACACCTGCCTATTCGAGTATTCGCCACCCTCAATCGAATCCTGCCGGGAGAGTCTTGAAAGAGCGGTTGGGGGGGGTTGTTCAGGACATTGTACTGAACACCATCATGAGTGGCATCTGTTGATGCCATACATAAACGTGTGGATCAGAGATAGAGGAAAAACAAACGGAACCCCAACTGAGCAAGTTACAAAACGACCCCCCCTTACGTGCCAAATTTCGAAAAATATTAATTTCAGCACTGCTATCTGTAATTCTGTATACAAGTAGAACACTTTAAAAGAAATTGATTGGTGCAAAGCAAACTCCAATCAGACAAATAGTTTCCGAGATAGACGAGAGACAAAAGGAACCTCAACTGAGCAAGTTTTAAAACGACTCCCCCTTACGTGCCAAATTTCGAAAAATATAAATTTCAGCACTGCTATCTGTAATTGTTACTGTTAGAAGTAATTGTTTGCATTCAATAGTTAAAACCCCCGGAATAAGTGTACGATAGTAACGAATTATAATTATTAATGCGTTTTATACTGGATGCTAGAAGTGAAATGTATTCTCGAGGTACAGCACGGGTATTACGTGTTAAACTAACGTATCAACTTTGTCTTTATAAGGACTTATCGACAGGTATTAGCTGCGTCTTAACTAAGAAACTAAACAAATACCAATAAATGTCCATCGGAAGTATCATAAAACGCATTTTTCAGATTGCAAAACTGCAAAGACACCATTTCCGTCAGTTCTGACCCCATTGTCTCTCAACGAGAGTCATATTCACTATCGCTCAGTATCGTTTAAACATGAAAATACACCTTCGTAGAGCCAAATTCTTGATTCTGGTATCAGGATTGTATTTCTAAGAACCTATCGGTTAGAATTTATTGTTAGTAAACATTTGAATAATGAACTTTTTAGCGTCAATTATAATCCTTCGGAACGATCGCGGTTAGATGTATTTCAAAATACTTGAATAGTCATAATATATAGCCGGACGAACAGCGCATTCAGCTTTGAAGCTGCCTTTAGACATTCACAGAAAACCAAACGCAATGTGTAGTACTAAAAACATAAAGGGAATGTTTTAGTACTACACATGTTTTAGTACATAAAGGTTCAATTATTATCTGGGATGAGTGTACTATGAGTCATAAACATTCTCTTGAAGCTTTTCACAGAACTATGCAAGATATAAACGGCAATAATCGACTTTACGGAGGTGCTGTTTTACTACTATCTGGTGATTTGCGGTAGACATACCTCTCATTCCTCGCTCCACTTATGCTGATGAGATTAACGCATGATTGAAACAATCATTTTTATGGAAAAACGTTGAAACACTTCGATTGACTATAAATATGCGAGGTCATTTACATAATGATCCGATGGAAGAAGTATTTTCAAATCAATTACTGAATATTGAAAACGGTGCAATCAGACTACATCAAAATAAGCCATGTATCCAATTGCCAGCGACTTCTACACTATTGTTCATTCAAAAAATGAACTAATCGACAGTGTATTTCCAGATATTCTTAACAATCACTTAGACCATAATTGGCTAAGTACTCGTGCAATTTTAGCGGCAAAAAATGTTGATGTCAGTGAAAATAACTATCAAATACAAAATTTATTGCCAGGCGACTTTCAAGTCTAATGACACCATTGTTGATGAAAACCAGGTCGTTAATTTTCCAATTGAATTTTTAAATTCTTTGGACTTAGCAGGAATGCCGCCACACAATCTTCGTCTCAAAATTGGTTCACCGGTCATTCTATTGCGTAATTTAAATCCAGCAAATTATGCAACGGTACACGATTTGTCATCAGAAGAATTACCGGAAGCGTGCTTGAAGCAACGATATTGACTGGAAAGGTTTAAGGGCGAAGTCGTCCTGGTTCCTCGAATACCTATGATACCATCAGAATCTACAATTCCTTTCAAAAGGCTACAATTTCCGATACGTTTGGCTTTTGCGATGACAAAAAATACGTCGCAGGGCAAACAATGGCTATTTGCGACTTAGACTTGGAGAACCCGTGTTTCTCCCATGGACAGCTGTATGATGCATGCTCCAGTGTTGGAAACCCGTCGAATTTATTTATTTATTTTGACGAAAGACAGATTGAAGAAAAATAGTGTTCATCGCTTAGTCCTTAAATAAAAAAAAGTAATGATTATTAAAAATTAAATTAGGGAAAATAATTATAATTTCAGTTTAAAAATCAGTATAATCTAACTCATTCATTAAACCAATAAAAATTAAACATTTCCTATCCGTTGAAATTTAATTTGCACCATTCATCATTCTTTATCAATCACTTCCTTGATAATACCACTACTACCAAATAATTAAACCAAGAATAAGAATACCACAGCAACGCGTTGCCGGGTCTGCTAGTATTTATGTCAAATACAACCTGACAATAGTACTGAATCAGCTGTACTGCTAAATAACATTTATTCAAAGTATGCTAGAGGTTGAAAACTTAAAAATGATTCACTAACGAGATTCGCTTTCACAGCAACAACTCCATGTACCAAGATGTTGCTTCATACCGATGAAGATAGTTTCTTATGCAAGTGGTAAAAAAAATTCATTTCACATTTTTTCCGAGGTCAATATAGTGTATTTTTTTTTTTTTTTTTTAATCTGGAAATCACTTTTCGGATAGGTACTTGTGTTTCCCTGCACTACTTATAGTGCTCCGTATATAGGAAAGTAATAAGAGATACATAAAATAAGAATTAGTTTTGCTAAAGATTGGTTTCCCGTATTGATTTTTCTTTATTCTTTGGTCTGGCCTGCCTATTCTCACTTGCGAAATACTCTTCCCAACTACCATCTTTCAGCCAGCCCGCACTCTATCAGTGGTTGGCGAAGTACAGTTCTAGAGTAGTAGACAAGAATATATTCAATGTTGATACAAAATAAATAGATAGACAATGTTGTAAACAAAATGTGAGGTACAAATTAGAAATTATTACTGATCACTTATATTTAGCTAGAAAACACACAGGGCTTGTACTTTGATTACAAAAAAAATTACTTCTAATAGCAATTAGATTTAAAATAATCATTTTAAAAAATTAAAATAAAATACAAACAGTAATTTATAAAGTAAATAAACAGTATAGGTAAACACAGAATCGATTACTGGACAAATCCACGTCAATAACAAAAAACGTAAAGCCCTTATTTTAAGAAGGAAAAATTAATCATGAGTTAAAAAATATTATTAAGTAATTGTGCCTAAAAATCAACAAAAAAAGTTTTTGCAGACAAATTAATTGTGGCAACACTGTTTAATATAGAATAGCCATGGGAATATTATCAGAGGCTCAAAAGAGCATAAACAAAATAGAGCACACAAAAACAGCAAAAAGTGCATAAAATTAAATCTATGTTTGTTTGTTTGTTGTTGTTTTTTGTTTTTTTTGTAATAGAACCACTTTTTTTGTTCTCGCCGTGGCTCACTGCCACGTTAAATATGAAAATTTGAGTCTCTATTAAATGAATTTTTTAATTGAGCGCGCAGCTTGCCAAACATGAATACAAATGTCTTTCTGCCGAGATAGTTCTTGCGGCCGAAATGTTTCACAATCAACGCAATCCGTGAGAGATGGGTGGTTTACAAATTAACAGTGAAAACAGGTGTGTTATTCATAAACAGGCCGACACTCTAGCAGTGGTTGGCTGAAGTAGTTCTTATAGCAGTATACATGAAAATGTTCAATTTTGATACAATAAAAGTGTGAGGTATATAACAAATCAAAAATGATTACTGAACACTTATATTTAGCTAGAAAACTCATTAATCTTGTAATTTGATTATAAAAATTAATTACCATTTGACAAAAAATTTTCTAGCATTGGACTCACTGGTGTTAACAGTAATACCGCTACAAATAAAAGACATACAGAACCCAACAACACACTACTTCACTCTTCACTGTACACCCACATCACTGTACAATTAGGTAAACAGCACTTTTATACCTTTTTTATATTTAGTACGATATAAATACGTACAGAAATAGTGTGTTTCTCCCATGGACAGCTGTATGTTGCATGCTCTCGTGTTGGAAAACCATCGAATTTATTTATTTATTTTGAGGAAAGACTGAGTAACGAAAAACAGTGTTCATCGCTTAGGTCTTAATCAAATAAAAGTTATGATTATTAAAAATTAAATAAGGCAAAATATAATAATTTCAGTTTAAAAAATCAGTATTATCTAAGTCATTCATTAAATTAATAAAAATAAACATTTACTAATCGTTGAAATTTATTTGCACTTTTCATCATTCTTTATCAATCAATATTCTTTGGTCGGGCCTACCTATATTCCCTTGCGAAATACCTTTGCCAACTACGTTCTTTCCGCTGGCAAGCGTTTTTTTGTTTGAAATATTCTGAATTTCCGTTAATATAAAAACGGAAATATTAAAAAAGAGTAAATTTCCTTCTTTAATAACAATTCTTATTAAAAATTCGCAATTTGTTGAATAAAATTGCATCTAAGTTCTACCGTTAATTGGAATTATTAAAGCTTTTTTTCAGAACATTTGTGAGTTACTTAAAAACTTCATTTGGTCACTTGATGCACTTCAACTCATAAATGATACAGATTTAACGAATTCCAGGAAGTATGTATACAAGCGGCGCTAGAGATACCTCTATATAATTAGAGCAATTTTAGAAAAAGCAAAATCAGGTAGATAGTGTCATACGTTTACGTTTCTGCACGAATTGTAAACTTTTTTTAAACAGGCATAAGGCCATTGGCGACGAAACTGTAAATGGGAATAACACGCCTGAAGCTAGCGCGGAGCTCGCAGATTCACCAAAAACATGTTTACAAAGTCTTCCAGCCTTCTATACAAATTTGTTACCTATAAAGGATGTGACATGCCCGCACTCTAGCAGTGGTAAGCTGAACTACAGTTCTAAAGCAGTTGACGTGAAAATATTCAATGTTGATACCAAAGAAATACGTAGACAATGTTGCAAACAAAATGTGAGGTATATAACAAATTAAAAATTACTGATCACCTATATTTATCTAGAAAACACAGAAAGCTTGTACTCTGATTGCAAAAAACAATTACCATTTTGCAAGTTGATTTAACAATCATTCCTAAAACTCAAAATAAAATTCAAACAATGATTTATAAAGTAAATAAACAATATAGGTAAACACTGAATCCTTTACTGGACAAATCCATGTCATAAAAAGGATGTAAGGCCCTTATTTTGAGCAGGAAAAATTATTCATGAGTAGAAAAAATATTATTCAGTTCTCGTGCCCAAAAATTAAAAAAAAAAATTGGAAACAAATTAATTATGTACACACTGTTCAATATAGAACAGTCATCAGAATATTATCAAAGGCTCAAAACAGATTAAATAAAAAAAAATACCAATACCTTTATATGGACAAAATTATATAATAAAGGCCTCACCACATATTTCAGCTCTTTTGATCCATTTTCAACAGAAATTGAAATAAATATAATTAGATATAAGGAATATTGAGGGTGTTTGTAATTTACACAGAAAAGGGAAGATTCTTAATCGAAAATATGACATTCTGAACTTAAAATATGACAAACCTAACCCACCCCCACTTAATCTCACTCCACCTCACCACCTCTAACCAAACGGTTACGACACCAGGTTGTGCCATACCTTGAGAATACACTTCTCTTCTAGCATGCAGCATACAATGCATAAATAATTATAATTGGTTGCTATCGTACACGTATTTCTTGTTTTTTAACTTTTGATTAAAACAAATACTTCCTATCACCTCTGAGTGACATTCTAGTAAGTGGCAATGCGTTTTCACTTTTAGTAAGAGATATGTAATAACTTTTATAATAATTATATAATTTCATGTTTTCAAAAATTTCACTCTGCCTTTTCAAAAATAAAATTTCTTCTCTTAAACTTTTACATTTCCATCCGTACTTCTTTTCATCTTTTTTTAAGGTGTGCTTACGAAAAATAGTGTTCATCGCTTAGGTCTTAATCAAATAAAAGTTATGATTATTAAAAATTAAATATGGTAAAATAAAATAATTTCAGTTTAAAAAATCAGTATTATCTATCTCATTCATTAAATTAATAAAAATTAAATCTTTACTAATCGTTGAAATTTGATTTGCACTTTTCATCATTCTTTATCAATCACTTCCTTAATAATACCAATAGTAACAAATAATAAAATCAAGAACAAGCAAACCAGAGCAACGCGTGGCCGGGTCTGCTAGTATTTATGTAATATCCAAACTGAACTACTGAATCAGCTGTACCATTGAATAATTTATATTTGAAGTATTCTAAAGGGTTGAAAACCTAAAAATAATTCACTTACAAGATTCGCTTTTGCATCAACAACGCCAAGTACTATTAGAAATTGCTTAATACCAGTGAAGATAATTTCTTATGCGTGTGGTAAAAAAAATTCATTTCACTTTTTACCGAGGTCTATGTAGTGTAATTTTATTGGTTTTTGAAATCTAGAAATCAATTTTCAAATAAGTACATTTGTTTCTCTATGCTACGTATAGTGTTCCGTATACAGGAAAGTAACAAGTGATACTTAATAAAAGCCATAATATAATACAGATTGGTTACCCGTATTGATTTTTCTCTATTCTTTTGTCGGGCCTACCTATTTTCTTTTGCGAAATACTCTTGCCAACTACCTCCTTTCCGCTGGCCAGCGTTTTTTTTTTGTTTGAAATATTCTGTAATCTATAATAATAATGGTAATTATAGGCACGCGTTCGGAGTAAAAACCAAATTATGCATACTATCGTATTCCTTATATCGTATTATATAATCCAAATCTTCACTTCGATGTCTGAGTTTCCATGATTTTGTAAAACTTCTTTATATTTCACGGAGATAATCTTGAATTTTCTCTGCGGGTTTGATTCAGTCTGTCTATTGTGAAAACATTTGAGCAGGTCGTTGCTCCGAATGCATCAGGCGGTCGTTCTTTCATCGCCACCTGCCGCAAAGGGCTAGGGCACACATCTCTATTTTCTCTGTTTTAATTATTGAACGGAAAATCGAACGGGATTCTCAAGTCCGATATGGCACTGGGACAGTGGTTTGCATATAGACAACGAGGAGAATGCTCACACCAAACTCGCCTATCGGCTCGCTTACTCGGTGCCCTTCTCCCCCACTTCTTGATCCACGTCCACTTGTCTACTGCGTATGTTCATTCACGAGCCACCTCATTCTTATAGTTGGGAGCTGACCTCATTCTTATTATTTTAGGATCTAAAATATTATCGAAAGAAATGTTTACATATGCTCAATTCATTGGCAATTTTGTACTTGAATTACAGTGCAGTATACTCCTCTATAAATCAAAGTTTTTTGTACCTAAGATAGTAGAATCTAAAAGCCACTTTCACACTTTGCGGTCTCAACAAATTACTTATGACGTTGAAAACCTGAAAAATGTTCACACTAGTGTAACAATTTTTGTGTTGTTTGCTGCTTGTTCGTAACACAAGAGTATAGCGTATTCATTTTAATTTGTTTTGTGACTTTTGGTGGAACGGTATGGTTTCTGTTCGTAGTAAAGGCCATACAATACACAGCTGGGGAAATTATACGTCTCGTTATAAACAAATGTGACGAAGAAAAGAATTCGGGCGTTCTTCTACTCACGCTGCATAACAGCAATTTTCGGGTAGTAAACTATACTGAAGTATCTGTTCGAACTGTATCATCAGTTAAAAAAGAATGATTTAAAGCCAGCGGGGAAGCCTTGAGTACTTTTGGTACGAAAAGGCCATATTGTGAAGGTATAAAAAATTCCACATTGATGGCATTCACTTATTGCTTCTTTGTTTTCCTTATTGTCGTATGATGTTTTAATTTTTGTCCATGAGTACTTGGCGTAATATATTTGGGACAGCTAGTAGTTGCAGATTTCGCGGGGGGGTGGGGGTGGCAGCTTCCAAAAATATCGAGCGCATTCCTCAGCCTCGCAATCAAGTCAGCACCCACCTATTAAAATGCGTTCGTTTCCTGCGTCCGACGCCGTCCACCGCGAAGCGCTCGGACCGCCGGGAGCGGAGCGGTGGTTTTTTAAACTTTTACCCCCCTCCCCCTTCGCCCACGTTACCTGTGACGTAGAGGCAGCATTGGAAGAGCGCGAAGATAAAAAAAAAGGAAAAAAACGTCGCCGAAAATCCCGGAATCGTAGCAGAACGGCGAAACGTTGGATTCCGGCGTGACCGACGGCGCCCGACACGACGCGCACGTCTGCGACACCGTAGGACCGCTCGGTTCGACGCCCGCGAAGTTCACTTTTTTTCGTTTTCGTTTTCGCGCTACGAGAAAATTCCCTCCCGTACTCATTAACATTCCGCGTCCGACGCCGCAGACGAAAAATTTTTAAAAAATTTCGTCTCGCCGCTAGAAAATCGCAAATGTGGAAATTTCGGCAACGCCGCACGGCCCCCCAGAGGCCGACGAAAATCGGGCAGACCTCTCTTCAGGCAGCTTCAACAGAGGGCATTACATGTAAAATGCATCTGCTGTAGAAATTAGACTATATAAACAAGAGAAAAGTTCGCTCCGCGCTCCGCTAGCATTGACAGGCCCGCAGTCCACTCCACCACGGCCACTTTATACGAGTCCAGACTCGTTCGCGCTCCAGTCCCTACTGTAGTCCTTTGCGGCTGGGGGCGCTGAAAGAACAACCGCCTGATACATAGTTTTCACAATGGACAGACTGAATCAGACCCGCAGAGAAAATTCAAGATTTCTCCGTGAAATATAAAGAAAAAGGGTAGTCCCTGGCTGTAGATAATATTCAAATCGAACAATTCAAAGATACAGGAGAAGAAATCTTTGGCGAAACTAACACAATTATACAATGTGATCTGGAAAAGAAATAGTGAACAACAGATTTGCAACGCACTATAATTATTCCATTACCAAAGAAAATAGACTGCCGAGATTGTTCAAATAACAAAAAAATTGCATGAATACCGTGTGATTCTGTCAAGCGACAAAAGTCATCCATCGGAAAAAGAAGAAAATAAGATTTTTAAAATGTTGTTGATGTAAGCGTAGTAAAGTTTTTAAAAACAATTCACATTAATAGAATCCTCATTTTCTATCTCATCTGGAAAGTTGTGTAGATTACATTACGTCGCTTAAGCGTTATCGAAGAGCTTATCCTAAGATCATACACACAGAAAAAGATTTCCTTGGTGTTTAAACTCACTGGAATGTTCTATATTATTTATATCATTGTGTCCGATACGTCACGAAAGGGTCACATGCTACTGGTTTTGCATACTGCAATTTCCACAGATAACTTTTTCTAGAAAATCCACTTTTTATAAAACAAAGAAAAAGCAAGAGAAAACACGCTCCAAATGCAAGCAAACATCTAGGAGTTGTTCAATTAAATCATTGAAATCAAAAAAACTGAAGATGAAGCGAAGATCTGGATAAAATGTTTTCAAGAACATACAAAACCAACATACCCTGTTCAAACGACTCAACCAACTACAAAGACCCGTGTCGTTTGGAAGTGTTATTATAAATGTCACCATAACAGGAGGTCGAACAATGTCAATTCGGAAACGCGACCAAATTTAAAAAATACAAATTGCCCGTCCAAAATGATTGTGCCGCTTAGAGCTGTCCACAAACGATGGCAAGGAAAGTCATTAAAAAATAAACCGGATCCAGAAATGCCTTGTGTGATAGATTTGGATTATATTCACAATCATCCGGTGGGTAATTAAGCCGATGTGCTACGTTTTCGACCAGTGTCAGACAAGACAAAGGAGAAACTCATATTCTTGTATGACAAGGGCTACTCGTCGGTGTCGGCTCTGAAGCATGTTAAGCAATCGCTAGAGGAGGAGAATCCAGAAAAGTTTGATCAGCTGCTTGCAGATCGGTACCACTGTCCGGATTATCAATTTTGCTACCGACTGTTTATGAAGGAATTTAATAAACAGTACGGTCCGGCCACATATACAGACTCTCTACAATTTTTAAATGACAAAATTGTGGCAGATTTTAATCAAGATGGCAAAGATAAGTGTATTGAAATGACGCAAGGCAAAGACTATTTGCTCGTTGCAATTTGCACGCCCTTAATGCGGAGACCACACACTCTGTTACGAGAGGCGGGTGAATTAGTATTTGTGGACTCGATTGGGCCGAGAAGGCCATAGGGTGTTTCAATTTATGACGTACACAGAGGCTGGAGGCGTGCCATTGGGCGTTGTAATTACGTCTTCTGAATCCCTTCCCATCGTTATAGCCGGTTTTAAAATGTTAAAGACGTTGATGGGAAACGCTTGCTTTTACGGTAGAGGTTCGGACGCGGGTCCGCAAAACTTCATTACGGATGACAGTAGGGGCGAGAAACACGCTCTGAAAGTCGTGTGGACGTCTACCGTGCAGTTTTTGTGCATTTTTCACGTGCTACATTTTGTGTGGTGATGGCTCATGCTAAGCGATCACGGTTTCTTGAAAGAACCAGGCAAACGTTGTATAAACTCTTTAAAATTATCTTGTACAGCGCATCAAAAACAGAGTGCAATAAAATGTTTTGTCTGCTGAAAAGAAATAAAATCGCTCGTCAATATCCGATTTTTCTCAACTTTGTGGATGATTTATGGATGAGACATCATGAATGGGCTTTCTATCACAGAAACGAAACGCATGCTCTGATACGTGGACAAATAATTTCTTAGAGGCATCTATTGGAACTCTCAAAGATAAAATATTAGATAGGGTAAAGGCATTCAACCTTGTGCAACTCGTTTACTTTATACTCGTTCGACTCGACAAGTATTACATAAAAAAGTTTTGGACGCCGCACATGGGAGACGAAATGTGAAGAAAAAACTGATGTTTAATGTTGCTGCAAACGACAAATGGAGCAGCGACAGCAGCAATTGTTTACGCACCCCCACCAGTTCCTCCATCTCTATGGTGGAGGTCATAGAAGGCATGCGGGCCGATAAGGTTACATATTACGCCAAAAAGATGGAAAGAGATGAAATCAAAAAAGCCTATTTCAAGGAAAAACTTGACGTTTTAAAGAGAATAAACGATATACTCGAGGAAAATAATAAATTATTTAAAAGAGTGTTGGAGAAAAGCGAGTGTGTTTCTCCGAAAATATTAAACTATGTAAATTTAAAGTAATAAAGATTGTATTACACCATGTAATATTCTCTTCAGTTATTTTATACACAATTGTTGTATAATGGTGGCAAAGAGTCTTACTACCATAAATAAGTGATTTTTAATTTCATTGCTCTTTTAATTACACAAAACATGAAGTTATGACAAAGCCCTTTACCGCTGATATACAGAATTGCGTACATGAAACCATATCAATTGTTAGATTTCATGAAAGTGTACCCTTTATTCCCTTACGAATTTCTGAACTTCAGTGATTTTACTATTTTTGCTAGCCTCTTCGGTTACACCAGGAGTTTGCTTCAGCTTATTAGAAATCATTTATTATGTTCAGTGACTTTTCTTATTTATAAATATGAAATATTCAAACCACAAAAAAGTACTAAAGCATTTCATCTGTTAGGGGAGGTCAAGTTTGATGTTATGAAAGTATATTTCGAGTTTTGAAAGTATAAAGAGGTATTTTCTTAAAAAAGTGTATATATTTTTGTAACGATATGTAGAAAAGGAAACCAGTTGGGGAGGAGGGAAATAAAAAAATCTATATTTTAATTAACCAATCCAAATTTTTTTATTTTTATTTTTTTTTATTTAGCCGTCATTGCCCCTAAACACACTCTACTCCTACTCCCTTTATACTCGTATACCCTCTCTACCCCTAAACCCTCTCTACACCTACTCCCTCTCTACTCCTACACCCTCTCTACCCCTAAAACCTATCTACTCCTACTCCCTTTCTACTCCTACACCCTTTCTACTCCTACACCCTCTCTACTCCTACACCCTCACTACTTCTACACCCTCACTATTTCTACACCCTCTCTTCCCCTAAACCCTCTCTACTCCTACTCCCTCTCTACTCCTACACACTCTCTACTCCTACACACTATCTACCCCTAAACCCTCTCTAATCCTACACCCTCACTACTTCTAAACCCTCACTACCCCTAAACCCTCTCTACTCCTAAACCCTCTCTACCCCTAACCCTCTCTACTTTTACAACCTCTCTACCCTAAACAGTCTCTACTCAAACACCCTCACTACTCCTAAACCCTCACTACCCCTAAACCCTCTCTACTCCTACACCCTCTCTACTCCTACACCCTCCCAACTCCTACACCCTCTCTACACCTAATCTCTCTATACCTACCCCCTCTCTATTCCTACACCCTCTCTCTACCCCTAAACCCTCTTTTTCCTACACCCTCTCAACCCCTAAACTCTCTCTACTCCTACACCCTCTCTACCCCAATACCTATCTACTCCTACACCCTCTCTACCCGTAAACCTTCACTACTTTTACACCATCTCTACTCCCTCTCTACTCCTACATACTATTTACTCCTATACACTCTCTACCACGAAACCCTCTATATCCAACACCCTCTCTACCCCTAAAACCTCTTTACCCCTAAACCCTCTCTACACATAAACCCTCTCTATTCCTACGACCTCTCTACGCCTACACCCTCCCTACTCCTACACCATCTCTACTCCTACACCCTCTCTACCCCTAAACCATCTCTACTCATACACACTCTCTACTCCTACACCCTCTCTACTCCTACACCCTCCCTTCAACTAAACCCTCTCTACTCGTACACCCTCTCTACCCCTAATCCCTCTCTACTTCTACACCCTCTCTACCTCTAAACCCTCTTTACTCATACTCCTTCTCTACTCCTACACCCTCTCTACTTCTACCCACACTCTACACCTAAACCCTCTCTACACCAACTCCCTCTCTACTCCTACACCCTCTCTACCCCTAAACCCTCTCTACCGTTAAACCCTCTCTACTCATACACCCTCTCTACGCCTACACCCTCTCTACTTTTAAACCCTCTATACACCTACTCCCTCTCTACTCCTAAACCCTCTCTACCACTAAACCTTCTCTACTCCAACTCCCTCTCTACTTCTACACCCCTCTACACCTAAACCCTTTCTACTCCTACTCCCCTTCTACTCCTACACCCTCTCTACCCTTAAACCCTCTCTACTCCTACACTCTCTCTACCCTTAAACCCTCTTTACACTTATTCCCTCTTTACTCCAACACCCTCTCAACTCCTACACCCTCTCTACCTTTAAACCCTCTCAACGTTTACTCCCTCTCTACTCCTACACCCTCTCTACTCGAAACGATCTCTACTCTTACACTCTATACACCTAGACCCTCTATTCCCCTATACCCTCTCTACTCCTTCACCCTCTTTATCCAAAAACCCTCTCTAGACGTAAAACCTCTCATCTCCTACACCCTCTCTACCCGAAAACCTTCTCTATTCCTACACCATCTCTACCACTAAACCCTCTCTACTATTACACCCCCTCTACCCTTAAACCCTCTCTACTTTTACACCCTCTCTATTCCAACACCATCTTTTCTCCTACACCCTCTCTATTCCTAAACCCTCTCTACTCCTAAACCCTCTCTACTCCTAAACCCTCTCTACCCCTAAACCCTCTCTACACTTAAACCCTCTCTACTCTTAAACCCTCTCTACTCTTAAACCCTCTCTACTCTTACATCCTCTCTACCCCTAAACTTTCTCTACTCCTAATTCCTCTCTACTTTTAAACCAGGTATACTCCTACACCCTCTCTACCCTTAAACCCTCTCTACTCCTACACCCTTTCCACCTCTAAACCCTCTCTACTCCTACACCATCTCTACTCCTACACCCTCTCTAATCCTACACCCTCTCTACTCCAACACCCTCTCTACACCTTAACCCTCTTTATTTCTACTCCCCTTCTAACCCTAAACTCTTTCTACCCCTAAAACCTCTCTACCTCTAAACCCTCTCTACTCATACACCCTCTCTATTCCTACACCCCCTCTACTCCTACACCCTCTTTACTCCTACACCCTCTCTACTTCTACACCCTCCCTTCAACTAAACCCTCTCTACTCCTACACCCTCTCTACACCTACACCCTCTATACTCCTACACCCACTCTACCCTTTAACCCTTTCTACTACTACACCCTTTTATTCCTAAAACCTCTGTACTCCTACACCCTCTCTACACCTACACACTTTCGACTCCTACACCCTATCTACTTCTACACCCTCTCTACCCCTAAACCCTCCCTACTCCTACACACTCTCTGCCCCTAAAACCTCTCTAATCCTACACCCTCTCTACTCGTACACCTCTACACCTACACCATCTCTACACCTACACCCTCTCTACTCCTACACCCTCTCTACTCCTACACCCTCTCTACTCCTACACCCTCTCTACCCTTAAACCCTCGCTAGTCCTACATCCTCTCTACCTCTACACCCTCTCTACCCCTAAACCCACTCTTCTCCTACATACTCTCCGCCTCTAAACCCTCTCTACTCCTACATCTTCTCTAGTCCTACACCCTCTCCACCCCTAAACCCTCTCTACTCCTACTCCCTCTCCGATTCTAAACCCACTCTACTCCTAAAATTCTCTACTCCCACACCCTCTCTACTCTTTTACCCTGTCTACTACTACACCCTCTCTACTCCTACACCCCCTCTACTACAACACCCTCTACTCCAACACCCTCTCTACTCCAACACCCTCTCTACTCCAACACCATCTCTACTTCTACACCCTCTCTACTTCTACACCCTGTCTAGTTCTACACCCTCTCTACTTCTACACCCTCTCTACTTCTACACCCTCTTTACACCTACACCCTCTCTATTCCCACACCCTCTCTACTCCTACATCCTCTCTACTCCTACACCCCCTCTGCACCTAAACCCTCTCTACTCCTACACCCTCTCTCCTTCTACGCCCTCTCTACTCCTACTACCTCTGTACATCTGCACCCTCTCCAAACCTAAACCCTCTCTACTCCATCACTCTCTCTATCGCTAAACCCCGTCTACGCTAAACACTCTCTACGCCTACACCCTCTCTACTTCTAAACCCTCTATACACCTACTCCCTCTCTACTCCTACACCCTCTCTACCACTAAACCTTCTCTACTCCAACTCCCTCTCTACTTCTACACCCTTTCTACACCTAAATTCTTTCTACTCCTACTCCCCTTCTACTCCTACACCCTCTCTACCCTTAAACCCTCTCTACCCCTACACTCTCTCTACTCCTACACACTCTCTACCCGTAAACCCTCTTTACACCTATTCCCTCTTTACACCAACACCCTCTCTACTCCTACACCCTCTTTATCCCAAAACCCACTCTACCCGTAAACCCTCTCTTCTCCTACACCCTCTCTACCCGTAAACCTTCTCTATTCCTACACCATCTCTACCACTAAACCCTCTCTACTATTACACCCCCTCTACCCTTAAACCCTCTCTACCCCTACACCCTCTCTACTCCAACACCCTCTTTTCTCCTACACCCTCTCTACTCCTAAACCCTCTCTACTCTTACATCCTCTCTACCCCTAAACTTTCTCTACTCCTACTTCCTCTCTACTTCTACACCAGGTATACTCCTACACCCTCTCTACCCTTAAACCCTCTCCACTCCTACACCCTTTCCACCTCTAAACCCTCTCTACTCCTACACCATCTCTACTCCTACTCTCTCTCTAATCCTACACACTCTCTACTCCTACACCCTCTCTACTCCAACACCCTCTCTACTCCAACACCCTCTCTACTCCAACATCCTCTCTACTCCAACACCCTCTCTACACCTTAACCCTCTTTATTTCTACACCCCTTCTAACCCTAAACTTTCTCTACCCCTAAAACCTCTCTACCCCTAAACCCTCTCTACTCCTACACCCTCTTTACTCCTACACCCTCTATCCCCCTAAACCCTCTCTCCTCCTACACCCTCTCTACCCCCAAACCCTCTTTACTCATACACACTCTCTACTCCTACACCCTCTCTACTCCTACACCCTCCCTTCAACTAAACCCTCTCTACTCCTACACCCTATCTACACCTACACCCTCTACACTCCTACACCCACTCTACACTTTAACCCTTTCTACTACTACACCCTCTTTATTCCTAAACCCTCTGTACTCCTACACCCTCTCTACACCTACACCCTTTCGACTCCTACACCCTATCTACTTCTACACCCTCTCTACCCCTAAATCCTCCCTACTCCTACACACTCTCTGCCCCTAAAACCTCTCTAATCCTACACCCTCTCTACTCGTACACCTTCTGTACACCTACACCCTCTCTACACCTACACCCTCTCTACTCCTACACCCTCTCTACTCCTACACCCTCTCTACTCCTACACCCTCTCTACCCTTAAACCCTCTCTACCCCTAAACCCACTCTTCTCCTACATCCTCTCCGCCTCTAAACCCTCTCTACTCCTACATCTTCTCTAGTCCTACACCCTCTCCACCCCTATACCCTCTCCACTCCTACTCCCTCTCCGATTCTAAACCCACTCTACTCCTAAAATTCTCTACTCTCACACCCTCTCTACTCTTTTACCCTGTCTACTACTACACCCTCTCTACTCCTAAACCCTCTCTACTCCAACACCCTCTCTACTTCTACACCCTCTCTACTCCTACACCCTCTCTACTCCTACACTTTCTTTACTCCTACACCCTCTCTGCCCCTAAACCCTCTCTACTCCTACACCCTCTCTTCTTCTACACCCTCTCTACTCCTACTACCTCTGTACATCTGCAACCTCTCCAACCCTAAACCCTCTCTACTCCATCACTCTCTCTACCGCTAAACCCCCTCTACCCTAAACACTCTCTACACCTACACCTTCTCTACCCCTAAACCCTCTCTATTCCTACACCCTCTTTAACCCTAATCCCTCTCTACACAAAAACCTTCTCATCCTTCAAAGGTTCAGCTGTCTTTCGCGTATCTACATTTACGAAACCTTTCCAGTGTGTGCGACTAAACGATGTTTTCCGTTATCCTTTTAATAAGGTTGAGCATTTTTATCGTAAAGTCCTTCGTACCATAAAAAACCTTTCTCGGATGGTCAGTATCATCTGAATTACCGTCATCTCAACAAAAAATGCGATGAATGCTGGAAGGAAATAAAATTAGATTGATTCGTGTGTTGCATCAAAAGATTCTCCACAAGATGCGGAAAATGAAGCTTTCGTTGACGAAACCGAAATCGATGATTATTTTAACAGTAGTCTTGAAATATACACCTATAGGACTAAAACGGTTTAAAGGAGGTCATTATAAGGAGAAGATATTTAATAAAATTGGTAAGGTTTTAAAGGAGAAGGTTTTCATTTTTCTAAGGTACCCAAACTGGTTCGTCGACAAACTCGCACATAGAAATATGAAATCAGCTGAAAGACAAATTTCAAACCTGAAATAATAGGGAAAAATACTATTTTGTCACTTTTTCCGACTAGCTATTGCATGAATAAACAAATATTGTCCTTTCATGCAATACATGGTACGCAATGTCAAAAAGGATCGTTAAAGATACCGGTACATTATCCTAACGGAACGCAAAATCAGGCAAAGATTTGTACGAAAAGGCTATCAAAAATTAAACAAATTTTATTGGTTTTTACTGGTAATTCTAGTAGTATTCTGTCCGGCAAGAAAAAATGTTCTGAGAATTTCGGAAAAAATCAATGACAGAAGTGACTAATTGTTGTAAAATTAAATGAAATTTATACATATTTTATATCTTCATGACCTGATCTGAAAATTGTCAAGTTTTGCGTTTCTTTGTCCAAAAAGTTGCATTTTAGCCGGTGGAAAAGGAATACATACTGTGTGCCTGTCATCAGAATGTAAAGCTTATGATTGATCCTCTCGAGTTACCAATGTTATTACAACATTCTAACTTGAAGGTGACTTCTTGCAAAAACATACTGGCGTGCATTTTTCTTGAGTCCACCCCTATTATGTTACTTTCTTAGTGAATGTTTCCGGATTTCCATTTCCTTTCCAAAAATGCCTGCTATTATTATTGTTTCTTTTACTTTAATTTATTTCTTTCTAGGTAAAAATATCATATTTTACATTATTATTATGTATGTCGTATTATGTACGTACCACAAGGCATTCGCATACTGTTAAAAAACAAAGTACCGCCGAGATTACGCGCATAATATCGTTGAACTGTTGGTAGGTGAAATATCTGTATACCTCGAGAGGGGCGCACTCTGTAAAATTACGTGCCAGTGAGGAATTTTTCTAATCCTTATGTAAAAAGTAATCGCGTAACCTACGTCACTCTGTTGGTCGACACCCGGTCCTCCAATCGAGTCATTCCACGCGTCTCGATCTGCTAATGGGCAACTGATTGTTCTATCTTTAGCGTAGATAGCAGAAATAAACGGCAATAGTCGACTCTTCGGTGGTGCTGTTTTACAACCATCTGGTGATTTCCGGCAGACATTCCTGTCATTTCTCGCTCCACTTATGCTGATGAAAATAACGCATGTTTGAAACAATCATTTTTATGGAAAAACGTTGAAACACTTCGATTGACCATAAATATGCGAGTAAAGTTACATAATGATCCGATGGAACAAGTATTTTCAAGACAATTACTGGCTATTGAAAACGGTACCATCAGACTACATTAAAATAAGCAACGCATCCAATTGCCAGACAACTTCTGCACCATTGTTCACTCAAAAAATGAACTAATTGAGTGTATTATCTTCGTAATAATCTCTTAGACTTTACTTGGCTAAGTAATCGTGGAATTTTAGTGGCTAAAATTATTGAATGGGATATTAATATTTACAAAATTTATTGCAAGGCGTTCTAATGACTTAAGTCAACACCATTGTTGATGAAAACATGACCGTTGATTTCTAATTGAATTTTTAAATATTTTTAACTTTCCACGAACGCATGGTTGTTTCAAAATCGGTTCACCGGTCGTTCTATTGCGTAATTTAAATCCAAATAAAATTATGCAACGGTACACGATTAGTCATCAGAAGAATTACAGGAAACGTGGTTGAAGCAACGATATTGACTGAAAGTTTAAAGGTGAAGTCGTCCTGTTTCCTCGAACACCTATGATACCATCAGAATCTCCAATTCCTGTCAAAAGACAATAAATTCCGATACGTTTGGCTTTTGCGATGACAATAAATAAGTCGCCAGGGCAAACAATGGCTATTTTTTGGCTTAGGCTTAGAAAACCCGTGTTTCTCCCATGGACAGCTGTATGTTGCATGCACCCGTGTTGGAAAACCATCGAGTTTATTTATTTATTTTGACGAAAGACTGATTAACGAAAAATAGTGTTCATTGCTTAGGTCTTAATCAAATAAAAGTGATGAGTATTAAAAATTTAATAATTTCAGTTTAAAAAATCAGTATTATCTAATTTACACATTAAATTAATAAAAATTAAACATTTACTAATCGTTGAAATATCATTTGCACTTTTCATCATTCTTTATCAATCACTTCCTTAATAATACCAATAGTAACAAAAATTTAAACCCAAGAACAAGCAAACCAGAGCAAAGCGTGACCAGGTCTGCTAGTAATACTGTAATTGATTCCAAGTGTTACTCATTTAACAATGCCAATTATTTGTTCATAATAGCTGTACCCAGAGGCCCAAAAAGTAATCGTTTTTCAGCGCACTAAAGCGTCTAAACCATTTATTACAAATTTAATCTTACATATGCATTTTTTGGAAAATTGCACATACATTATTATTTAATAAACATTTTTCTAAAAAACGCATAATTTGAAAATTAATGTGAAAAACCAAACACAGGGTGAAAGTATTAGGTTTAAAAAATATCTGTAAAGCCGACTTTTTTGAGGAAGCAAACATCAAATTGGAATTCTCCAACCGCAAAAACATATAGAACTGTTGAGAATAAAACTCCCGGAATTTTTTTTTTTTTTTTGAGGGTCAGATACCTTTTGTCTTGACTAATTCCCAGAGGCATTAAATTGGTATTAGGATGGGTAAACCGACTCATATACTGCTTGAAAGTAATTGTTTGCATGTTCCGTTTTGTTAAATCTAAAGCAAAATGTTGCTCTTAAAGTTTTCGCAAACTCCTTTAAAGTCGTTCCCACGAAGTTGGTAGCAGTGGAAAGCGAGCTCTTGGTGGGAACGGCTGAGTCCTGCTGAAAGTCGTCACTCAGTCATAGTTGTGTGTGGCTGTGTGGTCGTCCGTGTGGAAGGAGTTGGATTTCCGGCTCCTGCGCAGTAATTAGTTTCTCAGTCGCTCCGCCAACAGCAGCTAGAATCGTTCAGTGTGATAGTGCAGCGCAACATCACGCCAAACGTTAAGAACATTAAGTTCGTAATAGTGTTCAGTGACCAGCTATTCAACTACGAGTGCTTTAATAGCTGAATGAACCACAATGTTTTATCCAGCACAGGGCGAGTGGTTAGTGAAGCCCTAAACTCATTATATCATACGGAAGAGTCATCTAATGTGGTTCCCGACGAAGGCAACGTAAATCTCACCGACAGCATGGAATTCATCGAAATACCGCCTCAACGCCAACACTTCGCAAGTAACAACTACCAATTCGGGATCGGATCATCAGGCCAGCCCGATGAACAATTGCATTCTCAACAGTCAGCCGCTTCAGCCCAACCGTATCAAAACAAGGTAATGTCGCAAAGAAAGCGAGCCAGCGATAACGACAGTGATAACACAGACCTTAAACGTATAACCACAGACAGTCAGCCCCCGGCAGGGTCGAACCTACAAAATCAATATAACGTAGAAATCAAAAACAGATTTAGTTGGTTAAATGAAGAAATCCCAGATGATCCAAGTGACGAAAATAAAATCCCACCAATTTTTGTTCCTAATTTCGAAAACCAAGTTTCTCTCGTGAATGAAATAAAGTCTTATGTTTCATCCAACTTCACCACAGAATTCAAAAATCAAAAGATTCGAATCCAATTTCAATAAGTGACCGACTTCCAAAAAGCAGTTAAATATTTTCTGGCCACCAAAAAACAATTTCATACGTATTCGGATAAAATTAGTAAAAAATACTCCATAGTTATCAACAATATTCATCCTTCAATCTCAGAAAGTGAAATATTAGACGAAATCAAAAACAAATTCAACTCAGCTGTAAAAGTTACACGTCTGTATAAAAACAATTCTCCCATCCCAGTAGTGGCAATAGACTTTGATGGAACCCACAAAATCGCGGATGTGTTGGAAATAAAACAAATAGGTAATAACATAGTGAAACCAGAAAGAAGAAAGAAAACCAAGGGCCCCCTACAATGCTACCGGTGTTTAGACTTTGGTCACAGCAAAAACAATTGCAATCATTCAATTTCATGTGTGTTTTGTGCAGGTGATCACCTATCAGCAAACTGCGAACAAAAGAACTCCACTCCTACATGTAAACATTGTCTCGGGAAGCATAGGGCCGACCTCAGATCAGTAGAATGTCCATACTATCGAAAAATATTAGAAAGTAAAAGAAACAATCCTAATGACAGACCTAGGAACAATCCTAATCCCCCGCAATTTAATACAACAAATTTTCCAACACTACCTCCAACCAACAACATACCTAATTTCTCACACGCAACAAATTTCAACCACCAACAAAACACAAGAAACACAAATCACCAGCAACATAACAACCAACAGACAAACAGAAACTACAACAATTTCAATATTGGTAACTCATTCATACAAAACATCACTCAATTCATAACTAATCACATCATTAACTTTATAAATTCATTAATTCCAACAATTATTCAGAATATTCAACAATCATTTGCTATGACATTTAGTAACAATTATGGATCACCATAGAGATATAATTATATTAAACTGGAATGCGAATGGCATTATCAACAAAAGATCCAAACTACAACACTTCTTACATGCTAACAAAATTGATATAGCATGCATCACAGAAACTCATCTCAACCAAGAAAACTCATTCTTCATTCAGGGATACATAACAATCAGAACAGACAGACAAAACTCGAAAGGTGGAGGAGTATTAATACTAATAAAATCCAGTATACCACATCACCAGATTACTCTACCACACACGCCCGGACTCGAAACAGCAGCAATTAATGTAAAGTATAATAATAATAGGACAATTACAATAGTAACTGCTCACAAATCTCCAAATATAAAAATCAATAATACCAACATATACACATTATTACAACTACCAAACCCATTCATAATTGCAGGTGATCTAAACTCTAAACACTATTCATGGGGATGTCGAACTACGAATACAGCTGGCAAATACTTATACAACATAAAAAGGAACTTTAATTTCAACATATTATCACCAACCGAACCACCTTACTTTATCATATGATTCAAACAAAAGTCCAGATATACTTGACATAGCTGTTACTAATATTAAAACTCAGTTCATTTCTACAACGTACCATGAACTAGATTCAGACCACTTACCAGTAATAATTTCAACTCGAGTAGAAAAGCCTCCTTCAACACCCCCACCCACTTTAAATACTTATCACATTAACTGGAAGAACTTTAAATGTTCCATAAATAAATCCATACCTCCATTTCACAACCTGAACTCTCCCCAAGAAATTAACCAAGCAATCATAACCCTCAACAATATAATACTTAGTAATATTAGCAACAGTCATATCCAAAAAAGCCTAGATGTTAACAAAATAAAGCACAAACCACTACCAACTAATATAATTAACTTAATCCGAATAAAAAATAAAACAAGAAGACTTTGGAATTCACTAAGAATTCCCTCTTTAAAAAAAGAACTAAACCTGCTAAATAATATTTGTAAAAAGGTTCTAAACAGATATAAACAAGAACAATACAACTCATATATCAATAGCTTAAATACTAAAAACATCTTGAGGAAAGAGTTTCTCATTCCTATAAGAAAAAATAACATCGAAATCCGTTATATTTCACAATAAAGGCCATTGTTCGAAGAAAAAATGGTGTGGAGAAAACATACAACACAACAAGCTTCAGTACATCAGCGCCATCTTGTGGAGTTCAGGCGCGACGGCTTTCTGGCAATTTCCTAAAATTGCCGCAAGCTGCCAGAAAACTTAGGCAAAACAGGATTTCTCACGACAAAAATGGATTAATCCTAAAACACACGTCCACAGGGATTAATCCTAAAACACACAGCCAATTTATCACCAATATGGTCAGAATCATTATTTACAAATGTTGGCAGTTTTCGAGCATAATTACGTGTTACATTAGCGTTATGCTTAAATGTTAAAACAAAGAATGCTTAAATGTTTGTGGGTCGTAGCTATCGTACAAGTATTCCTTGGTATTAAACAATTGAATGCAACATTTACTTCATATTACATCTGAGTGACATTCTGGTAAATGGCAATACTTTTTCGTGTTTCTTAATAGATATTTATAATTTTTATAATTATATAATTTCATTTTTTGGAAATTTATTCTAGGCATTTTCAAAAATTAAAATTTCTTCTCTTAAACTCTGTATATTTCTACCCGTACGTATATACTTCTTTTTGCAAATGAGACTTCAAAGAGAATACCTGGGGAAGACAAATCACCTGGTGTAGTGAAACCAACCTGCTTATGGCATAAAACACTAAATATAAGATAGGTCTAAAAGTGCTCTTCACCTAATTGTAGAGGGAAGTGGGTGTACAGTAAAGAGTGAAGAAGTGTTTTGTTGGGTTCGGGGTTGTGTCACCTCACCGCCCTCCACCACTTCTCACGTCACCACACCAAACCACCATATCTCACCTCAACACACCTTACCTCTCAGCTCACTTAACCGAACCTATCCTAAGCTAAACCTATCCTAATTTAACCTAACTTTATCTAACCTAACCTAACCTAATACAACCTAACCTAACCTAACCAGTCCCAAGCTTACCAAATCGGACCTAATCTGACCTAACTTGAACTAACCTGACCCAACCAGAACGAACTAAACCTAACCTGACCTAACCTTACCTTACCTAACCTAAACGAACCGAACCTGACCGAACCAGACGGAACCTGCCCGAGCCTGCCCGAACCTGACCGAACCTGACCGAACCAGACCGAAACTGACTGAACCTGACCGAAATTATCCGAACATTAAACATCATGAGCGAATTCGACCGAAGCTGACTGAACAGAACCGAACTTCCTATTTTCCATTCGGATAACGATTTCCTGTTTCTATATCGATTTCCCGTTTCGATATCTATTTCTAATTTAGATACCAATATACATATTAAATATTATAAACTCGTTTAAAAATCAATATTCCATTTTCATTTACTTTTCACAATTCGAATTTGATTTCCCATTTCGATTTCGTTTTCTTACTTTAATACTAATAACCCAATTCGTAATAATTTTTCATATCCATATCGATTACCCTTTTAATATCAATTTGCTGCTTCGATATAATTTTTCCCATTTCGATATCATTTTCCCACATCAAAACAAATTTCCCATTTGGATATCGATTTCTTATATTGATATACATTTCCCATGTCGTTATCGACTACTACTAAATTACCAATTTAAATATCAATTTTCGAATTTGATATCGATTTCTTACTTCGATATTGATTTGAATTTTCGATATTGACTTCCCTTTGCGGATAACACCCCCTTTGCCCTTAAACCCTCTCTACTCCAACACCCTCTCTACACCTAAACCCACTTTACCTCTACACTCCTTCTAACCCTAAACTCTCTCTACCCCTAAACCCTCCCTACCCCTAAACCCACTCTACTCCTACACTCTCATTACTCCCACACCCTTTCTCCCCCAAACCCTCTCTACTCCTACACCCTCTCTACTCCTAAGGACTTTCTACTCATGCACACTCTCTACCCCTACACCCTCTCTACTTCTACACCCTCCCTCTACACCCCTACACCCACTCCAGACCTAAACCTCCTTTACTATTACACACTCTCTACCCCTAAACTCATTCTACTCCTTCACCTTCTTTACTCCTACACCCTCTCTACTCCTACGACCTCTCTACCCCTAAACCCTCTCTACTCCTACACCCTCTCTACCCCTAAACTCTTTTTTCACATACACCGTCTCTACCCCTAAACGCTCAGTACTACTACACCCTCTCTACTCCTACACCCTCTCTACTCCTACACCCTTTTTACTCCTAAACCCTTTCTACTCCTACAACATCTCTAAACTTTAACCCTCTCTACTCCTACACCCTCTCTACCAAAAAAAACCCCTTACTCCTACACCCTCTCTACTCCTACACCCCCTCTACCCCTAAACCATATTTACTCCTACACCCTCTCTACCCCTAAACCCTCATTACTCCTACATCCTCTCTACTCCTACACCCTCTCTACTCCTACACCCTCTTTAACTCTAAACCCTCTCTACTCCTACACCCTCTCTACTCCTAAACCATCCCTACTTTTACACCTTTTCTACTCATACACCCTCTGTCCTACACCCTCTCTACTCCATCACCCTCTCTACCACTAAACCATCTCTACTCCTACACCCTCTCTACCACTAAACCTTCTCTACTCCTACTCACTCTCTACCCCTAATCCCTTTTTAACCCCAAAACGTTTACTCCTACACCATCTCTACCCCTAAACCCTCGCTACTCCTACACTCTCTCTACTCCTACACCCTCTCTACTCATAAACCACCTCTACTCCTACACACTCTTTACCCGTAAACCCACATTACTCTTATATCCTCTCTACTCCTACACCGACTACTACTACACCCTCTTTACCCCTAAACCCTCTCTTCTCCGACACCTTCTCTACCCCTAAAACCTCTACTCCTACACCCTCTCTATCCCTAATCCCTCATTTCTCCTACACCCTCTTACCTCCTACACCTTCTCTACCCCTAAACCCTCTCTACTTCAACTCCCTCTCTACTCCTACACCCTCTCTACCCCTAAACCTCCTCTATTCCTACACCATCTCTACCTCTAAACCCTCTCTACTATTACACCCCTTTACCTTTAAACCCTCTCTACTCCTACACCCTCTCTACTCTAACACCCTCTTTTCTCCTACACCCTCTCTACTCCTAAACACTCTCTACTCTTACATCCTCTCTACCACTAAACCCTCTTTACTTTCACACCCTCTCTACTTCTACACCAGTTTTACTACTACACCCTCTCTACCCTTAAGCCTACTTTACTTCTACACCCTTTCCACTTCTAAACCCTCTCTACTCCTACACCCTCTCTACCCCTAAAGCCTTTCTACTCATGCCCACCCTCTACACCTACATCCTCTCTACTCGTACACCCTCCCTACTACTAATCCCTCTCTTCTCCTACACCCACTCTAGACCTAAACCTACTTTACTTTTACAAACTCTCACTCCTAAACTCATTCTACTCCTTCACCTTCTTTACTCCTACACCCTCTCTACTCCTACACACTCTCTACCCCTAAACCGTCATTACTCCTACAACCTCTCTACTCCTACACCCTCTGTACTCCTACACCCTCTCTACCTCTAATCCCTCTCTACCCCTACAGCCTCTATGCTCCTAAACAGTCCCTACTTTTACACCCTTTCTACTCTACACCTTCTGTCCTACACCCTCTCTACTCCATCACCCTCTCTACCAATAAAATTTCTCTACTCCAACACCCTCTCTTCCCCTAAACCATCTCTACTCCTTTACCCTCTCTACCCCTAAACCTTCTCTACCCCTAAACCCTTTACTCCTACACCCTCTTTACCCCTAAACCCGCCATACTCCTACACCCTCTCTACTCCTACACCCTCTCTACCCATAAACCACCTCTCCTCTTACACACTCTCTACCCCTAAACCCTCATTACTCTTACATCCTCTCTACTCCTACACCGTCTCTATTCCTACACCCACTTTACCCCTAAACCCTCTTTACTTTTACTCCTCTACTCCTACTCCCTCTCTACTTCTAACCACACTCTACCTCTAATCCCTCTGTACTCCAACTCCCTCTCTTCTACTACACCCTCTCTACCCCTAAACCCTCTTTACTCATACACCCTCTTTATTCCAACACCCTCTCTACGCCTACGCCCTCTCTACTCCTACACCCTCTCTTCTCCTACTCCCTCTATACTACTACTCCCACTCTACTATTTCACACTCTCTACCCTTAAAACCTCTATACTTCTACTCCCTCTCTACTCCTAGACCCTTTCTTCCCCTAAACCTTCTCTACAACAACTCCCTCTCTACTTCTATACTCTTTCTACCCTTTAACCCTCTCTACTCCTACTCCCTCTCTACTCCTACACCCTCTCTACACTTCAACCCTCTCTACTCCTACTCTCTCTCTACTCCTACACCCTCTCTACACCTACTCCTTCTTTACTCCAACACCCTCTCTCCTCCTACAACCTCTCTACCCCTAAACCCTCTCTACTTCTACTCTCTCTACTCCTACTCCCTCTCTACCCTTAAACCTTCTCTACACCTACTCTCTCTTTTTTCCAACACCCTCTCTACTTTTACACCCTCTCTACATGTAAACCCTCACAACTCCTTCTCCCTCTCTACTCCTACCCCCTATCTACACTAAACCATCTCTACCCTTACACTCTCTCTTCTCATACACCCCCTCTAACCCTAAAACCTCTCTACTCCTACTCCCTTTCTACTCCTACTCCCTCTCTACTCCTACTCCCTCTCTAATACTACACCCTCTCTACTCCTACTCCCTCTCTAATCCTACAACCTCTCAACCCCTAAACCCTCTCTACTCCTACACCCTCTCTATTTCAACACTTTCTCTATTCCTACACCCTCTCTACTTCTACACCCTCTCTACCGCTAAACTCTCTCTATACTCATACACCCTCTCTACCCGTCAACCTCTCTACTCCTACACACTCTCTACTCCCCAAACCCTCTCTACCCTCTCTACCCCTAATCCCTCTATACTAATACAACCTCTCTACCCCAATACCCTCTCTCCTCCTACACCTTCTGCTCCTACACCCTCTCTACAACTAAACCCTCACTACTTTTACACTCTCTCTACTCTCTCTCTCCTCCTACAGCTTATTTACTTATACACCCCTTCTACCCCGAAACCCTCTCTATTAATACTCCCTCTCTACTCCTTCACCCTCTCTACCCCTAAACCCTTCCTATTCCGACACCATCTTTACTCCTACACCTATTCTTTCTCGAAACCCCCTCTACTCGTTCACACTCTCTACTCCTACACTTTCTCTACTCCTACACCCTCTCTATCCTTAAACCGTCTCTACTCCTAAACACTCTACCCCTAAACCCTCTCTACTCCTACACCCTCTCTACTCCTACAACCTCTACACTTCTACACCCGCTATACTCCTACACCCCTTCTATTCCTACACCATATCTACTCCTAAACACTCTTTACTCCTAACCCTCTCTTCCCCTAACTCCTTTCTACACTTACACCCACTCTACCCTAAACCTTCTCTCCCCCTAAACCCTCTCTACACCTTCACCCTCTCTACCCCTAAAGCCTCTGAACTCCTACACCCTCTCTACCCCTAAACCCTCTCTACCCTTAAACCCTCCCTACTCCTACACCCTCTACATTTCTACAGCCGCTATACTCCTACTCCCATTCTATTCCTACACCATATCTACTCCTAAACACTCTTTACTCCTAACCCTCTCTTCCCCTAAACCCTCTCTACACCTAAACCCACTCTACTCCTACAGCGACTCTACCCTTAACCCTCTCTATACCTAAACACTTTAAACCCCTAAACACTCTCTACCCGTAAACCCTGGCTACTACTACACCCTCTCTCTCCCTAAACCTTCTCTACTCTTACACCCTCTCTACTCCGACACCCTCTCTACTCCTACACCTCCTCTACCCCTAAACTCTCTTTTCTCCTACGCCCTCTCTATTTTAAACCCTCACTACTCTTAAACCCTCTCTACTCCTAACCCATCTCTATCCCTAAACCTTCTCTACTCATACTCCCTTTCTACTCCTACACCCTCTCTCCTCCTGCACCCTCTCCACCCCTAAACCCTCTCTACTCCTTCACTCTCTCTACCGATGAACCTACCTCTATCCCTAAACACACTTTATTTTTATACCCTCTCTACCCCTAAACCTTCTCTACTCCTACACCCTCTCTACTCCAGCACCCTCTCTTCTCCTACAACTTCTTTACTCCTACACCCTCTCTACACCTAAAACCTCTCTACCGCTAAACCCTCTCTACTCCTAAACCCTCTCTACTTCTACACCAGTTCTACTCCTACACCCTCTCTACCATTAAACCCTCTCTACTCCTACAACCTCTCTTCCTCAAAACCCTCTCTACTCCTACACCATCTCTACTCCTGCACCCTCTTTACTCCTTTACCCTATCTACTCCTACACCCTCTCTACTCCAACACACTCTCTATTCCTAAACCCTCTGTATTTCTACACCCCTCTACCCCTAAACCCTCATTACTCGTAAACGCTCTCTACTTATACACCCTCTCTTCTTCTACACCCTTTCTATTCCTACACCCTATTTACCCCTAAACCCTCTCTACTCCTACACCCTCTCTGTCACTAAACCCTCTCTACTACTTATTCGCTACTCCTACACCCTCTCTACTTCTACACACACTCTACCCCTAAACACACTCTACTCCTACCCCTTCTCTTCTCCTACACCCCTCTCTACACCTAATCCCTCTCTACTAATACACCCTCTCTACCCCCAAACCCTCTCTCCACCTAGACCCTCTCTTCTCCCTACACCCTCACTACCCCTAAACTCTCACTACTATTCAACTCTCTCTACTCCCTCTCTACTCCTACAGCTTATTTACACCTACACTCCTTCTACCCCGAATCCCTCTCTATTCCTACACCCTCTCTACTCCTTCACCCTCTCTACTCCTACACCTTCTCTACTCCTACACCCTCTATACTTCTCCACCCTCTATACTCCTACAGCCCTTTTATTCCTACACCCTATCTACCTTTAAACCCTCTTTACTCCTTACCCTCTCTTCCCCTAAAACCTTTCTACACCTACACCCACTCTACCCCTAATCTTTCTCTCGCCCTACACTCTCTCTACTCCTTTACCCTCTCTACCCCTAAATCCTCTGAACTCCTACACCCTCTCTACTTCTACTCCCTCTCTACTCCGTAACCCTCCTTACCCCTAAACCCTCTACACCTAAACCCTTTCAACCCCTAAACACTTTCTACCCGTAAACTCTCTCTACTCCTACACCCTTACTACTCCTACTCCGTCTCTACTTCCACTCCTTCTACTCCTACTCCCCCTCTACCCCTAAACTCTCTTTACTCCTACACCCTCTCAATCCCTAAAACCTCTCTACTCCTAAACCCTCCGTACTCCTACACCCTCACTATCCCTAAACCCTCTCTACTCCTACTCTTTCTCTACTCCTACACCGTCTCTACTCCTGCACCCTCTCCACCCCTAAACCCCCTCTACTCCTTCACTCTCTCTACCGATAAACCTATCTCTATCATAAACACACTCTACTCCTATACCCTCTTTACCCCTAAACCCTTTCTACTCCTACACTCCCTTTACCCCTAAACCCTCTCTACTCCTACACCCTCTCTACACATAAACCCTTTTAACTCCTACTCCCTCTCTACTCTAAACCATCTTTACTCTTACACTCTCTCTTCTCCTACACCCTCTCTAAACCTAAACCATCTCTACTTCTACTCCGTCTCTACTCTTACAATTTCTCTAATCATTCACCCTGTCTGCTCCTATTCCCTCTTTACCCCTAAACCCTTTCTACTCCTACTCCGTCTCTACACCTACACCCTCTGTTCAGCTAAACCTTCTCTACTCCTACTCTCTCTCTCTACACCTACACCCTCTTTACTCCTACACCCTCTCTACTCCTAAACTCTCTCTACTGCTACACCCTCTCTACCACAAAACCCTCTCTACTCCTACACCCTCTCCACCCCTAAACCCTCTCTATCCCTAAACTCTCTCTACTCATACACCCTCTTTATTCCTACAACCTCTCTACGCCAACACCCTCCCTACTCCTACTCCTTCTCTACTCCTACACCCTCTCTATACCTAAACCATCACTATTCCTACGCCCTCTCAATCTTTAATCCCTCATTACTCCTACACTCTCTCTACTCCTATACCCTCTCTACTCCTTCACCTTCTCTACCGCTAAACTCTCTCTACTCCTACACCCTCTTTACTTCTAAACCCTCTCAACACCTACTCCTTCTCTACTCCTACACCCTCTCTACTTCTACTCACACTCTACCCCTAAACCCTATCTACTTCAACTCCCTCTCTACTCCTACACCCTCTCTACCCTTAAACCTTCTCTTCTCCAAATGCCTCTCTACTTCTACACCCTTTCTACCACTAAACCCTCTCTATTCCTTCTCCCCCTCTACTCCTACACCCTCTCTACCCTTAAACCTTCTCTACTCTTATTCTCTCTATACTCCTACACCCTCTTTACCTTTAATCCCTCTCAACTCCTATTCCCTCTTTACTCCTACACCCTCTCTACTCTAAACCATCTCTACTTTTACACTCTCTTTTCTCCTACAACATCTCTACCCCTAAATCCACTTTACTCCTACTCCCTCTCTACACCTACACCCTCTGTTCACCTATACCTTCTCTACTCCTACTGTCTCTCTACACCTACACCCTCTTTACTCCTACACACTCTTTACCCTGAAACCCTCTCTACTCCTACACCCTCTCTACTCCTACTCCCCCTCAACCCATAAACCCTGTCTACTCCTATACACTCTCTACTCCTTTACCCTCAGTACACCTAAACCGTCTTTACTCCTACACCCTTTGTAATCCTACACCCCCTTTTCTCCTACACCCTGTCTACTCCTACACTCTCTCTACACATACACCCTCTCTACTGCTATACCCTATCTATTTCTACACCGTCTCTACACATACACCCTCTCTACTCCTACACCCCCTTTACCCCTAAACACTTCGTTCTCCTAAACCCTCTCTACTTCTACACAATCTCTACTCCTACACCCTCATTAATCCTACTCCCTCTCTACTCCTACACCACCTTTACCCTGAAACCCTTTCTACTCCTACTCTCTTTTTTCTCCTACTCCCTCTCTACTTCCACTCCCTCTCTACCCCTACTCCCCCTCTACCCCTAACCCTCTCTATTCCTACACCCTCTCTACTCCTTCACCCTCACTACACCTACACCCTCTTTACACCATTACCCTCCCTACTCCTACACCCCCTCTACTCCTACACCCCCTCTACTCCTACACCCTCTCTACTCCTACACAATCTCTACTCAATAACCCTTTCTACTACTACACCATCTCTACTCCTACACCCTATTTACTCCTATTCCCCCTCTACTCCTACACTCTCTCTACCCCTAAACCCTCTCTACTCTTACACCCCCTCTACTACTGCACCCTCTATACTCCTACACTTTCTTTACCCTTTAATCCTTTCTACACCTACACCTTCTTTACTCCTACACCTTCTCTACTCCTACACCCTCTCTACTCCTACACCCTCTCTACACCTAAATTCTCCGTTCTCCTACACCCTCTCTACTCCTATACCCTCTCTACTCCTACACCCTCTCTTTCCCGCAACTCGCTCTTCTTTTACACCATCTCTACACCTAAACCCTCTCTACTCCTACTCCTTCTCTACTCGTACACCCTCTCTACTTCTACCCACATTTTACCCCTAAACCCTCTCTACTCCAACTCCCTCTCTACTCCTACACACTTTCTACCCCTAAACCCTCTCTACTCATACCCCCTTTCTATTCTTACACCCTCCCCACGCCTACACCCTTTCTACTCCTACGCTCCCATTACACCTACTCCCTCTCTACTACTACTCCCACTCTACTAATACACACTCTCTACTCCTTAACCCTCTATACACCTACTCCTCTACTCATACACACTCTCTACCCGTAAACCCTCTTTACACCTTTACCCTCTCTACTCATTAACCCCCTCTATTCCTACACCCTCTCTACTCCTACACCCTCTCTACACTTTAACCCCTTCTACTCCTACACCCTCTCTACCCCTACCCCCCCTCTGCTCCTACACCCTCTCTACTCCTACACTCTCTCTCTACCCCTAAACCCTCTCTACCCCTAAACCCTCTCTACTCCTAAACCCTCTCTACTCCTACACTCTCTCTACCCCAATACACCCTTACTCCTACACCCTCTCTACTCCTAAACCCCCTCTACCCCTAAACCATATTTACTCCTACACCCTCTCTACCCCTAAACCCTCATTACTCCTACATCCTCTCTACTCCTACACCCTCTCTACTCCTACACCCTCTCTACTCCTACACCCTCTTTACCCCTAAACCCTCCCTACTCCTAAACCCTCTCTACACCTACACTCTCTCTACCCCAATACCCTCTTACTCCTACACCCTCTCTACTCCTACACCCCCTCTACACCTAAACCATATTTACTCCTACACCCTCTCTACCCCTAAACCCTCATTTCTCCTACATCCTCTCTACTCCTACACCCTCTCTACTCCTACACCCTCTTTACCTCTAAACCCTCTCTACTCCTACACACTCTCTTCTCCTTACACCCTCTCTACCCCTTTAACCCTCTCTACACTTCCACCCTCTCTACACCTACACCCTCTCTACTCTACACCCTCTCTACCCCTAAACCCTTCGTTTTCCTACACCCTCTCTACTCGTACACCCTCTCTACTCGTACACCCTCTCTACTCGTACACCCTCTCTACTCGTACACCCTCTCTACTCTTACACCCTCTCTACCCCTAAACCCTCTTACTCCTAAACCCTTTTCACCCCTAATTCCTCCCTACTCCTACAACTCTACTCCTTCACCCTTTGTTCCTCTAAACCCTCTCTTCTCCTTCACCCTCTCTACTCCCACACTTTCATTACTCCTACACCCTCTCTATCCCTAAATCATCTATACTTTTACACACTCTCTACCCTAAACTCTCTCTACTCCTACACCCTCTATACTTCGGCACCCTCTATACTCCTACACCCTCTCTCTCCTACACCCTCTCTACCCCTAAACCCTCACTACTCCTACACCCTCTCTACTCCTACACCCTCTCTACCCCTAAACCCTCTCTACTCCTACACCCTCTCTAATCCTACACCTTCTATAATCCTTCACTTTTTCTATCCTTTAATCCTTTCTATACCTACACCTTCTTTACGCCTACACCTTCTTTACTCCTACACCTTCTCTACTCCTACAACCTCTTTACTCCTACACCCTCTCTTCCCCTTAACTCCCTCTTTTCCTACACCCTCTCTACACCTAAACCCTCTCTACTCCAACTCCCTCTCTACTCCTACACCCTCTCTACTCCTACATCCTCTATACTCCTACACCCTCTCTAGACTTTAACCCTTTCTACTCCTACACCTTCTCTACTCCTACATCCTCTCTACCCTTAAACCCTCTCTACTCCTACTCTCTCTACTCCTACACCCTCTCTACCCTTAAACCCTCTCTACACCTACTCCCTCTTTACTCCAACACCCTCTCTACTCCTACACCCTCTCTACCCGTAAACCTCTCAACTCTTACTCCCTTTCTACTCCTACTCCCTTTTTAATCTAAACCATCTCTACTCTTACACTCTCTCTTCTCCTACAACCTCTCTACCCCTAAACCATCTCTACACTTTCTCCCTCTCTACTCTTACAATTTCTCTAATGCTACACCCTCTCTACTCCTAAACCTTCTCTACTCCTACTCCCTCTCGACTCCTACACCCTCTTTACCCCTAAACACTCTCTACTCCTACTCCGTCTCTACTCCTACTTCCTCTGTTCACCTAAACCCTCTCTACTCCTACTCTCTCTAATCTTACACCCTCTCTACTCCTACACCACCTTTACCCTGAAACACTTTCTACTCCTACTCCCTCACTACTCCTACTCCCTCTCTACTTCTACTTCCTCTCTACTCCTACTCCACCTCTACCCCTAAACCCTGTCTACTCCTACACCCTCTCTACTCCTTCACCCTCACTACCCCTACACCCTCTTTACACCTTTACCCTCTCTACTCCTACACCCCCTCTTCCCCTACACCCTCTCTACTCCTACACAATCTCTACTCCTACATCCTCTCTACTCTTTAACCCTTTCTACTCCTACACCCTCTCTACTCCTACACCCTCTCTACTCCTACACCCTCTCTACTCCTACACCCTCTCTACTCCTACACTCTCTCTACCCGTAAACCCTCTCTACTCTTAAACCCTCTCTACTCCTACACCCTCTCTACTTTTACACCCTCTCTAGCCCTAAACCCTCCGTTCTCCTACACCCTCTCTACTCCTACACCCTCTCTCCCCTACACCCTCTCTACGCCTAAGCTCTCTTCCCCTACACCCTCTCTTTTCCTAAACCCTCTCTACTCCTACACTCTCTCTACACCTACACCCTCTCTACTTCTTTACCCTCTCCACCTATAAACCCTCTCTATTCCTGCATAATATTTTTATTCCTACCTAATATTTTTATATACCACCTGAAGTGTCAGCGTTGACTGATGAAGATATAGATGACAATTTGCTTACTGAGAATGTTTTGGAAAAAGACATCGCAGGGACGTTGGAAATTCTTGGAAAGGAAAACAGTAAGGTAAAAATTTCTAAAACATCGAAAAACTCCATGAAACCAAATTGGAATAAAACTGAATATCCTATTTATTCGGTCTTCCCTACGTCAGTTGAGTCGGCATGCTTACAAGATATGGTGGTTCAGTATGGTGAAATGTCACCTTTTGAAATATTTTCATTGTTTGTGGATAATACTCTCTTGAAAATGATAGCAGATTTTTTAATAAAATATGCTAATTCAAACAATCGCCACAATTTTGTTTGCTCAGAAACAGAGTTGAAAAAGTTTCTAGGCATTTTGTTATTATGTGGATATAATAGTTTTCCCCAACAAGATATGTTTTGGTCGACAGACGAAGACAAAGGCGTGGACCTGGTAAAGAAAGCAATGAGTAGAAACAGATTTAGAGAGATAAAGAGAAATTTGCATGTATCAGACAACTCTTCTCTAGACAAAAGGGATAAATTTTCAAAGTTACGTCCATTCATAGAATATCTGAATAAAAAATTTATTCAGTTTGGCATTTTTTCCCATAATCTTTCAATTGATGAACAAATGGTTCCATACTTTGGAAGGCACTCGGCAAAAATGTTTATAAAAGGAAAACCTGTAAGGTTTGGCTTTAAAATTTGGTGCCTTTGTACATCAAATGGTTATTTGTATCAATTTCAGCCTTATGGGGGGGGGCACTCAAAAATCAAACGATGTTCATAAAACGTTAAGTGAAAGAGTTGTTGTTGACTTACTTCATGTAGTCCAAGAACCATCTCACCATCGTGTATTCTTTGATAATTTTTTTTCTTTGATTTTTTTGTCACACTTCGAGAGAAGGGTTTCTTTGCAACTGGTACAATTCGCGATGCGCGAACTGGAAAATGTACACTCATGGGCAAAAAGGAAATGCTAAAGACCCAAAGAGGAAGTTACGATAGTGCACAAGACAATAAAAATTAGATTACAATGGTGAGGTGGAACGACAACATCGTTACTATTGCTACTAACTATGGTTCAGTTCATCCCCTTCACAAGGCTAAAAGATTCAGCGGGAAAGAACGTAAATCCATACATGTAAATCAGCCCGACATACTTATGGATTACAATAAACATATGGGAGTAGATATTCATGACAACGGAGTGGCAAATTACAGATTTCAAATACGTGGGAAAAAATGGTGGTGGCCGCTATTTACCAACTCCTTAGACAGCTGTATGGTCAATTCTTGGAAGTTATTCAACCTTCTGACACCACACAAATCCATGAGCCAACTGGATTTTAAAAGTTATATTGCAAGATGCCTCATGAGATGTGAAAGTACGGAAGATGTTGAATATTCTGGAGGAAGTTCACGTAGCTCAACAGTTTTGGACAGAATAAGATTTGATGGAGTAGGTCACATTGTTGTAAAATCTGATAACGAAACAAGAAGAAGGTGTAAATTGTGCCATAGCACCACAGTGTATCAATGTAAAATGTGCAATTGTTATTTACATTCAAAATGTTTTGAAGAATACCATTTAAAAAAAAGGTTAATATGTACCTACAAGCGGCCAATGTTGCGTTTTCGCAACAGCAAAATTTTCCAACTTCAAATAGAAAAAAAAATTTTTGTACTTTGAACCAGAAACAAGATTTCGGCTCTAAGAAGAATTATTTCCACGTTAGTTTTCACAATGTTGAAAAGAGATATAAGCAAGAGATATAAGCATTAGATAGATGATTGATACTCGTTGAACGTAATTATATTTGTTGTGTTCTTGAGTTCCAGTGCGGGCTAAATAAAAATTCCTTTCGATACGGTCTTTCAAAGGGTGTATTGACGTTAGAGTCGAGCATTAGGCTTACTGAATGAGTATTTTTACGTTTTGACGATAATAAACAAGATCTAATCCATAGAATTCCCGTGTGACACAATTAGGTCAGAACAATCGGAAGTGGTGTTTTTCGCAGTTTCGCTGCGTGAAAACGCGTTTTATGTCACTTCCGACTTTCAAACGTTTGTTTTTTGTTGTTTCTGAGTTCCAATGCAGACTCACTATGAATTTCTTACGATAAAATCTTAGAAATGCTGTATTGACATCAAAGTCAAGACCTTGTCTCTCTGAATGCGTTTATTTTTGCGAACGTTTTGACGATAATGAAGCAATAGAATATCGTTTGGAAACAATTTGGAATGAGCATTCAGCAATGGTTCTTTTCGCAGTTTTAAAGACTGAAGACGCGTTTTATTCATGGAATCTATTGCCATTACATGGTATGGCAAGTTCTTTTTATATTTCCATGGCATTTATGTTTGTTTGCCACTTTGTTTCAACGCATTTAATATTGGTCGCTAAGTCTTTAGAATGGCAAAGTTGAACCAGAATCAAGATTTCGGCTCTACGAAGAATTATTTCCGCGTTAGTTTTCGCAAAGGTGAAGAGAGATACAAGCATTAAATGTAGTTTTGAAAAAATTGATTAGAGTACTCGGAGATGGTGTTTTTTGCAGTTTTGCGGCCTGTAAACGCTTTTATTGATACTTCCCGTTGAAAGTAATTCTATTTGTTGTGTTCTTGAGTTCCAGTGCAAGCTAACTAAAAATTCCTTTCGATACGGTCTTTCAAAGGATGTATTGACGTTAGAGTCGAGAATTAGGCTTACTGAATGAGTATTTTTACGTTTCGACGATTATAAACTAGATCGAATCCATAGAATTCCCGTGTGACACAATTAGGTCAGAACAATCGGAAGTGGTGTTTTTCGCAGTTTCGCTGTGTGAAAACGCGTTTTATGTCACTTCCGACTTTCAAACGTTTGTTTTTTGTTCAGTGTCCGAGTTCCAATGCAGACTATTAATTTCTATCGATAAAAACTTAGAAATGCTGATGTCAAAGTCAAGACCTGGTCTCTCTAAATGCGTTTTTTTACGTTTTGACGATAATGAAGCCATAGAATTGGAAACAATTTGGTATGAGCAGTCAGCAATTTTTTTTTTTCAGTTTTACGAAGTGAAGGCGCATTTTATTCATAGTATCTATTGCAATTTCATGGTATATCAAGTTCTTTTTATATTTCTATGGCAAATATATGTTTTCGTTTTTTCCTTTGTTGCAACGCATTTTTTTTCAATGTTTTTAGAGTGGCAAAGTTGAACCAGAATGAAGTATTCGGCTTTATAAAAATGTAGTTTCACGTTAGTTTTTACAATACTGAAAAAAGATATCTAGCATTGAATGTAGTTTTGAAACAATTTATTAGAGTATTTGGAGATGGTGTTTTACGCCGTTTTACGGTCTGAAAACGCCTTTTAAAGATACTTCCCAAGGCAATTATTTGTATTTGTGTTGTTCTTGAGATCTAATGCGGACTACCTATGAATTTATTTCGATACGTCCTCACAAATGGTATATTGACCTTGGAGTCAAGATTTCAGTTTTACTGAATGTGTATTTTTACGTTTCGATGATAATGAACAAGATTCAATCCATAGAATTCCTTTGTGTATACAGATGTATCAGAACAATAGGAGGTGGTGTTTTTCGATCTGAAAAGGCGTTAAGGATACTTCCGAAGGCAAATCTTTGTTTTTGTTTAAATTTTTAGTTCCACCTAGAAAATCTATGAATTCCTACATTCTAGAGTGAAGAATTCGGATCACTGAATGTGTATTTTTACGTTGCGACGAAAATGTTTAAGATCTAAGCCATCGAATTTCGTTGGGAAAGAATTGGGTTAGAACGATCGGAAATAGTGCGTCTCGCAGTTTTACAGTCTGAAAAAACGCTTTATGATACTCCCAATGCAATTATTTGATAATTTTTTATATTTATAATTCTAACACAGTTATACCCTGTGGATAGGTTGTTAGGAAGGCAATTTTGATATCAGAAGCAAAAATTTGGCTCTACTGAGGTGTAAATTCTCGTTCAAACCAAAGTGAAAAATGAATTTATTTTGAATCAACTGGGTCCAAGTATTTGAAAATTGCTATATTCGCAGTTTTACGGTCTGAAAACGCGTTTAATAATACTCCCAATGCCAAATATTTGTTTTTCTTTTTTCTTGAGTTTTATTGCGAACTAAGTGTAAATTCTTAGAGGTTATAGTGACAGAGAGGTTATAGTGACATTAATGTCAAGATTTCGGGTCCGTGAATGAAAATATTTACATTTCGACAATAAAATCTAACCTAAGTAGCAAAGACTAGTAACTAACAAGACCCATCCGCAAAGAGAAGAAGAAAATAAGGACGGAAAGGAATGTAAAAAGTCAGGGAGAAAATTTTTTTTTAAAAATATTGTTGCATTCAATTGTTAAATACTAAGGAAGCATACGATAGCAACAAACCGCAAAAATTTAAGCATTCTATGTTGAATGCTATAAGAGAGACCTGTATTCTCGAGATCCGGCCCCGGCTCATGTCATTCGTTACGTTGGGTTAGATGTAGTGACGATGTAGGGGTAAGGGTATTTGAGATTACGTGAGGTAAGAGGTGTGAGGTCCTAAGTGGGAACTGCAAGGTGCGAGTTGTAAGTTGTCGATTCCTCGTTTGATATTGATTTCCCATTTTCATGCCATTTTTTAATTTCTCTATCAATATCCCAGTTCAATTTGATTTCCTATATCAATATTTATTTCACATTTCGATTTCGAATACTTAGATATTAATTTCCGATTTCAATATAAATTACCCTTTTTCCATATTAATCTTTCGACATCGTCTTCTCATATCAATATCAATTTCCCATTTCTATATCAATATCCTATTTCAATATAGATTTCCTATTTAAATATTAGTTGATCCTGAATTTTAATATAAAAGAAAATATTACACGGTTGCCAGCCTAAACAGCAAAGAAATGACCGCAGCGCGAGCCAATGGCGTTGATTAATGGACATGATAACTTTCAATTACTCAAGTGTGGATCGTTTCCAAAGTTATAGTACCTACAATAATATCACCTAACCCTACGTCACCTTATCTTTCTCCACCACTTCTCAAGTCACCTCAATAAAATGACGTGGGGTGAAAATTGGGGCCGTGAGATTAGATAAGATGTTAGGTTAGGTGAGGTTTTTGTAGGTTAGGTGACGTGGAGTGACGAGAAGTGAGGGTGGAGTGAGGATCGGTGATATGAGGTAAGGTGTGGAGAGGTGAGGTGATTTCAATTGTGGGCAAACGAGATAAGTCTGTAGTCTTGCTTTAATAGTTTCCGTAGATGGCCAGCAATATATTATTACAGAACAAGTTGTATGAATTACATCTAACCATGTTACGAGCACTGCGCAATGTGTCCTTAGTAGTGCGTTTCACTTTACTACCTCTGGGCTCGTATTTTATATTTAGTGTTTTCTGACATAGACAAGTGGGTTTCACTACACCTAGAACATCTGTATTCACCATGCATTTACTCAAAAGACTTATCGGCAAAGAAGAAGAAAATAAAGCCGGATTGAAATGTAGAGAATTTAAAAGATGGCATTTAATTCTGAATAACAGTTAGGTTTGTCCAGGTGTGGAGAGATGAGGATTGGTTAGATGAGGCTAGGTGGGAATAAGTGAAGTGTGAGGTGTGAGGTGCGTGAAAGGCAACTTTAGAGTGTAGTGAGATGAAGTGAGTTAAAATGAGTTGGTGTGGAATGAAATGAAGTAAGGAGTGTGAGGTGAGGTGAGGTTAATTAAGTTAGAACTTTAGGTTACGTTTGGTTAGATATGTTTAAATTTGGTTAAGTTCTGTTGAGTTATGTTACGTTAGGTTAAGTCATGTTAACATTGGTTTTTTAGATTAGATTGGTTATGATAGGTAAGGAGAGTTTAGGTGGGGTGAGGTGTGGGGAAGTGTGGTGATATGAGAAAAGTTAAGTAAACTGAATTTGAGTATGTTAACTTTGGTTAGGTCAGAGAAGGTTAGATTAGATTAAGTTTAGGTTACACTGGTTTTGTATTGCTCAAACATTTTTGTTAAGAATAGATTAAAAAATTGATTAATATTGCAACCAGTTGCGAATATTTCAATAGGAAATGACATTATTTAAGGGTATTTATTTTTTTAATATATCCATTTAATAATTAGGACACCGAAAGTTGAGAATATTGCAACGAAATGTACGCTGTCTAGCAGAAATATATCAGTGGGCAAGAATATTTTGCTATTCAGAGCAAAAAAAAGAGAAAATGAGTACCGGTAAAATCCGTTTCCTGTTTACGAAGTACTATACGTAGTACAAGGAAAGATATGTTCCTTTACATGTACCTGAACTTGTACCACATGTCCTTTGACCTTTTTTTTCGTAAGTGGCAGGCTATATATTGTTTTATTTTTTTAATAATCCGTTAATCCGTTCAATAAATAAAACTGAAAATCGAGAAAATTTTAAAGAAAAGTTTTCTGACTAGCGGAAAGATTGGCCAAATCAAAGAATTGTGATAAATTAATACGGAAAAATGCTTCCAATCCTTTTTAGGCTAATGATTTGGAAAGTGATATTTTTTTATAATATGTCTGTCTACCCATTCATCTCTCTCCGTCAATTCTTCTGTCCTTTTTTCTGCCGTCCGTCTTAACGTCTGACCGTTTGTTATTAAAGGTCTAGAGCACAAAATTTCAAAATCTCAGTATCATATGTGCCCAAGTCGCTTTTTCTTTGATTTTGCGTTAATGTTCTCTGTAAAATGGCCGCCTATACATTATGATGAGATGGTGTTTTAAGTTCTAGGTTAGGTTAGATTAGTTTATGTTAGTTTAGTTTAAGTTAGGTTAGGTAAGATAATTCTTATTTAGGGTATGTTATGCCGAAATGGTTAAGCATATAGGCCTCATCTCTCGCGAAGAGCGAGTATTAAACGTGGCCTGTAGGGGAGTTTAAATTGCTACAATAGCCACTCTTATACAAGGCTGCACTCAAGTTTATGCCTAAATATTGGGAATTTATTATTTTGGACTTGTGAGTAAATTTTTTAACAGCTTCTGGCTGTCTGCGAAAGCAACTTATCAGAGTGCTTGGACCCTATTGTTTCAAAACGCATATATATGCCATTGGAAGTATAAAAAAACATTTCTGACTGCAAAACTCAGAAAAACTCCATTTCCGAGTGTACACACAAAGTTGTTTTACAACGAAAATCTACGGCTTGAATCTTGTTTTTTGTCAAAAGGTAAAAATTTTCATTCACGGAGCCGAAATCTTGACAATAATGTCAATATAACCTTCTCTACAGAATTCACACTTCACACACACGCAATAGAACTCATGAAAAAAAGAAAAACAAATATTTTCCATTCGGAGTAAACGCGTTTTCAGACCGTAAAACTGAAAAATAGCAATTTTCAAATACTTGGACCCAATTGATTCAATATAAATTATTTTTTCACTTTTGTTTGAACGACAAATTACACCTCAGTGGAGCCAAATTCTTGCTTCTGATATCAACTGTGCCTTCCTAACCCCGCCTCCTATTGTTCTGATACATCTGGAAGCACAAAGGATCTTGTTCATTATCGTCGAAACGTCAAAATTCAGTAAAATCGAAATCTTGACTCTATTGTCAATATACAACTTGTGAGCACGTATCGAAAGAAATTCAAAGGTAGTCGGCATTAGATCTCAAGAACAACACAAATACAAATAATTGCCATGGGAAGTATCGTTATAGACGTTTTCAGACCGTAATACTGCGTAGAACACCATCTCCAAATACTCTAATTAATTGTTTCCAAACTACATTCAATGCAATCTTTTTTCAGTGTCGTGAAAACTAACGTGAAACTACATCTTTGTAGAGCCGAATTCTTTATTCTGGTTCAACTTTGCCATTCTAAAGAATTAGCGACAAATATTAAATCTGTTGAAACAAGTGAAAAAAAAAACATAATCGCCATGGAAATCTAAAAAGAACTTGCCATAATAAAACGGGCCTTCAGTCTGTAAAACTGCAAAAAAAAACATTTCTGACTGCTCATACCAAATTGTTTCCAAACATTTCTATGGCTTCATTATCGTCAAACCTTAAAAAAATGCATTCAGAGAGACAAGGTCGTGACTTTGATGTCAATATAGCATTTCTAAGTTTTTATCGTAAGAAATTCAAGTGAGTCTGCATTGGAACTCAAACACTGAACAAAAACAAACGTTTGAAAGTCGGAAGTACCATAAAACGCGTTTTCAGACAGCAAAACTGCAAAACAACACTTCCGATTGTTCTCACCTAATTGTCACACCGTAATTCTATGCATTGGATCTTGTTTATTATCGTCGAAACGTAAAAATACTCATTCAAAAAACCGAGTTCTTGACTTTGGTGTCAAAATAGCATATCTACGTTTTTATCGTAAGAAATTCATAGTGACTCTGCATTGGACCTCAGACACTGAACAAAAACAAAAGTTTGAAAGTCCGAAGTACCATAAAACGCGTTTTCAGACAGCAAAACTACGAAAAACACCACTTTCGATTGTTCTCACCTAATTGTCACACCGTAATTCTATGCATTGGATCTTGTTTATTATCGTCGAACCGTAAAAATACTCATGCAGAAGCCAAATTCTTGACTTTGGTATCAAAATAGCATTTCTTAGCTTTTACCGTAAGAAATTCATAGTGAGTCTGCATTGGACCTCAGACACTGAACAAAAACAAAAGTTTGAAAGTCCGAAGTACCATAAAACATGTTTTCAGACAGCAAAAGAGCGAAAAACACCACTTCTGATTGTTCTCACCTAATTGTGTCACACGGGAATTCTATGTAGTGGATCTTGTTTATTATCTTCGAAACGTAAAAATACTCATTCAAAAAGCCGAGTTCTTGACTTTGGTGTTAAAATAGCATTCCTAAGTTTTTGTCGTATGAAATTCATAGTGAAACTGCATTGGACCACAGACAATGAACAAAAAACAAACGTTTGAAGTCGGAAGTACCATAAAACGCGTTTTCAGACAGCAAAACTGCGAAAAACACCACTTCCGAGTATTCTGACGTAACTGTGTCACCCCGCAATTCTATGCAATGGATCTCTTTTATTATCGTCGAAACGTAAAATTACCAATTCAAAAAGCCGAGTTCTTGACTTTGGTGTCAAAATAGCATATCTAAGTTTTTATCGTAAGAAATTCATAGTGCATCTGCATTGGACCTCAGACACTGAACATAAAACAAAAGTTTGAAAGTCCGAAGTACCATAAAACGCGTTTTCAGACAGCAAAACAGCGAAAAACAACACTTCCGATTGTTCTCACCCAATTGTGTCACACGGGAATTCTATATAGTGGATCTTGTTTATTATCTTCGAAACGTAAAAATACTCATTTAAAAAGCCGAGTTCTTGACTTTGGTGTTAATATAGCATTCCTAGGTTTTTGTCGTATGAAATTCATAGTGAGACTGCATTGGACCACAGACAATGAACAAAAAACAAACGTTTGAAGTCCGAAGTACTATAAAACGCGTTTTCAGATAGCAAAACTGCGAAAAACACCACTTCCAAATGTTCCGACGTAACTGTGTCACCCCGCAATTCTTTGCATTGGATCTTGTTTATTATCGTCAAAACGTAAAATTACCTATTCAAAAAGCCGAGTTCTTATCATTGGTGTCAAAATAGCATATCTAAGTTTTTATCGTAAGAAATTCATTGTGAATCTGCATTGGACCTAAGACACTGAACATAAAACAAAAGTTTGAAAGTCCGAAGTACCATAAAGCGCGTTTTCAGACAGCAAAACTGCGAAAAACACCACTTCCGATTGTTCTCACCTAATTGTCACACCGTAATTCTATGCATTGGATCTTGTTTATTATCTTCGAAACGTAAAAATACTCATTCAAAAGCCATATTCTTGACATTGGTGTTAAAATAGTATTTCTCAGTTTTTGTCGTAAGAAATTCATAGTGAGACTGAATTGGACCTCAGACAATGGAACAAAAACAAACTTTGAAAGTCGGAAAGTACCATAAAACGCGTTTTCAGACAGCAAAACTGCGAAAAACACCACTTCCAATTGTTCTCACCTAATTGTGTGACACGGGAAATCTATGTTGTGGATCTTGTTTATTATCTTCGAAACGTAAAAATTCTAATTCAAAAAGCAGCGTTCTTGACTTTGGTGTTAAAATAGCATTTCTAAGTTTTTGTCGTATGAAATTCATAGTGTGACTGCGTTGGACCACAGACAATGAACAAAAAACAAACGTTTGAAGTCCGAAGTACTATAAAACGCGTTTTCAGATAGCAAAACTGCGAAAAACACCACTTCCGAGTGTTCTGACGTAACTGTGTTACCCCGCATTTCTTTGCATTGGATCTTGTTTATTATTGTCGAAACGTAAAATTACTAATTCAATAAGCGGAGTTCTTGACTTTGGTGTCAAAATAGCATATCTAAGTTTAATCGTAAGAAATTCATAGTGAATCTGCATTGGACCTCAGTTACTGAACAAAAACAAAAGTTTGAAAGTCCGAACTACAATAAAACGCGTTATCAGACAGCAAAACTGCGAAAAACACCACTTCCGATTGTTCTCACCTAATTGTCACACCGTAATTCTATGCATTGGATCTTGTTTATTATCGTCGAAACGTAAAAATACTCATTCAAAAAGCAGAGTTCTTGACTTTGGTGTTAAAATAGCATTTCTAAGTTTTTGTCGTATGAAATTCATAGTGAGACTGCATTGGACAACAGACAATGAACAAAAAACAAACGTTTGAAAGTCGGAAGTACCATAAAACGCGTTTTCAGACAGCAAAACTGCGAAAAACACCACTTCCGAGTGTTCTGACGTGACTGTGTCACCCCGCAATTCTATGCATTGGATCTTGTTTATTATCGTCGAAACGTAAAAGTTATCTTTCAAAAAGCCGAATTCTTGACTTTAGTGTCAAAATAGCATATCTGAGTATTTATCGTGAGAAATTCATAGTGCATCTGAATTGGACCTCAGACACTGAACATAAAACAAAAGTTTGAAAGTCCGAAGTACAATAAAACGCGTTTTCAGACAGCAAAACTGCGAAAAACACCACTTCCGAGTGTTCTGACGTAACTGTGACACCCCGCAATTCTATGCATTGGATCTTGTTTATTATCGTCGAAACGTAAAAGTACTCTTTCAAAAAGCCGAGTTCTTGACTTTGGTGTCAAAATAGCATATCTAAGTTTTTATCGTAAGAAATTCATTGTGCATCTCCATTGGACCTCAGACACTGAACATTAAACAGAAGTTTGAAAGTCCGAAGTACCATAAAACGCGTTTTCAGACAGCAAAACTGCGAAAAACACCACTTCCGATTGTTCTCACCTAATTGTCACACCGTAATTCTATGCATTGGATGTTGTTTATTATCGTCGAGACTTAAAAGTACTCTTTCAAAAAGCCGAGTTCTTGACTTTGGTGTCAAAATAGCATATCTAAGTTTTTATCGTAAGAAATTCATTGTGCATCTCCATTGGACCTCAGACACTGAACATAAAACAAAAGTTTGAAAGTCAAAAGTACCAAAAAACGCGTTTTCAGACAGCAAAACTGCGAAAAACACCACTTCCGAGTGTTCTCACCTAAGTGTCACACCGTAATTCTATGCATTGGATTTTTTTTATTATCGTCGAAACGTAAAAATACTCATTCAAAAAGCCGAGTTCTTGACTTTGGTGTCAAAATAGCATATGGAAGTTTTTATCGTAAGAAATTCACAGTGAATCTGCATTGGACCTCAGAAACTGAACAAAAACAAAAGTTTGAAAGTCCGAAGTACCATAAAACACGTTTTCAGACAGCAAAACTGCGAAAAACACCACTTCCGATTGTTCTCATCTAATTGTCACACCGTAATTCTATGCATTGGATCTTGTTTATTATCGTCGAAACGTAAAAATACTCTTTCAAAAAGCCGAGTTCTTGACTTTGGTGTTTAAATAGCTTTTCTAAGTTTTTGTCGTATGAAATTCATAGTGAGACTGCATTGGACAACAGACAATGAACAAAAAAAAAAAACGTTTGAAAGTCCGAAGTACCATAAAACGCGTTTTCAGACAGCAAAACTGCGAAAAACACCACTTCCGATTGTTCTCACCTAAGTGTCACACCGTAATTCTATGCATTGGATTTTTTTTATTATCGTCGAAACGTAAAAATACTCATTCAAAAAGCCGAGTTCTTGACTTTGGTGTCAAAATAGCATATGGAAGTTTTTATCGTAAGAATTTCACAGTGAATCTGCATTGGACCTCAGAAACTGAACAAAAACAAAAGTTTGAAAGTCCGAAGTACCATAAAACACGTTTTCAGACAGCAAAACAGCGAAAAACACCACTTCCGATTGTTCTCACCTAATTGTCACACCGTAATTCTATGCATTGGATCTTGTTTATCTTCGAAACGTAAAAATACTCATTCAAAAAGCCGAGTTCTTGACTTAGGTGTTAAAATAGTATTTCTATGTTTTTGTCGTAAGAAATTCATAGTGAATCTGCATTGGACCTCAGACAATGAACAAAAACAAACCTTTGAAAGTCCGAAGTACCATAAAACGCGTTTTCAGACAGTAGAACTGCAAAAAACACCACTTCTTATTGTTCTCACCTAATTGTGTAACACGGGAATTCTATGTAGTGAATCTTGTTTATTATCTTCGAAACGTAAAAATACTCATTCAAAAGCCAAATTGTTGACATTGGTGTTAAAATAGTATTTCTAAGTGGCTACTAATACTACTAAGTGGCTTCTAATTGGCCACCGTCGCTCCAAAACGTCGCAGCGCGTCGCGGCTGGCGGCTTCGGACGCGGATTGAGTCCGGCCGTCTAGAAAAATATCGGCGTTCGAATCGCGCCGTAAACAAAAGAAATTGTTTAAACTTTTGTTATAAACAATCGACCTATTTAATTTTTTTAACATTTTTTTCGAGTTCCCCGGCCCGAGTACGTGAAGTCTGAGAAAACGGTACGTTTCCGACGCGCCGCTACACTTCTGCCTCCGAAAACGCAGTTAAGTGCTTACACGAGAACCCCGCCTCCGTGGAGTAGCAAAACAGTGTCTAAAAGAATAACATAAAAGTTATCAATTTTAACTACGAATAACACCTATGATTTTAGGGGTAGGGTCTCGATACTCCGGAATCCTATAGAACGAAAGCTCGTATGTCGATCGGTATCGGTGCCGACTCCCTCCGAGAGAGAGACAGTGAGAGAGAGAGAGAGAGAGAGAGAGAGAGAGAGAGAGAGAGAGAAGCAACGCCATTTATTAATAACAAGTAAATCATACTGTACCCTACAATCCGAAAGCTACAATTCTTCACTACAGCAAGCCATTGCACTGTTCCATAACGGTGCCTAATTGAACTCGAAGAGAACACTAAGAAATACTTGTAAATAGTACAGTGAGGGTGGTTCATAAACTTTTTGAAAATCACACGTATGCATGAACTCATTCACCACCCTGAATGCATGCTAGTGGAAAGATGGTAGTTGGCAAGAGAATTTCGCAAGTAAAAATAGGTAGGCCGACCAAAGAAAAATCAATACCGCTAACCAATCTGTATTATTATGGCTTATATTATGTATCTTTTTTTACTTTCCTTTATACGGAGCACTATACGTAGCATTGGGAAACATATGTAATTATTCGAAAATTTATTTCCAGATTTCAAAAACCAATAAAATTTCACTACATAGATGCACTACTAGAAACTACACTTCTAGGAAGATATGTACATATGCGAAATTTATTTCGAGATTTCATTATATATATAATATATATATATATATATATATATATATATATATATATATGTTATATATAACAGTTTGTCGAAGTTTACTTGGTATATATATATATATATATATATATATATATATATATATATATATATATACCAAGTAAACTTCGACAAACTGTGAAATGAATGTTTTTATCACAAACATAAGGAAAATCTTCATTGGTATAAAGTGAATTTTAATAGTATTTGTATTTGCTGTTGCGAAAGCAAATCTTGTTTGTTAGTGAAAGAGTTTCAATTTTTGAAGCTCTTGAACACTTAGTAGAAGAGTTATTTAACGGTGTATCTGATGCAGTACCACATGTCCGTTGTTCTTGCGTTAGTTGTATCAGTAGATGGCCGGCTATATATTGCTTTACTCTTTTTAAATATTTGGGTTCAATAATTAAAACAGAGAACATTGAGGAAATTTTAAACAAAATATTCTGGCTAGCGGAGAGATTGCAGTTAACTAGAGTGGTTTGAGAGTCACAATAGGTAGACTAAACCAAAGAGTAGTGAAAAATTAATACAAACAAATCCATTCGTATCTTTTTAAGTCCGATGAATCGAAAAGAGATTCTCTTTTCAATATGTCCGTCTACCTATTCATCTATCCGTCCGCTCGTCCGTTCTTCTGTCCTTCCGTCTGCTGTCCGTCTGCCTTAATGTCCGTCTCTCCGTCTGTTATTAAAGGGCTAGAGCACAGAATTCCACACTCCCACAATCATATGTCCAACTATCCAATGTCACTTTTAATTTGATTTTGCGTTAGTCGTTTCTGTAAAGTGGCCGGCTATATATTATGACTAAACAAGTCTTTTCAAATACATCTAACCGCGATCGTTCCGAAGGATAATAATTGATTTTAAAATGTTCATTATTTCCAATGTAGACTAACAATAAATTCTAATCGATAGGTTCTTAGATAGACATAATTGATACCAGAATCAAGAATTTGGCTCTACGAAGGTGTCTTTTCATGATTAAACGATAGTGAACGATTGTGAATATGACTTTCGTTGAAAAACAATTGGGTCAGAACTGTCGAAAATGGTGTTTTTTGCAGTTTTGTAATCTGAAAAATGCATTTTATGATACTTTAGATGGCAATGTTTTTTTTTATTTGTTTAGTTCCTTACAGCAGCTAGTACCTCTTGATAAGGCCTTAGAAAGACAAATTTGATACGTTAGGTTAATACGTAATACCAATGCTGTACCTCGAGAATAGACTTCCCTTTTAGCATCCAGCATAGAACGCATTAATAATTATAAATCCTTGCTATCGTACACTTATTCCTAGGGTTTTTACTATAGAATGCAACATTTACTTCGTATAACACTGAGTGACATTGTGGTGAGTGAATTAATTTTTCGTATAAAATTATTGATATGTAATATTTTTTATAATATCTATGTAATCAATTTTTTTCTCAAATCGTTTATCCCAAAATTACAAATTCCTATAATTTATGATAGGTCTTCAAAGTGTATACCTGGGGAAGACAGAAATAGGAAGACTAGGTGTTGTGAATTTCCTTGTTCGGGTAGAGTAAATTTCTTGAACGAGTAGTTTTATTAAACATTTACAAATGTAGTATACGTCCGATTATCACGGTTAACTTTAACGTTGGAAAATTTCAAACTTTGAAATATTTCCGGCTGTTGCCTACAACTCCAAAATTGAAGATATAGACTGTTCATTTACATAAAGTTGGTAGCAGATAGCCAATTTATCACCAATTTTGTCAGATTCATCATTTTAAAATGTTGGTAGTTTTCGAACATAATGACCTTATTTTAATATGTTGTAGCATCCTTGAATGTAATGGGATTAAATAAATATGGGATTAAATACCTCTAGTTAACACCTTTTTCTCTATAAATGGAAATATAGGTATAGAAGACGAGAGGTTTCACAAGCCAGAAATCACGCTAGGGTTAAAAAGTAAAATGGATTTATTTAAATAACAAAATACACACAAGCTACACTACAAGACTTTATGAATTAATTTAAAAAATCAACCAAGTTTAAAATTATAGAAAGAATATTATTCGACAACTGAAAACGGTCACAATGATCGCAGTGCGAGCCAATGGCCTAGACACAGGCCAACATATGATAACCTTCAATGATTCGAGCGTGAATCGTTTCGGAAGTAATAATACCTATAAAAGATAGGAAGCAGGTATCGGGTATATGGGTCAGCTATGGAAGGTATAATTTCCGTTGAATGGAAAAGTTATCAAACTTTCAATACAAGTTTATATTTATTGGACAACCAAGGCGACGATACAATACAAAATAGCAACAATAATACCCGATGTCCTGAAAGTGAATAAATAATTAATTACTCTTTCGCCGCATACAAAATTCAACAATTGTACAGAATTACAAATAGAGCAAATAATTGCTCACTACAAAAATGAAGAGCTTCCGATTTTCGGAATAGCTCACACCAGTACAATATTCAATTTTATACAGAATATTACAGCATAGAGGGCGCAGAAATACAAAGTTGACAAAGCTGCCAGTTAGCAAGTTTTCAGAAAAAAATAAAAAAAAGTAAATGCTGTGTATCAAATTCAAATACACAATTAGAGTCAAGTACAACAAATGAAGACAGAGCCCTTTGAAATCGGTAATGTCACACCAATCTGGCACAAATACAAAATGTTTGAACTAAGTCATAAGCGACACGCATATGCGAATCCAAGGTAGAAGTTTACAAATAATTTCTGGTACAATATAATGGTCTTCTATGTACAATTAAAAAAAATCATTTAATAGATTAGCCAAATTTTTAATATATAACGTGGCAGTGATCCACGGTGAGAACAAAAAAATGGATCTATTACGAGATATAATACATAGATTTAACGTAGTTGAAGACTGCGGGTCTGTCAATGGTAGCGGAGCGCGGAGCGAACTTTTCTCTTGTTTATATAGTGTAATTTCTACAGCAGATTCATTTTACATGTAATGCCCTCTGTTGAAGCTGCTTGAATTACATAGTGACAAATAAATACTAGAAACTATCGATTGTGAGAGCAACAGCCCTGCTATCTGGGCGCAAATGGCCATACCAGACCTATTCTGAAACATTTAGATGAAAACTAATGAGTTTTAATACAAGACAGCCAGAGAGCCAATGTTGCGAATAAAATCTGGGATATACCAGGATTTAGGAATGATTTTTGACTGTTTCAAACAAGCCAGAAATCGCACAGAGCTTGTAGTTTAATTACAAAAAATAATTTAAAAGATGGTAAATTGACTTAAATATTCACCACTAATATTAAAAAAAAATCAGTAATAATTTATAAACTAAACAGATAGCATAGATTAACTAAGGGATGAATAATGAATGATTTCCAACCAGGTTGAAGAATGAAAAGTTCACAATTTAACAGACAAATTATTTCATGATGTTGTGGAAGTCTATTCATTTTTGATGCATACAAATTAACAAAAAATAAAAAAAAGATAAGAAATACAACCAAACACCTAAGTTTGGCCACACTGTGTGTTTGAGAATATGTGTTTGAATATTACCAGAAGGCAAGGATCATGTAAACCCAACATTCAGATTTTTTATCTCAAATTTTAGACAAAAAATATATATTATATGGAAGTACCACATATTTCAGCTTAGAAACACCCTTTTTTTACTTGGTAGTCTGTATAATACAAATAAAAGACATCTGAGTGGTACAACAATTTTTCAGATGGAAATAAATATTATAAACCTAAATCAGAATTTTTCAGGCTTAAATATGACATCAGTGTCTCATATGTGTACGATAGCAACAAATTATAAAAATTTATGCGTTCTATGCTGGGTGCTAGAAGAGAAGTGTATTCTGGAGGTTATAGTATATCCTGGTGACATAACTGCTTGGTTAGTTGTAGTGGAGTGAGTTGAATTTAGTGAGGTTGGTTAGGTTGTCATATTGCAAGTTCAGAATGCCCTATTTCCAATTCAGAATCTTCTCTTTCCTGTGTAAATAATTTACAGCCTTAATATTTCTTATATATAACTATATTTATTTTATTTCTGTTGAAAATGGTTGCATATACCTGAAATATGTGGTGAGCCCATTTATTATATAATTTTTGTGCATATAAAGGTATGGATATTTTTTATACCTCTTTAATTTTGTTTTGAGCATTTGATAATATTCCGATGACTATTCTATTCAGTACAGTGTTGCCACAATTAATTTGTCTGCAAAAATTTATTTTTTGGTAATTTTTAGGCCCAATAAATGAATATAACTTTTTCTACTCGTGATTAAATTTTCCTGCACAAAATATTGACATTATTTTTTTTTTTTTTGGACATGGATTTGTTTAGTAATTGATTCTGTGTTTATCAATATTGTTCGTTTACATTATAAATCAGTGTTTGTATTTTATTTTGAACTTTGGGGAAGAGAATTTTAAATATAATTGCCAAATGGAAATTTATTTTTGTAATTAAAAGTACAAGCTTTGTGTGTGTTCTACATAAATATATGTGTTTAGTAATCATATCTAATTTGTTATATACCTCACATTTTGTTTACAATATTGCCTATCTATTTATTTTCTATCAACATTGAATACTTTCATGTCTATTGCTATAAGAACTGTACATAGCATTACTTTTTCACCTTTAGTAATAGATATGTAATAATTGTTATAATAATTATATAATTTCATGTTTTAAAAAATTACACTGGGCATTTTCAAAAATTAAAATTTCTTCTCTTAAACTCTTTACATTTCCATCCGTACATCATTTCATCTTTTCTTAGATAAGTTGCAAAGTGAATATCTGGTAAAGACAGTTTCTTAGGGGTATTGAAACCAACCTGTCTATGGTTAAAAGCACTAAATAAAAATTAGGTCTAGAAGTGCTGTTTGCCTAATTGTAGGGAGATGTGGGTGTACAGTGAAGAGTGAAGAAATATCTTGTAGTGTTTTGTATGTCTTTTACCTGTACCGGTAATATTGTTATCAACAGTATTTCGGTGGAACACTTAAATAACAAGTTCAGAAACATAGCTTTCTAAAACGTAAAGGCCTTTTTTTTATTTTTATTATGACCACAAAAAGGGAAAAGCTAGGAGTTAAAGTATTATTAAATATACTTGATTTTTTTTAAGGAGTGTTGTCAATTGTTACCAGATATCTGTTGTTAATATTAAAAAAATATTTATTGAACATTTTTTCCCCATAAATTGCATTAGTATATATATTTACTATATTTGTTTGATACTATAATAGTACTACAGAGGAATTTTTTTTTTCGTTTTTGAAAAATAAGTACCTATTATTAACACCTATTTCTCCATGAATGGAATAATAGGAATAGGGGGCTGGGGTTTCACAATCAAGAAATCTTGCTATTGTTGAGGGAGTTAGTGTGGAAGTACGAAAACTAACGCTAAACAGAATGAACCAATTTATTTAATTAAATAGGTTTATATATAATAAAAAAAACACACGCTACTTAACAATACATCATGAATTAATTTAAAAATTCAACCAAATTTAAAATTATAGAAAGAATATCATTTGACAAGTGAATACAATCACAATACGTAAGCACACCATAAAAAAGGATAAAAAGAAGTACGGATGGAAATGTAAAAAGTTTAAGAGAAGAAATTTTAATTTTTAAAAATGCCACATGTAATTTTTGAAACCATGAAATTATATAATTATTGTAAAAGTTATTACATATCTTTTACTAGAGGCAAAAATGCATTGCCACTTACCAGAATGTCACTCAGAGGTGATAGCAAGTGATTGTTTTTCAAAAGTTAAAAACCAAGGAATATGTGTACGATAGCAATGAATTGTAATTATTTATGTATTGTATGCTGCATGCCAGAAGAGAAGTGTATTCTCAACACAGGGCACAGCCTAGTGTCAAAACTGTTTTGTTAGAGGTTGTGGGGTGGAGTCAGATTAAGTGGGGATGGGTTAGTTTTGTCATATTTTAAGTTCAGAATGACATATTTTCCATTCAAAATGTTCCCTTTTCTGTGTAAATGAATTACAGCCTCAATATTCCTTATATCTTATTATATTTTTTTCAATTTCTGATCAAAATGGTTCAAAACAACTTAAATATATAATGAGGCATTTATTATATTATTTTTGTGCATATAAAGGTATTGGTATTTTTTATTCCTTGTTTATTCTGTTAGAGTCTTTGATAATATTCTCATGACTGTTTTATATTGAAAAGTGTTGACACAATTAATTTGTCTGCAAAAATTTATTGCTTATTTTTTGTAATTTTTTGGGCTGGAAAACTAAATAATATTTTTTCTACTAATGAATTATTTCTCCTGCTCAAACTAAGGGCCTTACATCCATTTTTTTTGACATGGATTTGTCCAGTAATTGATTCTGTGTTTACCTATATTGTTTATTTACTTTATCAATCACTGTTTGAATTTTATTCTGAGTTTTAGGAATGATTATTTTAAATCAAATTGCCAAATGGTAATTGTTTTTTGCAATCAGAGTACAAGCTTTATGTGTTTTCTAGATAAATGTAAGTGATCAGTAATCATTTCTTATTTGTTATATACATTATATTTTGTTTACAACATTGTCTATCTATTTCTTTTGTATCAATATTGAATATTTTCATGTCTACTGCTTTAGAACTGTACTTCAGCCCACCACAGCTAGAGTGCGGGCATGTCACATCCTTTATGGGTAACAGATTTGTATAGAAGGCAGAAGACATTTGTATACATGTTTTTGGTTAATATGCGAGCTCAGCGCTCGCTTCAGGCGTGTTATTCCCATTTACAGTTTCGTCGCCCATGGCATTATGCCTGTTTAAAAAATGTTTACAATTCGTGCAGAAACGTAAACGTATGACACTATCTATCTCATTTTGCTTTTTCAAAAATTTCTCTAATTATATAGAAGTATCTCTAGCGCCGTTTGTATACATACTTCCAGGAATTCGTTAAATCTGTATCATTTATGAGTTGAAGTGCATCAAGTGACCAAATGAAGTTTTTAAGTAACTCACAAATGTTCTGCAAAAAAAGCTTTAATAATTCCAATTAACGGTACCACTTAGATGCAATTATATTCAACAAATTGCGAATTTTTATTGGAATTGTTAATAAAGAAGGAAATTCACTCTTTTTTAATATTTCCGTTATTATATTAACGGAAATTGAGAATATTTCAACAAAAAAGCGCTTTCCAGCGGAAAGAAGGTAGTTGGCAACAGTATTTCGCAAGTGAATATAGGTAGGCCCGACCAAAGAATAGAGAAAAATCAATACGGGTAACCAATCTGTAATATATTATGGCATATGTTAAGTATCTCTTTTTACTTCTCTGTATACCGAGCACTATACGTAGCATAGGGAAACATATGTACTTATTCGAAAATTGATTTCCAGATTTCAAAAACCAATAAAATTACACTACATAGACCTCGGTAAAAAGTGAAATGATTTTTTTTTTTTACCACTCGCATAAGAAATCTATCTTCACCGGTATTAAGCAATTTCTAATAGTACTTGGCGTTGTTGCTGCGAAAGCGAATCTCGTAAGTGAATTATTTTTAAGTTTTCAACCTCTAGAATACTTCAAATATAAATTACTCAACGCTACAGCTGATTCAGTAGTTCATTTTGGATATTACATAAATACTAGCAGACCCGGTCACGCGTTGCTCTGGTTTGCTTGTTCTTGGTTTAATTATTTGTTACTATTGGTATTATTAAGGAAGTGATTGATAAAGAATGATGAAAAGTGCAAATTATATTTCAACGGTTAGTAAATGTTGAATTTTTATTAATATAGTGAATGAATTATATAATACTGATTTTTTAAACTGAAATTATTAAATTTTGCATTGTTTAATTTTTAATAATTATTTGTTTAATTATTTGTTTAAGACCTAAGCGATGAACACTATTTTTCGTTAATCAGTTTTTCGTCAAAATAAATAAATACATTCGATGGTTTTCCAACACGGGTGCATGCAACATACAGCTGTCCATGGGAGAAACACGGGTTTTCCAAGCCTAAGCCAAAAATAGCCATTGTTTGCCCTGGCGACTTATTTATTGTCATCGCAAAAGCCAAACGTATCGGAATTTATTGTCTTTTAACAGGTATTGGAGATTTTCATGGTATCATAGGTGTTCGAGGTAACAGGACGACTTCGCCTTTAAACTCTCAGTCAATATCGTTGCTTCAACCACGTTTCCTGTAATTCTTCTGGTGACTAATCGTGTACCGTTGCATAATTTTATTTAGATTTAAATTACGCAATAGAACGAACGATGAACCGATTTTGAAACAACCATGCGTTCCTGGTAAGTTAAAAAAATTTAAAAATTCAATTAGAAAATTAACGATCGGGTTTTCATCAACAATGGTGTCAATTGACTTAAAAGTCATTAGAACGCCTTGCAATAAATTTTGTAATTGAATATTAATATTCCATTCAACAATTTTTGCCGCTAAAATTGCACGATTACTTAGCCAAGTAAAGTCTAAGAGATTAGTACGAAGATTAGCAAATACACTCAATTAGTTCATTTTTTGAGTGAACAATGGTGCAGAAGTTGTCTGGCAATTGGATGCGTTGCTTATTTTAATGTAGTCTGATGGTACCGTTTTCAATATCCAGTAATTCTCTTGAAAATACTTGTTCCATCGGATCATTATGTAACTTTACTCGCATATTTATAGTCAATCGAAGTGTTTCAACGTTTTTCCATAAAAATGATTGTTTCAAACATGCGTTATTTTCATCAGCATAAGTGGAGCGAGAAATGCTGCCGGAAATCACCAGATAGTAGTAAAACAGTACCACCGAAGAGTCGACTATTGCCGTATATTTCTGGCATAGTTCTGTGAAAAGCTTCAAGAGAAGGTTTATGACTCATAGTACACTCATCCCAGATAATAATAATTTAACTTTTTGTAACACTGCGGCCATTCCGCTTTTGTTTTTAATATTACACATTGCGCTTGGTTTACTGTAAATGTCTAATGGCAGCTTCAAAGTTGAATGCGCCGTTCGTCCACCATCTAACAATGTGGCAGCAATGCCTGACGATGAAATTGCCAATGAAATCTTTTGTTGTAGCCGTATTTTTTCCAGGATTAATGACACTAAAAATGTCTTATTGGTACCACCAGGTGCGTCTAAGAAAAAAAATCCACCCTGTTTACATCAACCGTCAACATGTTTCGATTGTAATTAAACCTTTGTTCAGCTTAAACAATGGCTCATTATTTGCAATGTGTGTAGCGAAGTCAACGTCGTCATATTGTTTTTCTCTTTGTGTATCAGTGTTTATTAAATCAGTTGCTGGACGATTAAGCGATGGCTTGCAATAGTGGTGTAGTGAAAAGTTTCAAATCAAAATACATAAATCTTCTACTAGTAGTAACGTTTCATTGTACATCTCTGTTGTGAAATCTTTTATCCCATATTTTATTTTCAACATTGTCTCTCTGGCTGTCTTGTATTGAAACTGATTATTTGTCTCCCAAAGGTTTCAGAATAGGCCTGGTATGGCAATTGGTGCCGAGAGAGAGAGAGAGAGAGAGAGATAAGAAGCATGTCATATCATCTGTAGAAAAGAAAATTCTATGTTGGGTACCATCATACAATATAGTGGTTGATTCTGGAAGATTGCTAGCATCTTCACGTGTTATAAACACCTGTTTTCTGAAACTCGTGATATATGTAAATTTTTTTCAATACCAGCGCAAATTATATGTGTAAATCCTGGTTTAATACCAGCTCTAATAAATGAGATATTGGACCTTATATGGATATTATGTTTTGAAAATTCTTGTTGGATAACATCATGTGGTTACACAGGGCAAACATTAGAAATTATTACCCTCTCAAGCTTATTAATTAAAGGTCTGACCTTCAGTTTATGATCCTTGATGGTTAACGTAGGGTAGGTCTTTCACTAATCAACAAGATTTGCTTTCACAACAGCAAATACAAATACTATTAATATTTGCTTTATACCAATGAAGATTGTTTCTTATGCTTATGATAAAAAAATTCATTTCACAGTTTGTCGAGGTGTACTTGGTGTATTTTTTTTTTATCTCGAAATCAATTTTCGTATAGGTACATATCTTTCTAGAAGTCAAGGTACCTGTCTAGTAGTGCATCTATGTAGTGTAATTTTATAGGTTTTTGAAATCTGGAAATAAATTTTCGAATAATTACATATGTTTCCCAATGCTACGCATAGTGCTCCGTATGCTCCGAGCAACGGCCCTGCTATCTGGGCGCCAATGGCCATACCAGACCTATACTGAAACATTTGGGAGAAAAATAGTCAGTTTTAATACAAGATAGCCAGAGAGACAATGGGTCATATGAATAAAAATGAGCACTTGCTCCGGAGCAAAGTGAGTCTACTCCGCGGCACTGAGCAGAAGCTCCATTTCGTATGAATAAAAACTTCGTGTGTCTCCGAAGAACTTACTCATGTCTCGCGAGCATTTGCTCGTCGTGAACAAGTGATAAAACTCGCATAAAACCCAACACGCACAGAATAATCAACAATAAAAAGAGGAAACCATGAAACGCGAGATAATAAGATCTTGCAAGCATTACACTCGTGTCTAGCTCCACGTGGGGCCGCGAGATGCGACCTCCACCTACTCAAACCCTCTTTTGGGTTTCACACACACACACTCACACACACACACACACAATCACACACACAATCTCACACACACAATCACACACACACAATCACACACACACAATCACACACACACAATCACACACACAATCACACACACAATCACACACACACAATCACGCACAACACACACAATCACGCACAACACACACAATCACGCACAACACACACAATCACACACAACACACACAATCACACACACGTACGTACGTCCCGGCTGGCCCAAGGGTGGCGAAGCAGTCGCCCAACTCCCCTGACTTTGAAGGTAATTGGTATAAAAATTTGATATTCCATTCTCTGTATCTTGACTTCATTTCATTCCTATCAGCTAAAAAAACCGTCCAGGATTTTTTTAATCAGGTTAAATGGGAAGTCACTTGATTTAAAATTGAACATAAAGAGAATTCCTGAGTGTAAACTGAAGAGCATTCTTTCAATAACCTTGTCATTTATAAATTGCAAACATAACATTTCACTTTTTAAAGATGTCACAAAATCGCTTATTTTACTTAACTGAGTTTTCACTTCTGTTCTAGTCATCAAACTCACTACTTTTGCTAAGAATTGGAACATTTACTAGTCCTTCAATAGCCCGGAAATTTGCCTTAATTGGATTACCAGTTACCCCTAGTTAAATGCTTTAAAAAACATTAGTTTGCTACTCGAGCGAAGATTTTCACAGGGTGCAATTCACTTGTATTCTTGTTTCTCATTAATATATTGCTTGCGCAATAAATTTCACAATTCCTTGCCTTATTAATAATTGTTTTAATTCTATCATAATAAAACCCAAAAAGATAACTGAATACGCAATTAATGAGCGTGTAATTACACTCTGGTCAATACCTGGAATTTGCTTTACACTATATAAATTCATATTCAGAATAAAATATTCTGATTTAAACCAAGAAAGGATTAAAAGGCTGAAAATTCTTTGCCGCTGTCACTGTCATCTAGACACAATCCTTATCGTTTTTATTTATAATTTGCATCGTCGTTTTACAGTAAATTAACAAGCAGTTACCTCCTCTTAAAGCTTTCCCAGAGCTCGTAAGAGCTGGGGTTCCTCGGGATCGAGAGGTTTTCGCAGCATATTTCAGAAGTGTTCCCTTCGCAGCTGTCGAGGGGCGAGTGAGGGCGGCGAAGGCTTCGCTCTGCCACCGCTCCAGACCTGCTCCGCGGCCCCTCAAGTTGTCGGCTCTTCACGCCAGTCGGTGTGTATCGCTGCGGGCGGTGCGGACGCAGTAGTCGAAGGCAAGGGGTGCTCATTAAGGCCGGATGTTGAATATTGGCGAGTTGTACAAAATGGAATTTAAAGTGCCAAAAATATTATGTGGGGACTATTAGGAGTTGGGTCAAATGGTTATAAAGTGTACACGAAAACTAAAAAGAACTTTTTAGTGACATTAGTACACAATATTACTTTAAACTCAATTTTTCGTTTGTTAATCAGATATGAAATGATAGAGGGTAAAATGGCCGTCATTTGATGTATTCGAGGTTGTTTCTAGAACCAATTAAATACCGTTGATGTACAAAATATGCATGGGTGTTACTGTGGAAATGGCACTCCGCTAATTCCTAGTGAATGTAATTTACATCCAATAAAGGTGTGTGAAAATAAATATGGCGCCTCGTGAATAATTTTACATTTAAAATCGAAACAGAAAAGCGAGTAGTTAATGTTAAAGAAATTGCAAACGGAATTCTTTTAGTAATTTTAGTAAAGAAATTAGAAACTAGGATAGGACCAGAGGAGGTAAGTTGGCAGCACTGGATGATCAAGGGAGAAACTGGAGTGGAGTGGAAAGTGAACAGGGTATCGGCCGAGCATGCAGGCGGTGATTAAGGTAAGTGAAAAACTATTGGTGCATAACAGGTATCATTCAGAATCAAATTACACGCCACCAGCGAAACGCATTGCGTTGCGTCTAGTGAAGTCACTATGGAAAATCGCACTCTCATAAAGCATGTATTTTTTAGGGAATTGAAATTTTTTAAGGTGTTGGTTTGAAAAAAATATAATGCATATTTTTTTTGTTTTCGTCTAATCCCATTTTTAATTAATCCTATTTTTCCCGAAGAATCATGCACGCGCCAAAATTTAAAATACAACAACTCAGAAATACTATTTCATATAGAAATATATAATTACACTAAATTTAACATAAAAAGATGCACTTTCATGTGATGTATTTATAATTTTGTAAACCTATTTCAATATTTAAAATGTTTTAATTTTTAAAATGCAAATTTTTACATAGTCAACTATTAAACAAATTGTAAAAAATACTCTCGTTTTTATTCACCGTTTTATAGATCTGCCCAGTTTCAAACACATAAGTAACATACACTCGTATATTACACCTCAAAAGTGGTTTGTTCACCGGAGCACTTAGGTAGTCCGCTGCTCACCGGACTCTATACTCGAACCACCAATTATGACACGACGCATCGTGCTGTCCAAAATAAACCAACCGTGAGACTTACGTCATGTTATGAATCGCAGAAACGCACGGTCACAAATGAAAGTATGACGAAATGCAAGTATTAAGTTTATTTAGAAACGACTGGCACTGCTAGCGTCTACCTGAAACAGATCAGCCTTCTTTTTCAAATATACAGATGCAGTTGTGTAAACAGAGGAATCCGCGAAACATGTGTGTTGTTCTGTGAAGTTAATAACCACACATGACCTTACAATAATATAAATACTATTATTTGAATTTTCTTGATGTGAAAATTTACAATTGCGGAAGTGTGCGTTTAGGTTGTTAAAACCATTTTTGGGAAGTTAACGTTGACCGTCAAAAAGGTTATATTGGAAATCCTGATTTTCAATATTTCTTCTCGGGAGAATTTCACGAACACATGACGAATTGCACTTTGACTGTAAAAATGTGAATGATTTGTTTAAAAAAATCTAAATATTCATGCCATATGCAACCCGCAGCAATGTCAGCTATATCGATAATTAACTCAAGCGAAGCGTTCTGCGGCCTGAAAAACTAAAATTTTGAGGCCGAAGTCTTCAAAGAAACGTTTTTCATATTATAATCTGCAGGATGAGATATTCTTGGACATTCTATTAAACTTTTTCTGGTTCGGTACTTAATAATACTATCAATGCCAACTGTATTAAATATAGGGAATTTGAAATTTTCAACCCTTTGTAGCGTCACATTTAGATGTTTAGATTGTTGTGGTTCGATCGTGAATTTTAATATAAAACGTAATATTTCACGGTCGCCAGCCTAAAAGGCAGAGAAATGACCGCAGCGCGATCCAGTGGCTTAAGCACATGCCAACATATGACAACCTTCAATGACTCGGGCGTGGATCGTTTCCGAAATAACTATACCCATATACAGTAGGAAACAGGTATCGGGTTAATGAGTCAGCAACGAAAGGTACAATTTCCGTTGCATGGAAACGTTATCAAACTTTCAATAGAAATTACAGTTTATTGGACAAACAGGGTAAATACAAAACAGCAATAATAACAATAATAGTCGCCGATGTCCTGAAAGTGAACAATTATAATTAACGGCACTCTCGCCGCATACAAAATTTCACGATACAGAATTACAAAAGTAGCAAAGAATTTCTACGAATGTAAAATGAAGAGCTGCCGATTTTCGGTTTAGTTCACACTACCATAATATTCAAATTTACACGGAATATTACGGCGCAGAGGGCGCAAAAATACAACGTTGACAAAGTCGCCACTTAGCGAACTTTCAGTAAATAATAAACATTAAATGCTACACAGATTCTTAGTGCGAAGATTTCAACGTTGAGATATGCAATATGTGAATTAATTGACAGGAACAAATTTTATACTGACATTGCCGGCCATTTAAAGCACCAGTTCTCACAATAATTGTACATCATAAAAGACCATTGTTCTAAAAGCCATATAACTGTCTAACAAATTTGCTAGGATTACGCTTTTACAAATACAAACTTGCGGTCGCTTTTAAATACAGCGGGCCACTCACGACATCGTAAATTAATGCGTGCCGCAGAGCTTTCTGCACTCTTACCCTTTCTGACTCGCTGCAGTCTAATTCCTATGGCTGATTATTTTTACACGTAATGCCCACTGTGGGCGGTGAGTGAATTACAAAGTAACAGATGAATAATAGAAACTATCAATCGTGAGAGCAACAGCCCTGCTCTCTGGACGCCAATGGCTGTACTAGGCCTACAGAACCAATACAGAGAAAAATATTCAGTTTTAACAGAAACCAGGCAAATAGACAATGTTGCAAATAAAATATGGGTTATACAATGATTTAGGAGTAATTATTGATTGTTTCTAACAAGCCAGAGGTCACACAGCTTGTGGTTTGATTACAAAAAATATATAATTGGTGGTAAATTAATTTAATATAATCACCCCTAAAACTCAAAATAAAATATAAATAATAAATTATAAATTAAACAAATGGCATAGTTCAACTCAGGATTGAATAGTGAATTCGTTCCAACCAGTTTGAGAGATGTAGAGCTCATGGTTTGAGCAAAAAAATTATTTTATAAGGTCAAGGAACATTATTCAATTTTCATGCCTGTAAATCAATAAATATGGTTCTATTTCGAGAAATAATACATATTTTAACGTAATTGAAGACGTGCAAACTTTTCGCTCCAATTTATAGGAAAAATTACATATAAATATTCCTCTCCTCTGAAGTCTAATTCCTACAGATTATTTTTGCATGGAATGCCCTCTGTTGGAGCTGCTTGAATTACAAAGTGACAAATAAATACTAGAAACTCTCGATTTTGAGAGCAACTGTCCTCTGGGTGCCATCTGGGTGCCAATGGCCATACCAGGTTTGTACTGAAACAATTGGGAGAATAATAATCAGTTTTACTACAAGACAGCCAGAAAGACAATGTTGCAAATAAAATCTGGGATATACCGTGATTTAGGAATGATTCTTGGCTATTTCTAACAAGCCAGTAATTACACAGGGCTTGTAGTTTAATTACAAAAAATAATTTAAAAGATTGTAAATTGACTGACAATAATCACAACTAAAATTCAAAATAAAATATATATAACATATAATATAAAATATACATAAGTAAAATATACATAACTTATAAGCTAAACAGATAGCTTGTTCAACTCAGGAGTAAATAATGAATCAGTTCCAACCAGTTTGAAGGATGAAAAGCTCACAATTTAATAGAAATTTTCTTTTTATGAGGTTGAGGAACTTTATTGAATTTTCATGCATACAAATTAAGAAAAAAAGAAATACAATCAAACACCTAAGTGTGGCCACACTCTGCATTTTAGAATATGTGTTTGAATATTGCATGAAGGCAAGAAAGATGTAAACACAACATTCATATTTTTTACCCCGAATATTAGACAAAAATTATATATTATATTGAGGTACCTCATATGTCAGCTAAGAAACACACTTTTTTAACTTAAATGGTAGTCTGTATGATACAAATGCAAGAAATCTGTGTGGTACAATAATTTTTAAAATGGAAATAAATATTATAAACCTAAATCAGAATTTTTCAGGCTGAAATAAGGTTAGTTGTGGTGGGGAGAGATGAGATGAGGTTTCGTTGTCTGTCATATTGCAAGTTCAGAATGTCACATTTTCGATTCAGAATCTTCCCTTTTCTGTGTAAAATTATTACAGCCTCAATATTCTTTATAACTAATTATATTTTTTCAATTTCTGTTGAAAATGTTTCAAAATACCTGAAATATGTCGTAAGGCCATTTATTATATTATTTTTGTGCATATAAATGTATAAACATTTTTTATACCTTTTTTGTGCTACTTGAGCCTTTGATAATATTCCCATGACTATTCTATTTTGAACAGTGAATTCACTATTAAATTGTCTGCAAAAATTTATTTTTTGTTAATTTTTAGGCACAATAAATGAATATAATTTTTTTCTACTCATGATTGATTTTTCCTGCTCAAAGTAATTGCCTTAAGTCTTTTGTATTGCCAGGGTTTTTTCAGTAATTGATTCTGTTTTGACCAATATTGTTAATTTACTTTATAAATCACTGTTTGTATTTTATTTTGAATTTTAAGAATGATTAATTTAAATCCAATTACCAAATGGTAATTTATTTTTGTAATCAAAGAACAAGCTTTGTGTGTTTTCTAGCTAAATATAAGAGATCGGTAATCATTTCTAATTTGTTATATACCTCACATTTTGTTTACAACATTGTCTATCTATTTATTTTGTATCAACATTGAATATTTCCATGTCTACTGCTACAAGAACTGTCCAAAGCAATACTTTTTCGCCTTTACTAATAGATATGTGATAATTTTTATAATAATTATATAGTTTCATGTTTTCAAAAATTTACTGTGTATTTTTAAAATTTCTTCTACTAATTTTAATAAACTATACTTCTAACTAAATTTACTGTAAAATGAAAATTTCTTCTACTAAACTATTTACATTTACCTCTGTACTTGTTTTCTTCTTTCCTTGAGATGAGTCTTCAAAGTGAATACCTGGGGAAGACTGTTCTCCTAGGTTTATTGAAACCATCCTTCCTGTGGCCGAAAACACTAAATATAAAACAGGTCTAGAAGTGCTTTTTACTTAATTGTTGGGGGATGTGTATGTTCAGTGAAGTGTGAAGAACTGTCTTGTTGGGTTTTGTATGTCTTTTACCTGTACCGGTATTATGGTTGTCACCAGTGATTTGGTTGAACAGTTAGGTAATGTGTTCAGAAATGTAGCTTTCTAAAAAGTAAAGGCCTTTTTTATATTTTTTTTACTACCACATAAAGGGAAAAGCTAGCTGTTAAAGTATATTAAATAAACCTGAAATATTTTCCGGGAGTGTTGTGAATTGTTCCCAGAAATCTTTTGGTAAAATGAAACAAATCTTAATGGAACATTTTTTCCCGCATATATTGCATTAGTTTTTGTATTTGTGATATTCGGTTGATACTATTATAGTACTACGGAAGTATTAGATTTTTCTCATTTTTGAAAGATAAATACGTTTTGTTAACAACTTTTTCTCTATAAATGGAATAATTGGAATATGGGACTGCTGTTTCACAAGCCAGAAATCTTGCTGGCATTAGTGTGGAAGGACGAAAACTGACACTAAACAGAATGAACCAATTTATTTAATTAACTAAAGTAAAATAGATTTATATAAAATTTACAAAAAAAAATACATGAAACCCAAAAAAATTCATGAATTAAATAAAAAAATCAACCAAATTTAAAATTAGAAAGACTATGATTCAACAACTGAATACAATAACCATACGTATGCATATCTTAAGAAAAGAAGTACGGATTGAAATGTTAAGAGTTTAAGAGAATGAATTTTATTTTTGCCCAGTTAAATTTTTGAATACATGAAATTATATAATTATTATAAAAATTATTACATATATATTACTAAATGTAGAAAAGCATTGCCACTTACCAGAATGTCACTGAGATGTTATACAAAGTAATTGTTTTTATCAGTAGTTCACAATCAATTAATACATGTATTATAGCATGCAGTTATAATTATATATGCTTTCTATGCTGGATGCCAGAAAGGAAGTGTACGGCAAAGCCTGGTGACACCGTTACGTTAGGTGCGGTGGGGTGTGGTGAGATCAGGTGGGGTTGGGTTAGGTTTGTCATAATTCAAGTTCAGGATGCCATATTTTTGATTCAGAATCTTCCCTTTTCTGTGTAAATGAATTACAGCCTCAATATTCCTTATATCACATTATGTTTATTTCAATTTCTGTTGAAAATGGTACAAAATACCTGCAATATGTGGTGAGGCCATTTATTATATTATTTTTGTGAATATAAAGGTATGGACATTTTTTATACCTTGTTTATGCTCCTTTGAACCTTCGATAATATTCCCATGACTATTCTATGTTGAACAGGTTTGTCACTGTTAGTTTGTCAGCAAAAATTTATGTTTTGTTAATTTTTAGGCACAATTATTGAATAATATTTTTCAACTCATGATTAATTTTTCCTGCTCAAAAACATGGCCTTACCTCTTTTTTATTGACTTAGATTTGTCCAGATTGATTTTGTGTTTCCTTATACTGTTTATTTAATTTATAAATCTCTGTTTGTATTTGATTTTGAATTTTAGGAATGATTTATTAAAATTCCAATTGCCAAATGGTGATTTATTTTTGTAATCGAAGTACGAGCTTTGTGTGTTTTGTAGCTAAATATAGGTGATCAGTAATCATTTCAAATTTGTTATATACCTCACATTTTGTTTACAACATTGTCTATCTATTTATTTTGTATCAACATGGAATATTTTCATGTCTACTGCTTCAGAACTGTACCAACCACTGCTAGAGTGCGGGCATGTCACATCCTTTAGGGATAATACATCTGTTTTGCACTGTTAATTTGTAAACTACCAAACCCTCACGGATTGCGTTGATTGTGAAAAAATTCGGCTGCAAAAACTATCTCCGCAGAAAGATTTGTATACATGATTTTGGTTTATGCGAGCTCCGTGCTCGATTCAGGCGTGTTATTCCCATTTAGAGTTTGGTCTTATGCCTGTTTAAACAAAAGTTTACAAGAGCCGATCAGTGAACTTGGTGTGAGCATTCTCCACGTTGTCTATTTGCGGAACTCTGCCCCTGTGCCATAATGGACTTGGAAATCCCAGGGCCACTCCCCCACGGCCACTTTATTCGAGGCCAGACTCGTTCGTGCCCTAGTCCCTGCTCTAGTCCTTTGCGGCTGGTGGCGATGAAAGAACGACCGCCTGATACATAGTTTTCACAATGGACAGACTTAATCAGACCCGCAGAGAAAATTTAAGATTTTCTCGAGTTCAGCGCTAATAGCGGTGGCGAGATTGTGACCGCAGCGCTACCTTGTTAGTTCAGTCGGCGTCAAGCTGAGCACTAAGTGAGTTGCGAGTGCTCGTGAAGTGACCAGTGTTTTCGAAAGTTATTTTATATCTTTAACGAATAGTGAAAATGGATAAAAGCGAATTACCGTGCTCTGACCTCGGACAGAGCATCAAAGAAGCGATGCAGGCCGTGAACAACACAACGCCTGACGCCATGCAACATTTGTTGGAGTACCAACAACAGCTCATCATAGATCAGCAACATCAGCAAATACAAGCACAGCAGCACAACTTCACGAACAGCACCAACAACTGGTACAATTGCAACAGCAACTACAGGACCTTTAAACGCAAGTACAAAACAGCCAACGCTCTAGTTGGCCGCCCTTGCAACACAGTGCACCTGCCCCAACAGAACAAAGTGAGCGCAAAAGACAAAAAACCTGGATCTGTTTCACGATATGCTATTCCTACAGGGAACAGGTTCGAAACATTAAATAACGATACAGAAGAAGACGAACATATCAGTTCCGCGGAAACTGTGATTAAAATTCCTCCTATAATTATACACAAAGCGGAAAAATTTCAACTGTTAATAAATGACATTAAAAGTGTAGTTAAAGAAGATTTTACAACAAAAATAGAAGCAGACAGAGTGAAAGTAAAACTTACTTCAAGAGAAGATTTCAGAGATCTTCGTAAATTTTGCAACGAAAACAACATAGAATACCACACGTTTCGTGACCCAAGCACAAAAAAAACTTTTTCAATTGTTATTAAAGATATTCACACACTTTATAGTGAAACAGAAATCTTTCAAGAACTAGTGAAAAAATATCCAGTAATCAAAGTAACTCGCCTTCACGCAAAAGACAGAAAACCATTAACAACATGTGCTGTAGATTTAGAGGACAATAACAAAGGAAGAAGCATTTGAGCATTAGATAGATTTTTATATAGTGTTATTAGGGTATTTCCCAGATTCAATCAAAAATTATCAATTCAATGTAAAAACTGTCAAAGATTTGATCACACTCAAGCTAACTGTGGGCGCGCTCCGAGATGCGTTAGGTGTTTAGGTAACTACCATTATTCAAAATGCACGGAACCTAAAACAGAAACAAGTCGGAAATGCGTTAACTGTAAATAAAATCACACGGCCGATTGGAAAGGTTGTGAAGTTTATCAGAAACTGCTAAAAAATCAAACAGAGCGGTATAATCAGAGACGACAGGCTTTTAATAACAGAGAATCCCACGAGATTAAAAAGCTTGACCGAAAACCAGTTCCTCAAAATCATCCACAACAAACAATTCCAACGCAACGACCACCCATCCACCAAATCTCTGGTTTTCAAATTCTCAAAGACTTAATAGCCAAGTCTTCCCGTTATCGAACTTTAATCTCCCTCTACACCAAGGACAGGTAATAACTACAATCATCAACCAAGTAATAAACGCACTCATTTCAAAAATACAAAAATTAATACAAGCAGCCCTCGATAATGGACGTAAATAAAAATCCAGAAACAAACATTCTCAACTGGAACGCGAACGGAATAAAAAGGCAAGAAAATCAATTACGACACTTTATAACAAGCCACAACATAAAAATAGCTTGTATTTTAGAAACTCACCTGTTACCTTAAATAAAGTTCTCAATACCAGGTTTTAATATCTATCGCATCGACCGTCTCTCAGCAACGGCCGCAGGAGGAGTGGCCATACTAGTGCACAAAGATATAAAACATTCGTTAATTAATAGTCCTACGAGCAACGACCTAGAAACTATAGCAATAAAAACCAAAATAAATAACAAAGTCACAACCATAATATCGGCGTATAAACCTCCTAATAAGCTATTCCCTAGAAACATATATACTGAAGTTCTTGGGAATAATGATAATATCATGCTAATAGGCGAACTTAATAGCAAACACTGCGATTAGGGATGCAACCCAACAACTCCTCAAGGGCAAAATTTACTAAATCTAGCTGCCACTCTTAATTTAAGTATTCTGGCCCCAATAGAACCCACCCATTACCCTTACAACAATAATATAATTCCTGACATATTAGATATCCTCATCACAAAAAAATATTGATTTTCCGCTATATCAAATAGTAATTCCTGAACTCGATTCGGATCGCAACCCAATATCATATCATTTCATCCTCTCTATCATCTTATTATAAACAGCAAAAAGGTAAAATTAACTGTTTTAAATTCAGGGAAATTTTAAAAATTAACTACAAAAATCCGCAAAACATTCAATCTGAAAAAGACTTAGATAATAAAGTAAAACGATTAGTACACTTACAAGGATCCCCCACCAATTCTACCACATATCTCAAAATAACAAACCCAATAAACAAGCAACAAATCCCAATAAAAATCATAAACCTAATTAAACGTCAACACAATTTAAGACGCTATTGGCAAATGACACGACGACCAGACTTAAAAAGAAAATTAAACAAGCTGACGAGACTAGTTAAAATAAAACTAGACCAACATAGATATGCAAGCTTTCAGACTTTTCTAAAAGAAATTCACCCGTCACCTAGGCATATGTGGTCTACCATACAAAGAATAAAAACACAAAAACAAGAATTTCCACAAATAAAACTAGGTTCACAAGTGGCAAATTTTGATTTTGAGGAAACATCTCTTATAGCTGACTACCTTGAAAAGTCGTTCAACCCAAACCCAGTCGAAAACGATCACTTTAATAAACAAGTAGAGAACATTCCGGCGTCACCGAGGGCGCCCGACACGATGCGCTCGTCAGCGCACGCCCACGACCGCTCGGTTCGGAGCCCGGGCGCGTCGATTCGCTTTTCGCCCTCTGAAGGGGCGCCCTAAAAATTCACCCCAACGCGTCTCGACGAGCTGAAAACGAATACGCAAGCCGCGTGTCCGTATCTTTGTCGGTTCGCCCGCAAAAAAATCGCAAAGTACCCTCCGGAAGCCGATTTCGCGACGACCTACACGCCGCTACGCGGCTCGGAGGGAGTCGGCACCGGTACCGATCGACATACGAGCTTTCGTTCTATAGGATTCCGGAGTATCGAGACCCTACCCCTAAAAACATAGGTGTTATTCGTAGTTAAAATTGATTACTTTTATGTTATTCTTTTAGACACTTTTGCTACTCCACGGAGGCGGGGTTCTCGTGTAAGCACTCAACTGCGTTTTCGGAAGCAGAAGTGTAGCGGCGCGTCGGAAACGTAGCGTGTTCTCAAAACGTCACGTACCCGGGCCGGAGAACTCGAAAAAAAATGTTAAAAAAATTATAGGTCGATTGTTTATAACAAAAGTTTAAACAATTTCTTTTGTTTACGGCGCGATTCGAACGCCGATATTTTTCTAGACGGCCGGACTCAATCCGCGTCCGAAGCCGCCCGCCGCGACGCGCTGCGACGTTTTGGAGCGACGGTGGCCAATTTCGAAAAAGCGCCCGCGTCCCCTTTTGGGAGGTCTTTTTGCGAAATTCCCAGAGGCCAGGCTTTTCCACGCACGGAAGCGAGATTCGGGTTTCTTACTATACCCGGGGCGGCGAACGCGCGGGGCTGGTCGCCGACGCCGCGCGACACTCCGGTTCGAGCCCCGGGCGATGCAAGAGGTCTAAAATTCGTCGGAAAAAATCGCCGCTTCGCCAGTAGGGACTCCTTTCGATTCCCTACACGGCACCGCAAACCGCGTTTCGATCGGACCGACGGTTTCGGAGTTACGAGTTTCCCGCGCGAATTTCGCCCCCCTCCCCCATGACGCAACCGCTTTGTTTCAGCGCGCGGGGGAAAAAAATTCGCCAAAAATCGCCTGTGCATAGCAGAGTCGCAAAAACCAGGCTGCGGACGTGACCGGCGACGCGAAATCCGACGCGCGCGTGGGAATCGCTCCAAACCCGTTATTTGCTGAAATTGTTTAAACAATTTCGCGAATTTGTAACAACAAAATCGCGGCGTATTTTTGCCCGAAAGGCGCTCGTTTCCTGCGTCGGACGCCGCAGACGAAAAACTTTTAAAAAATTTCGTCTCGCCGCTAGAAAATCGCAAATGTCGAAACTTCGGCAACGCCGCACAGACCCCCGAGGCTCGCGAAAATCTGCGAGACCTCGCTTCCGACGTAGAAATACACGAGGAACGCGACGCGCGCGGCGGAAGAAAAGTATAAAAATTATTTCGCGAAATTATTTAAACAATTTCCCGAATTTGCAATAACAAATTCGCGACGTATTTTTTTCCGGAAACGCGCTCGTTTCCTGAGGCCGACGCCGTCGACCGCAAAGCGCTGCGACCGCGGAGAGAGCGGAGCAGAGGTTTCTTAAACGTTTTACCCCCCTCCCAGTTCGCCCCTCTGGCCGACGCCCCCGCCCATGTGATGTAACTGCGGTCTTCCGGCGCGAAGATTAAAAAGAAAATACAAAAACTCGCCAAAATTCGGCGAGTCGTAGCAGAACCGCGAGACCTCGGATTCCGGCGCGACTGACGGCGCCCGACACGTCGCGCTCGTCGGCGAAACCCTACGACCGCTCGGTTCGACGCCCGGGAAGTGCACTTTTGTCGTTTTCGTCTTTACGCCGCGCGAAAAATTCCCTCCGTTCCCGCCTGCGATCTTGCGTCCGACCGCGCAGACGAAAAATTTTTAAAAAATTTCGTCTCGCCGCTAGAAAATCGCAAATGTGGAAACTTTGGCAACGCCTCACAGCCCCCCCCCCCCCCCCGAGGCTAACGAATATCTGGGAGACCTCACTTCCTACGCAGAAATTCACGAGGAAAGCGACGAGCGCGGCGGAAAAAATGTGAAAAAATTATTTCGCGAAATTGTTTAAACAATTTCCCGAATTTGCAATAACAAACTCTCGGCGTATTTTTTTCCGGAAATTATTGATTTTTTTCATATTAGTGGTGAATATTGTAGGTCAATTTACCATCTTTTAAATTATTTTTTGTAATTAAACTACAAGCACTGTGTGACTTCTGGCTTGTTAGAAACAGTCAATAATCATTCCTAAATCATGGTATATCCCAGATTTTATTCGCAAGATTGGCTCTCTGGCTGACTTGTATTATAACTGATTAGATATCTTCCAAATGTTTCAGTATAGGTCTGGTATAGCCATTGGCGCCCAGATAGCAGAGCTGTTGCTCTCACAATCGATTGTTTCTAGTAATTATTTGTCACTATGTAATTCAGGCAGCTTCAACAGAGGGCATTACATGTAAAATGCATCTGCTGTAGAAATTACACTATATAAACAAGAGAAAAGTTCGCTCCGCGCTCCGCTAGCATTTACAGGCCCGCAGTCCATTCCCCTACGGCCACTTTATACGAGTCCAGACTCGTTCGCGCTCTAGTCCCTGCTGTAGTCCTTTGCGGCTGGTGGCGCTGAAAGAACAACCGCCTGATACATAGTTTTCACAATGGACAGACTGAATCAGACCCGCAGAGAAAATTCAAGATTTTCTCCGTGAAATATAAAGAAAAAGGGTAGTCCCTGGCTGTAGATAATATTCAAATCGAACAATTCAAAGATAAAGGAGAAGAAATCTTGGCGAAACTAACACAATTATACAATGTGATCTGGAAAAGAAATAGTGAACAACAGATTTGCAACGCACTATAATTATTCCATTACCAAAGAAAATAGACTGCCGAGATTGTTCAAATAACAAAAGAATTGCATGAATACCGTGTGATTCTGTCAAGCGGCAAAAGTCATCCCTCGGAAAAAGAAGAAAATAAGATTTTTAAAATGTTGTTGATGTAAGCGTATACTTTCTTAAAGTTTTTAAAAACAATTCACATTAATAGAATCCTCATTTTCTATCTCATCTGGAAAGTTGTGTAGATTACATTACGTCGCTTAAGCGTTATCGAAGAGCTTATCCTAAGATCATACACACAGAAAAAGATTTCCTTGGTTTTTAAACTCACTTGAATGTTCAATATTATTTATATCATTGTGTCCGATACGTCACGAAAGGGTCACATGCTACTGGTTTTGCATACTGCAATTTCCACAGATAACTTTTTCTAGAAAATCCACTTTTTATAAAACAAAGAAAAAGCAAGAGAAAACACGCTCCAAATGCAAGCAAACATCTAGGAGTTGTCCAATTAAATCATTGAAATCAAAAAAACTGAAGATGAAGCGAAGATCTGGATAAAAAGATTTCAAGAACATACAAAACCAACATACACTGTTCAAACGACTCAACCAACTACAAAGACCCGTGTCGTTTGGAAGTGTCACCATAACAGGAGGTCGAACAATGTCAATTCGGAAACGCGACCAAATTTAAAAAATACAAATTGCCCGTCCAAAATGATTGTGCCGCTTAGAGCTGTCCACAAACGATGGCAAGGAAAGTCATTAAAAAATAAACCGGATCCAGAAATGCCTTGTGTGATAGATTTGGATTATATTCACAATCATCCGGTGGGTAATTAAGCCGATGTGCTACGTTTTCGACCAGTGTCAGACAAGACAAAGGAGAAACTCATATTCTTGTATGACAAGGGCTACTCGCCGGTGTCGGCTCTGAAGCATGTTAAGCAATCGCTAGAGGAGGAGAATCCAGAAAAGTTTGATCAGCTGCTTGCAGATCGGTACCACTGTCCGGATTATCAATTTTGCTACCGACTGTTTATGAAGGAATTTAATAAACAGTACGGTCCGGCCACATATACAGACTCTCTACAATTTTTAAATGACAAAATTGTGGCAGATTTTAATCAAGATGGCAAAGATAAGTGTATTGAAATGACGCAAGGCAAAGACTATTTGCTCGTTGCAATTTGCACGCCCTTAATGCGGAGACCACACACTCTGTTACGAGAGGCGGGTGAATTAGTATTTGTGGACTCGATTGGGCCGAGAAGGCCATAGGGTGTTTCAATTTATGACGTACACAGAGGCTGGAGGCGTGCCATTGGGCGTTGTAATTACGTCTTCTGAATCCCTTCCCATCGTTATAGCCGGTTTTAAAATGTTAAAGACGTTGATGGGAGACGCTTGCTTTTACGGTAGAGGTTCGGACGCGGGTCCGCAAAACTTCATTACGGATGACAGTAGGGGCGAGAAACACGCTCTGAAAGTCGTGTGGACGTCTACCGTGCAGTTTTTGTGCATTTTTCACGTGCTACATTTTGTGTGGTGATGGCTCATGCTAAGCGATCACGGTTTCTTGAAAGAACCAGGCAAACGTTGTATAAACTCTTTAAAATTATCTTGTACAGCGCATCAAAAACAGAGTGCAATAAAATGTTTTGTCTGCTGAAAAGAAATAAAATCGCTCGTCAATATCCGATTTTTCTCAACTTTGTGGATGATTTATGGATGAGACATCATGAATGGGCTTTCTATCACAGAAACGAAACGCATGCTCTGATACGTGGACAAATAATTTCTTAGAGGCATCTATTGGAACTCTCAAAGATAAAATATTAGATAGGGTAAAGGCATTCAACCTTGTGCAACTCGTTTACTTTATACTCGTTCGACTCGACAAGTATTACATAAAAAAGTTTTGGACGCCGCACATGGGAGACGAAATGTGAAGAAAAAACTGATGTTTAATGTTGCTGCAAACGACAAATGGAGCAGCGACAGCAGCAATTGTTTACGCACCCCCACCAGTTCCTCCATCTCTATGGTGGAGGTCATAGAAGGCATGCGGGCCGATAAGGTTACATATTACGCCAAAAAGATGGAAAGAGATGAAATCAAAAAAGCCTATTTCAAGGAAAAACTTGACGTTTTAAAGAGAATAAACGATATACTCGAGGAAAATAATAAATTATTTAAAAGAGTGTTGGAGAAAAGCGAGTGTGTTTCTCCGAAAATATTAAACTATGTAAATTTAAATTAATAAATATGGTATTACACCATGTAATACTCTCTTCAGTTATTTTATACACAATTGTTGTATAATGGTGGCAAAGAGTCTTACTGCCATAAATAAGTGATTTTTAATTTCATTGCTCTTTTAATTACACAAAACATGAAGTTATGACAAAGCCCTTTACCGCTGATATACAGAATTGCGTACATGAAACCATATCAATTGTTAGATTTCATGAAAGTGTACCCTTTATTCCCTTACGAATTTCTGAACTTCAGTGATTTTACTATTTTTGCTAGCCTCTTCGGTTACACCAGCAGTTTGCTTCAGCTTATTAGAAATCATTTATTCTGGTCAATGACTTTTCTTATTTATAAATATGAAATATTCAAACCACAAAAAAATACTAAAGCATTTCATCTGTTAGGGGAGGTCAAGTTTGATGTTTTGAAAGTATATTTCGAGTTTTGAAAGTATAAAGAGGTATTTTTTTTAAAAAGTGTATATATTTTTGTAACGATATGTAGAAAAGGAAACCAGTTGGGGAGGAGGGAAATAAAAAAATCTATATTTTTATTAACCAATCCAAATTTTTTATTTTTATTTTTTTTTATTTAGTCGTCATTGCCCCTAAACACACTCTACTCCTACTCCCTTTATACTCGTATACCCTCTCTACCCCTAAACCCTCTCTACACCTACTCCCTCTCTACTCCTACACCCTCTCTACCCCTAAACCCTCTCTACTCCTACTCCCTTTCTACTCCTATACCCTTTCTACTCCTACACCCTCACTACTCCTACACCCTCACTACTTATACACCCTCTTTCCCCTAAACCCTCTCTACTCCTACTCCCTCTCTACTCCTACACAGTCTCTACCCCTAAACCCTCTCTAATCCTACATCCTCACTACTTCTAAACCCTCAATACCCCTAAACCCTCTCTACTCCTAAACCCTCTCTACCCCTAACCCTTTCTACTTTTACAACCTCTCTACCCTAAACAGTCTCTACACAAACACCCTCACTACTCCTAAACCCTCACTACCCCTAAACCCTCTCTACTCCTACCCCCTCTCTACTCCTACACCCTCCCAACTCCTACACCCTCTCTACACCTAATCTCTCTATACCTACCCCCTCTCTACTCCTACACCCTCTCTCTACACCTAAACCCTCTTTACTCCTACACCCTCTCAACCCCTAAACTCTCTCTACTCCTACACCCTCTACCCCAATACCTATCTACTCCTACACCCTCTCTACTCCTACACCCTCTCTACCCGTAAACCTTCACTACTTTTACACCATCTCTACTCCCTCTCTACTCCTACATACTATTTACTCCTATACACCCTCTATCCCGAAACCCTCTATATCCAACACCCTCTCTACCCCTAAAACCTCTTTACCCCTAAACCCACTCTACACATACACCCTCTCTATTCCTACGACCTCTCTACGCTTACACCCTCCCTACTCCTACAACATCTCTACTCCTACACCCTCTCTTCCCCTAAACCATCTCTACTCATACACACTGTCTACTCCTACACCCTCTCTACTCCTACACCCTCCCTTCAACTAAACCCTCTCTACTCCTACACCCTCTCTACCCCTAAACCCTCTGTAATTCTACACCATCTCTACCTCTAAACCCTCTCTACTCCTACTCCTTCTCTACTCCTACACCCTCTCTACTTCTACCCACACTCTACCCCTAAACCCTCTCTACACCAACTCCCTCTCTACTCCTACACCCTCTCTACTCCTACACCCTCTCTACCCCTAAACCCCCTCTACCGTTAAACCCTCTCTACTCATACACCCTCTCTACGCCTACACCCTCTCTACTTCTCAACCCTCTATACACCTACTCCCTCTCTACTCCTACACCCTCTCTACCACTAAACCTTCTCTACTCCAACTTCCTCCCTACTTCAACTCCCTTTCTACACCTAAACCCTTTCTACTCCTACTCCCCTTCTACTCCTACACCCTCTCTACCCTTACACCCTCTCTACTCCTACACTCTCTCTACCCTTAAACCCTCTTTACACCTATTCCCTCTTTACTCCAACACCCTCTCAACTCCTACACCCTCTCTACCCCTATACCCTCTCTACTCCTACACCCTCTTTATACAAAAACCCTCTCTACCCGTAAACCCTATCATCTCCTACACCCTCTCTACCCGTAAACCTTCTCTATTCCTACACCATCTCTACCACTAAACCCTCAACCCTCTCTACTATTACACCCCCTCTACCCTTAAACCCTCTCTACTCCTAAACCCTCTCTACCCCTAAACCCTCTCTACTCCTAAACCCTCTCTACCCCTAAACCCTCTCTACTCCTAAACCCTCTCTACTCCTAAACCCTCTCTACTCCTAAACCCCCTCTACTCTTAAACCCTCTCTACTCTTAAACCCTCTCTACTCTTACATCCTCTCTACCCTTCAACTTTCTCTACTCCTACTTCCTCTCTACTTCTACACCAGGTATACTCCTACACCCTCTCTACCCTTAAACCCTCACTACTCCTACACCCTTTCCACCTCTAAACCCTCTCTACTCCTACACCATCTCTACTCCTACACCCTTTCTAATCCTACACCCTCTCTACTCCAACACCCTCTCTACACCTTAACCCTCTTTATTTCTACACCCCTTCTAACCCTAAACTCTTTCTACCCCTAAAACCTCTCTACCCCTAAACCCTCTTTACTCCTACACCCTCTCTACCCCTAAATCCTCTCTACACATACACACTCTCTACTCCTACACCCTCTCTACTCCTACACCCTCCCTTCAACTAAACCCTCTCTACCCCTATACCCTCTCTACACATACACCCTCTATACTCCTACACCCACTCTACCCTTTAACCCTTTATACTACTACACTCTCTTTATTCCTAAACCCTCTGTACTCCTACACCCTCTCTACACCTACACCCTTTCGACTCCTACACCCTATCTACTTATACACTCTCTCTACCCCTAAACCCTCCCTACTCCTACACACTCTCTGCCCCTAAAACCTCTCTAATCCTACACCCTCTCTACTCGTACAGCTTCTGTACACCTACACCCTCTCTACACCTACACCCTCTCTACTCCTACACCCTCTCTACTCCTACACCCTCTCTACCCTTAAACCCTCTCTACCCATAAACCCACTCTTCTCCTACATCCTCTCCGCCTCTAAACACTCTCTACTCCTACATCTTCTCTAGTCCTACACCCTCTCCACCCCTAAACCCTCTCTACTCCTACTCCCTCTCCGATTCTAAACCCACTCTACTCCTAAAATTCTCTACTCCCACACCCTCTCTACTCTTTTACCCTGTCTACTACTACACCCTCTCTACTCCTACACCCTCTCTACTCCAACACCCTCTCTACTTCTACACCATCTCTACTTCTACACCCTCTCTACTGTTACTCCCTCTCTAATTCTACACCCTCTCTACACCTACACCCTCTCTACTCCTACACTTTCTTTACTCCTACACCCCCTCTGCTCCTAAACCTTCTCTACTCCTACACCCTCTCTTCTTCTACACCCTCTCTACTCCTACTACCTCTGTACATCTGCACCCTCTCCAACCCTAAACCCTCTCTACTCCACTCTCTCTACCGCTAAACCCCCTCTACCCCTAAACACTCTCTACACCTACACCTTCTCTACCCCTAAACCCTCTCTATTCCTACACCCTCTTTAACCCTAATCCCTCTCTACACAAAAACCTTCTCATCCTTCAAAGGTTCAGCTGTCTTTCGCGTATCTACATTTACGAAACCTTTCCAGTGTGTGCGACTAAACGATGTTTTCCGTTATCCTTTTAATAAGGTTGAGCATTTTTATCGTAAAATCCTTCGTACCATAAAAAACCTTTCTCGGATGGTCAGTATGTATCTGAATTACCGTCATCTCAACAAAAAATGCGATGGATGCTGGAAGGAAATAAAATTAGATTGATTCGTGTGTTGCATCAAAAGATTCTCCACAAGATGCGGAAAATGAAGCTTTCGTTGACGACACCGAAATCGATGATAATTTTAACAGTAGTCTTGAAATATACACCTATAGGACTAAAACGGTTTAAAGGAAGTCATTATAAGGAGAAGATATTTAATAAAATTGGAAAGGTTTTAAAGGAGAAAGTTTTCATTTTTCTAAGGTACCCAAACTGGTTCGTCGATAAACTCGCACATAGAAATATGAAATCAGCTGAAAGACAAATTTCAAACCTGAAATAATAGGGAAAAATACTATTTTGTCACTTTTTCCGACTAGCTATTGCATGAATAAAAAAATATTGTCCTTTCATGCAATACATGGTACGCAATGTCAAAAAGGATCGTTAAAGATCAGGGTACATTATCCTAACGGAACGCAAAATCAGGCAAGGATTTGTACGAAAAGGCTATCAAAAATTAAACAAACTTTATTGGTTTTTACTGGTAATTCTAGTAGTATTCTGTCCGGCAAGAAAAAATGTTCTGAGAATTTCGGAAAAAATCAATGACAGAAGTGACTAATTGTTGTAAAATTAAATGAAATTATTACATATTTTATATCTTCATGACCTGATTTGAAAATTGTCAAGTTTTGCGTTTCTTTGTCCAAAAAGTTGCATTTTAGCCGGTGGAAAAGGAATACATACTGTGTGCCTGTCATCAGAATGTAAAGCTTATGATTGATCCTCTCGAGTTACCAATGTTATTACAACATTCTAACTTGAAGGTGACTTCTTGCAAAAACATACTGGCGTGCATTTTTCTTCAGTCCACCCCTATTATGTTACTTTCTTAGTGAATGTTTCCGGATTTCCATTTCCTTTCCAAAAATGCCTGCTATTATTATTGTTTCTTTGTCTTTAAGCATGCTTTGACTTTAAGCTGCATCTAAGAGGTACCGTTAATTGGAATTATTAAAGCTTTTTTTGCAGAACATTTTTGAGCTATTTAAAAACTTCATTTGGTCACTTGATGCACTTCAACTCATAAATGATACAGATTTAACGAATTCCTCGAAGTACGTATACAAGCGACGCTAGAGATACTTCTATATAATTACATTAAAGAAATTTTTGAAACAGCAAAATCTGATAGATAGTGTCATACGATTACGTTTCTGCACGATTTGTAAACTTTTTTAAACAGGCATAATGCCATTGACGACGAAACTGTAAATGGAAATAACACGCCTGAAGCGAGGGCGGAGCTCGCATATTCACCAAAAACATGTATACAAATGTCTTCTGCCTTCTATACAAATCTGTTACCCATAAAGGATGTGACATGCCCGCACTCTAGCTGTGGTGGGCTGAAGTACAGTTCTAAAGCAGTAGACATGAAAATATTCAATATTGATACAAAAGAATTAGATAGACAATGTTGTAAACAAAATATAATGTATATAACAAATTAGAAATGATTACTGATCACTTATATTTATCTAGAAAACACATAAAGCTTGTACTCTGATTGCAAAAAACAATTACCATTTGGCAATTTGATTTAAAATAATCATTCCTAAAACTTTGAATAAAATTCAAACAATGAATCATAAAGTAAATAAACAATGTAGGTAAACACAGAATCAATTACTGGAAAAATCCATGTCAAAAAAAGGATGTAAGGCCCTTATTTTGAGCAGGAAAATTAATCATTAGTAGAAAAAATATTATTTAGTTTTCCAGCCCAAAAAATTACAAAAATAAATTTTTGCAGACAAAAATATTTGTGTCAACACTTTTCAATATAGAACAGTCATGAGAATATTATCAAAGACTCAAACAGAATAAACAAGGAATAAAAATACCAATGCCTTTATATGCACAAAAATAATATAATAAATGGCCTCACCACATATTTAAGTTGTTTTGAACCATTTTGAACAGAAATTGAAATAAATATAATAAGATATAAGGAATATTGAGGCTGTAATTTATTTACACAGAAAAGGGAACATTTTGATTGGAAAATATGACATTCTGAACTTACAATATGACAAACCTAACCCACCCCCACTTATTCTGACTCCACCCCACAACTTCTAACAAAACGGTTTTGACACCAGGCTGTGCCGTATGTTGAGAATACTCATCTCTTTTAGCATGCAGCATACAAAGCATAAATAATTATAATTTGTTGCTATCGTTCATGTATTAATTGGTTTTTAACTTTTGAAAAACAATTACCTCCTATCACCTTTGAGTGACATTCTGGTAAGGGGCAATGCGTTTTTGCCCTTAGTAAAAGATATGTAATAACTTTTATAATAATTATATAATTTCATGGTTTCAAAAATTACACTGGGCATTTTCAAAAATTAAAATTTCTTCTCTTATACATTTTACATTTCCATCCGTACTTCTTTTCATCGTTTTTTATGGTGTGCTTACGTATTGTGATCGTATTCACTTGTCAAATGATATTCTTTCTATAATTTTAAATTTGGTTGAATTTTTAAATTAATTCATGATGTATTGTTAAGTAGCATGTGTTTTTTATTGTATTTAAACCTATATTTCATTAGTTAATTAAATAAATAGGTTCATCCTGTTTAGCGATAGTTTTCGTACTTCCACACTAACACCCTCAACACCAGCAAGATTTCTTGATTGTGAAACCCCAGTCTCCTATTCCTATTATTCCATTCATGGAGAAATAAGTGTTAATAATAGGTACTTATTTTTCAAAAACGAAAAAATTATACTTCTGTACTACTATTATAGCATCAAAAGATTATAATAAATATAAAAACAAATGCAATTTTGTGGGAATAAATGATGAAAACTCGCTGGGGTTTAAAACTAAAATACGTTTATATAAAATAATGAAATTAACCTCCACTTCCCTACAAGACTTCACAAATTAATTTAAAAAATCAACAAAATTTAAAATTATAGAAAGAATATCATTCGACAACTGAATACTATCACAACGATCGCACCGCGAACCAATGGCCAAGACACATGCCAACATATGATTCGAGCGCGAATCGTTTCGGAAGTAATAATTCCTATAAAAAATAGGAAGCAAGTGTCGGGTATATGTGTCAGCTATGGAGGGAATAAATTCCGTTGCATTGAAAAGTTATCATCGTTTCAATACGTGTTTCTATTTATTGGAAAACCAGAGTGACGATACAGTACAATAAAGCAACAATAATCCCCTAAGTCCTGAAAGTGAATATTTAATTAACGGTTCTTTCGCCGCATACAAAATTCAACAATTATACAGAATTACAAAGAGAGCAAAAAATTGCTCAATACAAAAATGAAGAGCTTCCGGTATTCGGATTAGCTCACACCAGTTCAATATTCAATTTTATACAGAATATTACAGCGTAGAGGGCGCATAACTACAAAGGTGACAAAGCTGCCAGTTAGCAAACTTTAAGAAAATAATAAAAATAAGTAAATGCTGTGTATCAAATTCAAATACAAAATTAGAATGAAGTACAACAAATCAAGACAGAGCCCTTTGAAATCGGGAATGTCACACAAATCTGACACAAATACAGAATTTTTCAACTATAAACATAAGCGATACGTATAAGCCAATTCAAGGTAGCAGATAGGTAGATAATTGGTAGGAATTGAATCTATTCTCGATGGCTCTCACAGTTGATAGCGAGTCTGAAAGAATTGTAATGGGGGTATCTTTTGGTGTTTTAGTGCTAATTATAATTGCTTGAAGAACTGGCCACGCTTCGCATGTAGCAATGCAGAAGTAATCTGGGAGACGGAGAGAGTCAATTTTATTAATTGGTGGTTGGAATATAGCACAGCCTGCAATTCCATCACGTTTAGACCCGTCTGTGTAGGCTTGGTAGAAGTTGTTATAATCTTGGAGTAGTGTCGATATTCTTTCTTGTGTCCTGTCAATAGGTTTAGTGAAATTTATTGATTTTTTTCGAGGTCGGTATTAGTTGTGATATTAAAGTTCTGCCAGGCTGGGATGGGATGATTACGTCTGGGGATACAAAGTGGTTTGGTGATATTGAATTTTTCTAGATACTTAGGGAGTCTCTCACTAAGCGGTAATGAGAGCTGTGATCTGGAATCATATACGCTAGGCTGGAGGTTGTTAAATATAACTGTATTTGAGGGGTTGGGGGAATGCTAAATGTGGCTATTATATGGGCTGGTTCTAAATGCACCAAGGCTTAAACGGCAAGCATTGTTGATCACAGGGTTTACAGTATTCAGAACTGTTTTTGAAGCTAAGCTGTAGACTACTCCTACTACATAATTAGTTTAGATTCAATGAGAGCTTTATATAGGTTGATCAATCATTCGAATTGTGCTCCCCATTTAATGGGTGATAACGTTTTGATAATATTAGTTTCGGAAGTAATAATACCTATAAAAAATAGAAAGCAGTTATCGGGTATATGGGTCAGCTATGGAAGATATAATAACTTCTAATACAAAATTAGAGAGCAGTGAGAATTAGAGAAGTGAAAATTAGAGAGAAGTGAGTCCAGTTTTTTTTCAATGCGTACTTCGTGGTGGTTTACCACAAATTGTTTGGATATTACCACCGTACCTCATAGCCTGTAACTCATTTGTCAACAGCTTTTACTTTAACGCTGGGTCTTACAAGTGATCCTGTTTGAGAAATTTTTTGAAAATATGCTAGATTTATATGTCTAGCAAATCCAAGAAAATCAAGCGGGTTCTTTTTGTTACTGGCTCATTTGTGCAATTGTCAAGCATTTTTATCCGAGCAATGTAGAGAATAAAAGAACAATTACCAATACCAATTATTACCTCTTATATTACCACTCATTTTTGTTGTTTTCATTTATGCTGGCCACACCGATGTATAGGAAATCGATACCGAAATGGAAATTATATATAGAAAAAATTGATATCGAAATGAAGAAATGATATAGACACAAGAAACCGATATCGAAATAGGTAATTGATTTCGAAATAGGAAATTAATATTAAATTAAGAAATTAAAATTGAAATAAGAAAACCGAAATGTAAATGGAAAATTAATATTGAAACAAGAAATTGATATCCAAATAGGAAAAATTTAGCGAAGTAATTAATACGAAAAATCAATACGAAAAAGGTTATCCGCAAAAGGAAGTCAATATCGAAAATTCAAATCAATATCGAAGTAAGAAATCGATATCAAATTCGAAAATTTATATTTAAATTGGTAATTTAGTAGTAGTCGACAACGACATGGGAAATGTATATCAATATAAGAAATCGATGTCCAATGGGGAAATTTGTTTTGATGTGGGAAAATGATATCGAAATGGGAAAAATTATATCGAAACAGCAAATTGATATTAAAAGGGAAATCGATATGGATATGAAAAATTATTACGAATTGGGTAATTAGTATTAAAGTAAGAAAACGAAATCGAAATGGGAAATCAAATTCGAATTGTGAAAAGGAAATGAAAATGGGATATTGATTTTTAAACGAGTTTATAATATTTAATATGTATATTGGTATCAAAATTAGAAATAGATATCGAAACGGGAAATCGATATAGAAATAGGAAATCGATATCCGAATGGAAAATAGGAAGTTCGGTTCTGTTCAGTCAGCTTCGGTCGAATTCGCTCATGACCTTTCATGTTCGGATAGTTTCGGTCAGGTTCAGTCAGTTTCGGTCTGGTTCGGTCAGGTTCGGTCAGGCCCGGGCAGGTTCCGTCTGGTTCGGTCAGGTTCGGTTCGTTTAGGTTAGGTTAGGTAAGGTTAGGTCAGGTTAGGTTTAGTTCGTTCTGGTTGGGTCAGGTTAGTTCAAGTTAGGTCAGATTAGGTCCGATTTGGTAAGCTTGGGACTGTTTAGGTTAGGTTAGGTTGTATTAGGTTAGGTTAGGTTAGGTTAGATAAAGTTAGGTTAAATTAGGATAGGTTTAGCTTAGGATAGGGTCGGTTAAGTGAGCTGAGAGGTAAGGTGTGTTGAGGTGAGATATGGTGGTTTGGTGTGGTGACGTGAGAAGTGGTGGAGGGCGGTGAGGTGACACAACCCCGAACCCAACAAAACACTTCTTCACTCTTTACTGTACACCCACTTCCCTCTACAATTAGGTGAAGAGCACTTTTAGACCTATCTTATATTTAGTGTTTTATGCCATAAGCAGGTTGGTTTCACTACACCAGGTGATTTGTCTTCCCCAGGTATTCTCTTTGAAGTCTCATTTGCAAAAAGAAGTATATACGTACGGGTAGAAATATACAGAGTTTAAGAGAAGAAATTTTAATTTTTGAAAATGCCTAGAATAAATTTCCAAAAAATGAAATTATATAATTATAAAAATTATAAATATCTATTAAGAAACACGAAAAAGTATTGCCATTTACCAGAATGTCACTCAGATGTAATATGAAGTAAATGTTGCATTCAATTGTTTAATACCAAGGAATACTTGTACGATAGCAACGACCCACAAACATTTAAGCATTCTTTGTTTTAACATTTAAGCATAACGCTAATGTAACACGTAATTATGCTCGAAAACTGCCAACATTTGTAAATAATGATTCTGACCATATTGGTGATAAATTGGCTGTGTGTTTTAGGATTAATCCCTGTGGACGTGTGTTTTAGGATTAATCCATTTTTGTCGTGAGAAATCCTGTTTTGCCTAAGTTTTCTGGCAGCTTGCGGCAATTTTAGGAAATTGCCAGAAAGCCGTCGCGCCTGAACTCCACAAGATGGCGCTGATGTACTGAAGCTTGTTGTGTTGTATGTTTTCTCCACACCATTTTTTCTTCGAACAATGGCCTTTATTGTGAAATATAACGGATTTCGATGTTATTTTTTCTTATAGGAATGAGAAACTCTTTCCTCAAGATGTTTTTAGTATTTAAGCTATTGATATATGAGTTGTATTGTTCTTGTTTATATCTGTTTAGAACCTTTTTACAAATATTATTTAGCAGGTTTAGTTCTTTTTTTAAAGAGGGAATTCTTAGTGAATTCCAAAGTCTTCTTGTTTTATTTTTTATTCGGATTAAGTTAATTATATTAGTTGGTAGTGGTTTGTGCTTTATTTTGTTAACATCTAGGCTTTTTTGGATATGACTGTTGCTAATATTACTAAGTATTATATTGTTGAGGGTTATGATTGCTTGGTTAATTTCTTGGGGAGAGTTCAGGTTGTGAAATGGAGGTATGGATTTATTTATGGAACATTTAAAGTTCTTCCAGTTAATGTGATAAGTATTTAAAGTGGGTGGGGGTGTTGAAGGAGGCTTTTCTACTCGAGTTGAAATTATTACTGGTAAGTGGTCTGAATCTAGTTCATGGTACGTTGTAGAAATGAACTGAGTTTTAATATTAGTAACAGCTATGTCAAGTATATCTGGACTTTTGTTTGAATCATATGATAAAGTAAGGTGGTTCGGTTGGTGATAATATGTTGAAATTAAAGTTCCTTTTTATGTTGTATAAGTATTTGCCAGCTGTATTCGTAGTTCGACATCCCCATGAATAGTGTTTAGAGTTTAGATCACCTGCAATTATGAATGGGTTTGGTAGTTGTAATAATGTGTATATGTTGGTATTATTGATTTTTATATTTGGAGATTTGTGAGCAGTTACTATTGTAATTGTCCTATTATTATTATACTTTACATTAATTGCTGCTGTTTCGAGTCCGGGCGTGTGTGGTAGAGTAATCTGGTGATGTGGTATACTGGATTTTATTAGTATTAATACTCCTCCACCTTTCGAGTTTTGTCTGTCTGTTCTGATTGTTATGTATCCCTGAATGAAGAATGAGTTTTCTTGGTTGAGATGAGTTTCTGTGATGCATGCTATATCAATTTTGTTAGCATGTAAGAAGTGTTGTAGTTCGGATCTTTTGTTGATAATGCCATTCGCATTCCAGTTTAATATAATTATATCTCTATGGTGATCCATAATTGTTGCTAAATGTCATAGCAAATGATTGTTGAAAATTCTGAATAATTGTTGGAATTAATGAATTTATAAAATTAATGATGTGATTAGTTATGAATTGAGTGATGTTTTGTATGAATGAGTTACCAATATTGAAATTGTTGTAGTTTCTGTTTGTCTGTTGGTTGTTATGTTGCTGGTGATTTATGTTTCTTGTGTTTTGTTGGTGGTTGAAATTTGTTGCATGTGAGAAATTAGGTATGTTGTTGGTTGGAGGTAGTGTTGGAAAATTTGTTGTATTAAATTGCGGGGGATTAGGATTGTTCCTAGGTCTGTCATTAGGATTGTTTCTTTTACTTTCTAATATTTTTCGATAGTATGGGCATTCTACTGATCTGAGGTCGGCCCTATGCTTCCCGAGACAATGTTTACATGTAGGAGTGGAGTTCTTTTGTTCGCAGTTTGCTGATAGGTGATCACCTGCACAAAACACACATGAAATTGAATGATTGCAATTGTTTTTGCTGTGACCAAAGTCTAAACACCGGTAGCATTGTAGGGGGCCCTTGGTTTTCTTTCTTCTTTCTGGTTTCACTATGTTATTACCTATTTGTTTTATTTCCAACACATCCGCGATTTTGTGGGTTCCATCAAAGTCTATTGCCACTACTGGGATGGGAGAATTGTTTTTATACAGACGTGTAACTTTTACAGCTGAGTTGAATTTGTTTTTGATTTCGTCTAATATTTCACTTTCTGAGATTGAAGGATGAATATTGTTGATAACTATGGAGTATTTTTTACTAATTTTATCCGAATACGTATGAAATTGTTTTTTGGTGGCCAGAAAATATTTAACTGCTTTTCGGAAGTCGGTCACTGATTGAAATTGGATTCGAATCTTTTGATTTTTGAATTCTGTGGTGAAGTTGGATGAAACATAAGACTTTATTTCATTCACGAGAGAAACTTGGTTTTCGAAATTAGGAACAAAAATTGGTGGGATTTTATTTTCGTCACTTAGATCATCTGGGATTTCTTCATTTAACCAACTAAATCTGTTTTTGATTTCTACGTTATATTGATTTTGTAGGTTCGACCCTGCCGGGGGCTGACTGTCTGTGGTTATACGTTTAAGGTCTCTGTTATCACTGTCGTTATCGCTGGCTCGCTTTCTTTGCGACATTACCTTGTTTTGATACGGTTGGGCTGAAGCGGCTGACTGTTGAGAATGCAATTGTTCATCGGGCTGGCCTGATGATCCGATCCCGAATTGGTAGTTGTTACTTGCGAAGTGTTGGCGTTGAGGCGGTATTTCGATGAATTCCATGCTGTCGGTGAGATTTACGTTGCCTTCGTCGGGAACCACATTAGATGACTCTTCCGTATGGTATAATGAGTTTAGGGCTTCACTAACCACTCGCCCTGTGCTGGATAAAACATTGTGGTTCATTCAGCTATTAAAGCACTCGTAGTTGAATAGCTGGTCACTGAACACTATTACGAACTTAATGTTCTTAACGTTTGGCGTGATGTTGCGCTGCACTATCACACTGAACGATTCTAGCTGCTGTTGGCGGAGCGACTGAGAAACTAATTACTGCGCAGGAGCCGGAAATCCAACTCCTTCCACACGGACGACCACACAGCCACACACAACTATGACTGAGTGACGACTTTCAGCAGGACTCAGTCGTTCCCACCAAGAGCTCGCTTTCCACTGCTACCAACTTCGTGGGAACGACTTTAAAGGAGTTTGCGAAAACTTTAAGAGCAACATTTTGCTTTAGATTTAACAAAACGGAACATGCAAACAATTACTTTCAAGCAGTATATGAGTCGGTTTTACCCATCCTAATACCAATTTAATGCCTCTGGGAATTAGTCCAGACAAAAGGTATCTGACCCTCAAAAAAAAAAAAAAATTCCGGGAGTTTTATTCTCAACAGTTCTATATGTTTTTGCGGTTGGAGAATTCCAATTTGATGTTTGCTTCCTCAAAAAAGTCGGCTTTACAGATATTTTTTAAACCTAATACTTTCACCCTGTGTTTGGTTTTTCACATTAATTTTCAAATTATGCGTTTTTTAGAAAAATGTTTATTAAATAATAATGTATGTGCAATTTTCCAAAAAATGCATATGTAAGATTAAATTTGTAATAAATGGTTTAGACGCTTTAGTGCGCTGAAAAACGATTACTTTTTGGGCCTCTGGGTACAGCTATTATGAACAAATAATTGGCATTGTTAAATGAGTAACACTTGGAATCAATTGATCACTCATGGAACAATCACATCACTCATGGAATCAATTGATTCTTGTTCGCTCGCGCCGAGTATCTGAAAATCCGATTTCACAGGCAACGAGTGTTTATGCATAGAAAGTTGAATTTGTATCTGAAGAACGGTTTCCTACCGTTAACTTAAAACCGGCGAAATGTGACATCGAACATTTTTGTTTGCAGCGATACATTTATACATGTTGTCTTCCCTCTCATACCTGACTTTACTTTTCGAGGAAAGTAATATTTTCATGTCTTTGTCAGTTTCTAATATTTTATTCGTAAATTTTATTTATTTATAAATTTAAATTATTCTTCAATGGAAACGAAAAAAAATATTGAAGGTAACTTGTGTATAAAGGAGTATAATTGCACTCATGTAATATAAGAAAATTCTCTCCTATCGTCGCTCGTTTTCTTGAACATCCCACAAATGCAATTATCTCCTCTTTATATCCTTGTTTCGGTATTTAAAATAATTTTTTAAATAACCATTGTTTCGATAGTTTTGAAAATATTAGCGAAATATTTTGTTTTTTTAGTAATTTTCTCAGTTATGACGAGCTTTCATGAGGTGAAAACATCAAATTCGAATGCAGTACCCTCAAAAACATGAAGACACATTTTGTGTGTTAGTTGTGCTTGGCCTATTCGGATCTTCAAGACAGTCCATACTTCAGAGGCTCATGAACCGTCAGTTTGTCATTTACTAGCTTCCAGAGATCATAGGGCATGTCAATATTTTATTAGAGCTGAAAATCTTGAAAATTTCATTCCCAAATGACTATGCCATGCATAGTTAATGTTTTATCTGTGACGTCAGCAGTCTCATTTTCAAAAATGTCTTAATGTGGTAGAATCCATGAAATTATAATTTTGTTTCCTGATTTAGGTGCTTGAAAGAGAATTTATAATTTATTCAATATTTTGTTCTATATTAATAAAGAATATTATTTGCCATATAATGAATATGGGTGTAATGATACTAAGTAGACGATAGAGGAATATTTCATCAAGTCCAAGAAAGGGTCTGTTTGTTGCAATACTTTTGTAGCACTCTGTTTACTTCTAGGAAGAGTTGATAAAATAGTATTGCAATAAAAAAACACAAATTGTTAAAGCGAGAAAGTACGTGCTTTCGTCGCACCACTGGTTTTGACTCAGTCTCTCTCCTCATAGACTCAGGTTGTAACAAAATCTGCTTTCTGTGATCCTCTCTACCCGTCCTAGCAGGGCCGGCGCTACCTATAGGCAAACTAGGCGACCGCCTAGGCCGCAAATTTGGTACATTTTTTATACTAAATCTTATTGTTCTATTTTTTGTGAAAGTTATTAATTTAAAGAAGAAAGAAAGAAGTTAGAAACTTCTACTTAGAAAGTAGTTAATTTTTGTTGTATATATTATTACCTACTAAGTATTATTTGCTTACTCTTCAAAAACTTGTATTTTCTTAATTTATATATTAAATGTATTAAAACATGGAACTTGTTTTAAGAATATCTACGGTGTCGGTGCGTCCAACAAATTTTAATGATATATTTTTTTATCAAAGTGGAAATTTGCGCCCCTTGAAAGCAGCTACAAAATGAATTTTTGCGGCCTCGGGCTAAACACTTGAGCGCAAAGATGTACTTTGTAACCTTTTCCTTGGACGCAACGGTTCCACTTTATCATACATGAATGACAACAAATTAAAATGGTGCCTATTGCAATACATTTTGCACGAACGAAAAATTCTACTTTGCGCCTTACATACTAAAAAAATATTTCGTATCCAGGGCGTACAACATAGAAGAACATTTTTTATAATTTTATTACAAATGACGTGTTTTCATTATTTCTCAAAATCCGGAAATATCAGACTTTCTTTAGACTTTTCTGACTTTCATTTTTATTAACAGGGATTGTTTTAGTTTCATCCATCTCGATAAATAATTTCATATTTTCATGTGTTGTATTTGTACAGTAAAAAGCATTCCATTTGTATTGAGTATTTTTACTATATCAACTGTATAAGGAACTATGTACTCAGGTTGCATTATAGTTTGTTTTCTTAAGGCGATTCTTCAAGCTCCTAAATATACGAAAACTTTTGGCAGTGTCACAGACCAAAATATTACACAGAAATTAATATAAAATAAATCCAGACATTTGTTCAATTTTTGCCACGGTGTTGATCTATTTTTAATTTAATTTTGTGCACTGTTTTGGTCTGTGAAACTGCCAAAAGTTTTCATGTGGTTAGCAGCTTGAAGAGTCAATGTAGAATGTTATCCTTCTGTGAAATAAATTATTTCTATTGTATAATTTTTTTATTTGAATTTTTTAATTTACAATTTAGAATTTTTAATTTGGATTTTGAATATTGAATTTAAATGTTTTTTAATTATAAATTCTCGATAAGAGTTAAAAAAAAAATTTTCATTATTTAGTGTAAGTAGTTCAGTTCTTCAAACATCATAATATAAGAATTTAATTATTCTGGTTATACAATAAACAACATTACCGACATGAGGTAATACGAGTAGTCACGTTTATATTCATATTGTTATTATATTTTTCAGTGTTTTGGCTTATTGGTACTGATTATATTATTGATAAAATAAATATTCATTTTGTAAGAAAGCTTTAATATACTTAATTTATTATAATTTTAATAATTATCGAATTCATTTTAATTTATCATTATTGTCTTTATGTTGATATTCTGAACAATATCAAGTATGTGTGTTAATTATTTCTCTAAGTTAAGTATTTATGTATTATTTTTACAAAATATTTTGATATAATACATGATGAAAATATCTTCATAATAAATAAATGGCAGAAAGAGAGAACATGAGCCTGGATAGAGAGAGAGAGATTCGAATTTTTACTCTCACAGATTTACTCACTTGGCGGCAGCACTAGTACGCAGTGTTGCCGCTGGCATCATTCTTTCTCTTTTTAAAGCGTCGGATCTTTAGAACGAGAGAGAAAAATGTCAGCGGCAACACCGCTAGGACGTGGACGAGGGTTCTTCTTTACGTTGGTCCGTTTTGTGTCCCTAAAATTGTCATTGGTCATCCAGGGATTAATAATATTAGTGTATAAATATCTTTTAATTTGTGTTTTAAGCACAAGGTACAGGACTGGCATACAGGGTACTTCTTTCACCCTATAGCCAATAAAGAGAACAACAGCAACAACATAGCAATTAGAAATCTTACCTATATTTCTACACTGTGTCGATGAATATCAATTGTATGAAGATATCGCTTATATCTATTTATTATTACTCAGTAAACTATGTCTGAGAGAAAACGCCCTTCTGGAGCTCAAAATCGTAAACGGAAGGCAGAAAGAAGTAAAGAAGAAGCTAAACAAGAAGGATCGTTTCTCAAGTATCTATGTACTCAGAAATCAAATGAACAGACTAAGAATGATAGTAGTTTGGTTGAAATTGATGACATCTCTAATTTTGAAGGTATCCGTCAATCCATATTAAAATCTCTTAAAATTTTCTAAGAAAAAGAATTCAGAATTCTAAGGAGTTGTGAAACGGAAATTTCCTAAGTAGAATATATAGAACCTGCAGATAGCGTATTTATTTATCATAACCTGCAATAATGTAGCTGTACAAATCAATAGGGACGTGTTAATTATTAAAATCTTCGTATGTTGAGTCATTGAACAAAATTCATTTGGGAAATAGGTATTCTACTTGGGAAATATTAGGAAATTTCCTTTTCACAATCCGTAATAATTCCAAACAATTTTTGAAATCTTAGGAAATCTTAGAAGTTTTTAATTGAGGAATATGTCACAGTCAAAATATAGCAATGAAAATACCATTAAATAAAATAACTTTGAAAAATATCATACTATGATACTCTTAAATCATGATATTAATGTACACATTTAATTTAAGATTTACAGACCGCAGATGTATCTGAAGACGACACAGCGGAGAGAGTTTGTAAAACTTCTAGTGTACTTACTGTAGCTAATGGGCTTTCTGCAAATTTAAATTATGATGATCCTGCCAAATAGCCTCAATGTTGCACTGTTAATGAACGACAGTTGATAGTACAACATGGACCACAGCAGGTTGAATCACACAATTTCCCGCCGGATTCAAACAACAGAAGATTTTCCCCTGCTCACTATATGCGAAGATTAATTAATAACGAAAAAGCTTTTCGTAAGTGGTTGGTGTACTCAGTGTCAGCTGATGCAGTTTTTTGCTTTTGGTGCAAATTGTTTAGTAACAAAAAGTGTGGATCAGTTTTACAAGAAACTGGCTCTAAAGACTGGAAGAACATTGGAGCTATTCTTTCTTCACACGAGCGAAATATTCACCATTTGGAGAACTATCGAACTTGGCGCGAATTCGAAATGTGCTTAACTGAAAGAAAAACAATAGATGATTCTACTCAACAAGTGTGTTTTCAAGAGGAACACTATTGGCGTCAAGTTTTGGAACGGTTGATTGCTTTGGTTAGAGTTCTTGCGGTGCAAAATTTAGCATTTGGCGGGACGGACGAAAATTTATACAGCTCTAATAATGGAAATTTTATAAGTTCGTAGAGTACTTGGCTCTTTTCGGTCCAATCATGAAAGAGCATGTGCGTAGAGCTCAAAATAAGGAGATAATGGTCCACTACCTTGGAAAAGAAATCCAAAATGAACCTATTCATCTTCTGGCCAGAAATATAAAGGAGCAGATTTTAATTCGCGCGGATTCAGCAAAATATTATTCAATTATATTGGATTGTACACCCGATGTTAGCCATGCTGAACAAATGACGAAGATATTACGTTTCGTTGAAGTGATTCAACCAGACTCTAAAATGGTCATAGGAGAACATTTTTTAGGGTTCGTACCGTTGCAAGAGACTACAGGTGCCTTTATAGCAGACACTCTTTTTAAACAGTTGGAGGAACTGGGATTACCAATTGAAAATTTGCGCGGACAGGGATATGACAATGGTAGTAATATGAAAGGTAAGAAAATGGAGTACAAAAAAAAGTGTTGAACGTTAATCCACGGGCATTTTTTGTACCTTGCAATGCTCATTATTTAAACTTAGTAGTCAATGATGCTGCTAGCTGTTGCTTGGAAGCAACTCGTTTTTTATTTGGTTCAACAGGTTTTCAATTTTTTTCGGATCAACTAAGCGTTGGCAAGTATTAATTAGTCATATACCGGACTCTGGTAGAACTGTCAAACCGCTGAGTGAAACCAGATGGGAGAGCCGCATCGATGCTTTAAAGCCACTAAGATATCAGCTTGGAAATATATATGATGCTTTAATGTCGATTTACAATGACACAAACCTAACAGGTTCAACGGGAAATACCTGTCGAATTGAAGCCAAAAGCCTTGCAGATGCTATTAGCAATTTTAAGTTTATAGTATCTCTTGTAAGGTAGTACAACATTCTTTTTGAAGTCAACATAACAAGTAAGCTACTGCAACCGAAGGACTCTGACTTGTCTTCAGCTATAAAGCAGTTACAATCTACTAAGGACTACCTTGTTGACTAGGAGTGAGAAGAGGTTTGAAGAGATTTTGCAAGATGCTACGGACATTGCAAAGAATCTAGAGATTCCATCGAACTTCGAATCAGAAAATGTTATAAGCAGAAAGAAGAAACGTCATTTTGATTATGAAAGCCAAGATGAGACACCCCAAGATCCAAAACAAAAATTCCGTGCGGATTTCTACTGTGCTGTTTTAGATACAGCCATACAGTCGGTTGAACAGAGATTTCAATTGCTGAAACGATATACTATTATGTTTGGGTACCTATATGACATATATAGTTTGAAACAAAAGACGTCTCAAGAGCTACTTCAAGACCGTAAGAATCTGGAGCAATTTTTAACACATAATGAAGACAAAGCTATTGTCGGTGAAGACCTTTGCTACGAACTTTTGGCAGTTGCTCGAAGACTTCCAAAATCTTTACTCCCACAAGAAGTGCTTACATTTATACTGCAGCAAAGTCTGCAGGATAATGTACCGAATGTCTTCATTGCTCTGAGGATTCTTCTAACAGTTCTAACTTCTGTGGCAAGTGGAGAACGTAGTTTTTCGAAACTCAAACTCATAAAACATTTTTACGCTCCACAATGTCTGAAGAGAGACTCGTTGACTTTGCTACTATATCTATAGAACATGCTGAAGCATCAGTACTTGATCTAGCAGAATTAATCAAACAATTCGCGAAACAAAAAGCGCCTAAAGTTAAATTTTAATATGTTTCATTGAAAGTTTTGTAAAATCGTTTGTCTTACACTCATTACGATTGCTTTTATACTTCTAAATATCATTTGTATTATATTTGTGGTACACCTAAATATGTAATTTAAAATAATTTGTGCTTTATGTATATATATATATACATAAATCGCCACAATATATATATATATATATATATATATATATATATATATATATTGTGGCGATATGGGATTATACAACCCCATAACACCACCGTTTCATCGGCATGAACGCTCACAGGCAGCGAGAGGAGCAGCCGAAAACCAGAGTAGCAAAACGCGCAGCCTGGTATCCGTTGCTCGTACTAGTCACCACGAACTATCAAGCCACGTTTTTACTGGTGAAGGGTTGAAGGAGGAGAAGTTACCCCCGCCACAGAGAATTTCCCCAGGCAACGCCAATAAATGGGCGGACATGCAAGCGGAAGCTCTCTTTTCCGAACCATCACGCCTGGAGTCAACATCTCTCTTCTGCCAGCACGCGTCGGGTCAGCAGTTCTTCTAGTAAGTCACCGCTCGGCAAGTAAGCAGATTTTTCATTAGCGCTCGTCAGATTAGGTAGTAATTGCCGCCGCAACGACTGTTTAGATAGGAGTTTACGGCGTTGCAAAGACGTCTAGCTAGTCGTCCGCGAAGTAGTAAGGAATTAGTGAAGTATTCTTCTATTAACTAATACGGGAAGTAAAAAGTTGCCCGTTGTGAGGAAAGCTCTGAAAGTTCTTGATTAACAGAATAAAAGTTAGGAACGAGCAAGGTACTTGCACTAGCAGTCAGGGAAGTGCAAGGGACATTTTCTACAAATTGGGCGTAATCGAAGGCGGTAGCAGCCGTGGGAGGAGAAGAAACCGATTAGTGGAGACGGAAGAATACGCGAGTCGACCGGGGAGAAGACGCCGTTCAGGAAGAAAGAAAAAGACGCAAGAGGACAGCGCAGGCAACGCAGAACTTCGGAATCGAGCAACGCGGTGCGGAACCCAGCACGCGACTTCAAGGTTGAAAAGTGGACAGTTTCGAGGTAACCTGTAGAACTACGAAATTAGGTCAAGTTCACGTCGGCAGGGAAAGAATAGTTCCAGAAGTATTAGAAAATTGAGGACACGGGTGTTAATAATTTGCAGCTTTGTAGTGGGAGAATTTAATGCGTTATTGCTTGCCTTTAAACCATTCTATTGGAGCAGTCATTATTCTGTTATTAGCAGATAAAATTGAGAGTAGTGCACTTGCCCACATATTATTCATTGTATGTTATATTCTTAAAGAAAGGCAAGAGATTGTAAATTAAGTTTGGGTGTTAATAATTTGCAGCTTTGCAGTGGGAGATTTGGATGCGTAATTGCTTGCCTTTAACCATTATATTGGATCAGTCATTGTTCTGTTATTAGCAGATAAAATTGAGAGTAGTGCGCTTGCCCACATATTATTCATTGTATGTTATATTTTAAAGAAAGGCAAGAGATTGTAAATTAAGTTTAATTTCACGTGCAATTGTAACTAGTGTAATTTAAATTTAGGCGTATGGAGTTTTCAAAGGGAATTCCCAGTACTGGTTAGAGAAATTGTTTCAGAAAAATAGTTCTGAAGAAAATTAAGAGACTATTCATTAAATAAGCTGTAAAGATTTCTTTTGTGTTTATTTGAACATTTTTGAAAAATGTGATTCGTTTTTGATTTGTTTTTCTTTGTTATCAACTTACGCCACAGAATTTTGAGTGAATTATATGCTCGTTTACGTGTGATTTGTGTGACTTTTATTGTGTCAAGGGTTCAGACCTTTCTCGTACCCCAAAGATCCTGCTTCCTGAGATTCTAAGCTCGCTTCACGAGCATAATATCTTAACAACCCGCTTACAGTGCATGCGGCTGAGTGTGCAGAAGGTATACAGTTGTGTGTGGTAAAGGAAGTGTTAGAATATATATATACATATATATATATATATATATATATATATATATATATATATATATATATATATATATATATTGAAACATAGAATGTTTCCTTATGTTAATTAGAAACATTAGCATAAGAAATTAGAGTTCGTTTTGGACTGCGTAGTACAGGCGGCAGACGCGACGGACGGCAGTGGGGAGGCCCGCCGCCACCGCCGTCGCTGCCGCGAACACAGCGTGGGAACGACCGTTACGAACCGAGCGTGGAGCGGCAGCGAATTCAGCCGTTAGGACAGTCGAGGAGAAGTTGCCGATGGCTACGGACGTGCTGTGAGAAGCTCGCCGATTCGCACGGACAAAGAAAGCACGCGGCGGGTGTTATAGTATATCAGCCAACGCAAGAACAATAGGCATGTCAGGTAGAGGCCGGGAAAGTGATAAATATAAGAAATCCGTGCTAGGAGAACAGTAAATCGCGCTCATGCTATTTGACGCAGTGAGAACAATACCAGAACTGTGTGTTGCGAAGCTGACGCCGGCGCGTGCAGTAGCCACGTGTTATGTAGTTATATCAAAACGATGAAAGATAATTAGAGGGAAGTGCGACGCCGAAGTACCAGGAGCCAAGCCCGAGGGATTCAAGAGGCCGCCAGCCGAGGCGACCGCTACACCACCAGCCGCCGACTGCGCCAAGCTGCTGCGAAGATCGGCGACCCCTGCCGATGCGAACCGTCATCCAAACATCGGAGGTATTTGTTGGAGCCCCAAGGTATGATAAAAACCCATGTTAAATCTGATCTTGGTACCAAGGCAAAGCGTATAGGTGTTATAAATCATGTAATTAACAGATTTGGTTTGTGAATAAATCCTGTTTATGATTGTACCACATTTACTCATTAAATTCCCCAATGCTATATCGACTCCTCGTAGGGACCCATTCACGAAAAAGATACCCTCCTTTAGTAATTTCTTGCAGTGAAAGTACCGGCATTACCAGGTACGTCACAATATATATATATATATATATATATATATATATATATATATATATATATATATATATACGTATAATAAATCATATTTTACTTTTAAAAAAATTTCTAAACATTATTATTATTGGGGGGGCGCAAACATCTAATTTTGCCTGAGGCCCAAAATAACCTAGAGCCGGCCCTACGTCCTAGAACAGTTGTGCATACAGAACGTTTTATTTCTCAAAGTATTGCTGTGAGCACCCGATCTTTCGGTGAATTTGACAAGCCGAAAAGTTGGTAATTTAAATTATGTTTTTGTAATGACCGAAACTCAAGAACGTTCCGTTATATATGTGTATGTATTGAAAGTGTCATTGCTTGTCTCTCTCATTCATTTTCTCTTCCATATTTTCTCCCTCGAACTTTTTCTCTCAGGGCTTGAGTAGAGAATTACTGATGAAATACTTTTGTGTCCCGTAATTTATAAAGATATGTAGACCTAACGAAGTTGTCAAGATAATGCCAATGGCAATTCCGCACATTGAATCGGGTAAAATAGAACATCATAAATACTAGCAGACCCGGCAACGCGTTGCTGTGGTATTCTTGTTCTTGGTTTAATTATTTGGTAGTAGTGGTATTATCAAGGAAGTGATTGATAAAGAATGAGGAATGGTGCAAATTAAATTTCAACGGATAGGAAATGTTTAATTTTTATTTGTTTAATGAATGAGTTAGATTATACTGATTTTTAAACTGAAATTATAATTATTTTCCCTAATTTAATTTTTAATAATCATTACTTTTTTTATTTAAGGACTAAGCGATGAACACTATTTTTCTTCAATCTGTCTTTCGTCAAAATAAATAAATAAATTCGACGGGTTTCCAACACTGGAGCATGCATCATACAGCTGTCCATGGGAGAAACACGGGTTCTCCAAGTCTAAGTCGCAAATAGCCATTGTTTGCCCTGCGACGTATTTTTTGTCATCGCAAAAGCCAAACGTATCGGAAATTGTAGCCTTTTGAAAGGAATTGTAGATTCTGATGGTATCATAGGTATTCGAGGAACCAGGACGACTTCGCCCTTAAACCTTTCCAGTCAATATCGTTGCTTCAAGCACGCTTCCGGTAATTCTTCTGATGACAAATCGTGTACCGTTGCAAATTTGGTGGATTTAAATTACGCAATAGAAAGACCGGTGAACCAATTTTGAGACGAAGATTGTGTGGCGGCATTCCTGCTAAGTCCAAAGAATTTAAAAATTCAATTGGAAAATTAACGATCTGGTTTTCATCAACAATGGTGTCATTAGACTTAAAAGTCGCCTGGCAATAAATTTTGTATTTGATAGTTATTTTCACCGACATCAACATTTTTTGCCGCTAAAATTGCACGAGTACTTAGCCAATTATGGTCTAAGTGATTGTTAAGAATATCTGGAAATACACTGTCGATTAGTTCATTTTTTGAATGAACAATAGTGTAGAAGTCGCTGGCAATTGGATACATGGCTTATTTTGATGTAGTCTGATTGCACCGTTTTCAATATTCAGTAATTGATTTGAAAATACTTCTTCCATCGGATCATTATGTAAATGACCTCGCATATTTATAGTCAATCGAAGTGTTTCAACGTTTTTTCATAAAAATGATTGTTTCAATCATGCGTTAATCTCATCAGCATAAGTGGAGCGAGGAATGAGAGGTATGTCTACCGCAAATCACCAGATAGTAGTAAAACAGCACCTCCGTAGAGTCGATTATTGCCGTTTATATCTTGCATAGTTCTGTGAAAAGCTTCAAGAGAATGTTTATGACTCATAGTACACTCATCCCAGATAATAATTGAACCTTTATGTACTAAAACATGTGTAGTACTAAAACATTCCCCTTATGTTTTTAGTACTACACATTGCGTTTGGTTTTCTGTGAATGTCTAAAGGCAGCTTCAAAGCTGAATGCGCTGTTCGTCCGGCTATATATTATGACTATTCAAGTATTTTGAAATACATCTAACCGCGATCGTTCCGAAGGATTATAATTGACGCTAAAAAGTTCATTATTCAAATATATACTAACAATAAATTCTAATCGATAGGTTCTTAGAAATACAATCCTGATAACAGAATCAAGAATTTGGCTCTACGAAGGTGTATTTTCATGTTTAAACGATACTGAGCGATAGTGAATATGACTCTCGTTGAGAGACAATGGGGTCAGAACTGACGGAAATGGTGTCTTTGCAGTTTTGCAATCTGAAAAATGCGTTTTATGATACTTCCGATAGACATTTATTGGTATTTGTTTAGTTTCTTAGTTAAGACGCAGCTAATACCTGTCGATAAGTCCTGAGAAAGACAAAGTTGATACGTTAGTTTAACACGTAATACCCGTGCTGTACCTCGAGAATACATTTCACTTCTAGCATCCAGTATAAAACGCATTAATAATTATAATTCGTTACTATAGTACACTTATTCCGGGGGTTTTAACTATTGAATGCAACAATTACTTCTAACAGTAACAATTACAGATAGCAGTGCTGAAATTTATATTTTTCGAAATTTGACACGTAAGGGGGAGTCGTTTTAAAACTTGCTCAGTTGAGGTTCCTTTTGTCTCTCATCTATCTCGGAAACTATTTGTCTGATTGGAGTTTGCTTTGCACCAATCAATTTCTTTTAAAGTGTTCTACTTGTATACAGAATTACAGATAGCAGTGCTGAAATTAATATTTTTCGAAATTTGGCACGTAAGGGGGGGTCGTTTTGTAACTTGCTCAGTTGAGGTTCCGTTTGTTTTTCCTCTATCTCTGATCCACACGTTTATGTATGGCATCAACAGATGCCACTCATGATGGTGTTCAGTACAATGTCCTGAACAACCTTGACCGCTCTTTCAAGACTCTCCCGGCAGGATTCGATTGAGGGTGGCGAATACTCGAATAGGCAGGTGTTATGCCCCTCTCCCTTGAAGCTTCCCGATTTTGATGGCAGGCGAATTCAGTTCCATTGTCGCCGAGGGCGCGATCGTAACTTCTGGCAATCTCGAAATGTTTTAGCCTGATGCCTGATGCAATTGGAGCCATTCGGCTTGTTTAATGGATAAACCGTTGTAAATTTTGAAAATTCATCGATCATTACAAGGGAATATTTATTGCTGTACGCGGTAACGGCCCGTAGATGTCTATAGCGAGCAAGTCATTTTCCCGAGGAAGGATTATCGCGTGCATCTTGCCCGTATACTTGCCATTAGGGTATTTTGATATTGAGCATGTTTCACATTGCGCAATGACGCGTCGTATGTCTTTGGACATCCCTTTCCAATAGAATAGATCTTGAATATGCAGCAAAATTTTCCTTGGTCCATAGCGAGCGTTCTTACAATGAACGTATTGAATTAGAATGGGTTCCTTCGCTTTTGTATCCATATACGATACTCCGACGGTTAGGTCTGTATCCTGATTGTTAACAATCCATCCACCTCGCGCTATTTTTCTGGACCCCAGTCGTGTCTTTCCTTCATTGGAGAGTCCTCCCCTCGCACTTCTTTAATGTGCCAGATTTCATACATCTCCTCGTCCTGTTCTTGTCAATATATCACGTTGCTCCATTCTCATTCGTAATTCTCAACTCTATTTAGTGCAACAACTCTTTTCGCGGCTTCGATAAATTATTGAATTTTCCCTCTCGTCTACTCAGTACATCAGGAAGGTGATTGCTATTCCCTCTGGCAAAGCTGCAAGGAAAAGTTGAATTGTTGAAGCCAAATGATCCATCTCTTTAAGCCATCGTTTTCCGTAGAGCAACTGTCCAAGACGTAAGGGCTTTGTGGTCCATTCATACCATGTATGTCCTCCCAACTAAATATTGCTGAGGCTTCATGATCGCCCAAACAATGGAATAAGCTGTTTTTCAGCTACCGCATATTTTATTTGGGGTCCTTTGAGGACTTTACTTATTAACTGAACAACTTTGGGCTGACCGTCCTGTTCTTGAAACAATACCGCTCCTATACCATAAGCACTGCTGTCTGTTTGCAAATACATTGTTTTCGTGAAATGGGGATGGGCGAAGATGCGCGCTTCTTTAAACATTCACTTGACACCGTCGAGTGCTTGCTGATGGTTGTCACCCACGTCCATTGCCCTGTTTGAGAAGTTGGTTTAATGGTGCGACGCTTATTGGATAATTTGGACAAAAGCGATTGTAGCATTCCGAGCAAACCACGCAATTGTCGTACGTTTTCGGCGCCGGAATTCTATTTCGTGTATTTTGTCTTTTTTATCTTCGAAGCTTTGCACACAGAAGAAGGTTTTCTCCACGTTCAGGTCAGATTATTGTTGATTAACGTCTGAAAGGTCAGCTAAAATTGTACATGTTTCTCGAACGTCTTCGATTAGTTAATCGCGTCGTCGACGTAGAGGGTTGCACACATTTCCATAACTTGTTGCAATGTGCCATACAGACAGTGCAGAAGCGCCGTGCAGCTATTCTTGAGGCCGAACGTTACTCGCGTGAATATGTAGCTGATCCCCTGAAACATCCCCTGAAACAAATGCCCTGAAACATTAACCCGATATATTGCCGGTCTTCGGGAACGATTGGCATTTGCCAATACGCCTGTTTAAAATCCGTGCTCGTAAACCACACCTGGCCTCCGAAATTCATGAGCATGTCGTTTATTGTTGGTCTAAGCTCAAGCAAATCGATCCGACTTCTTAACAATTACTATAGGATTCGTATTAGCTGTAGTCACCTTCCATATAAACCCTTCTTGCTGCATTTCTTCTATTAACGTTTAGACTTTTTCACCATACGCGACAGGAATTGCAAAATTTCTACTCTTGAATGGCGTATGATCTGTTAGTTCAATTCGAAACTGATACCTCTTCACCGGTTCACTTATTTTCTCAAACACCGTCTTCACGCGTATTAACATTTCTAATAGCTCCCGTTTCTGATCAACATTTAACTTCGTATTTGCATCTACTTTCGACCATACCATAAAAGCCATTCCATAAATGTAATACCATAAAAAAGGGTGTTTCTAAGCTGAAATATGTGGTACCTCAGTATAATATATATTTTTTGTATAAAATGTGAGGTAAAAAATCTGAATGTTGGGTTTACATGATTTTTGCCTTCTGGCAATATTCAAACACAAATTTTAAAATGCACAGTGTGGCCAAACTTAGGTGTTTGGTTGTATTTCTTTTCTTTTTTTTCTTGTTGTAAATTTGTATACATTAAAAATAAAGAGAACTCCTCAACTTCATAAAATAATTTGTCTGTTACATTGTGAACTTTTCATCCTTCAACCTGGTTGGAACTTATCCCTGAGTTAAACTATGCTATCTGATTAGTTTATAAGTTATTATTATTTTTTTAAATATTAGTGGAGAATACTGTAGGTCAATTTACCATCTTTTAAATTATATTTTGTAATTAAACTACAAGCTCTGTGTGATTTCTGGCTTGTTAGAAACAGTCAATAATCATTCCTAAATCATGGTATATCCCAGATTGTATTCGCAACATTGGCTCTCTGGCTGTCTTGTATTAAAACTCATTAGTTTTCTTCCAAATGTTTCAGTATAGGTCTGGTATGGACATTAGCGCCCAGATAGCAGGGCTGTTGCTCTCACAATCGATAGTTTCTAGTATTTATTTGTCACTATGTAATTCAAGCAGCTTCAACAGAGGGCATTACATATAAAATGAATCTGCTGTAGAAATTACACTATATAAACAAGAGAAAAGTTCGCTCCGCTAGCATTGACAGGCCCGCAGTCTTCAACTACGTTAAATCTATGTATTATTTCTCGTAATAGACCCATTTTTTTGTTCTCACCGTGGCTCACTGCCACGTTAAATATTAAAAATTAGGCTAATCTAATAAATGATTTTTTTAATTGTACATAGAAGACCATTATATTGTACCAGAAATTATTTGTAAACTTCTACCTTGGATTCGCATTGCGTGTCGCTTATGTTTTTAGTTCAAACATTTTGTATTTGTGCCAGATTTGTGTGACATTCCCGATTTTAAAGGGCTCTGTCTTTATTTGTTGTACTTCACTCTAATTGTGTATTTGAATTTATACACAGCATTTACTTATTTTTATTATTTTATGAAAATTTGCTAACTGGCAGCTTTGTCAACTTTGTATTTCTGCGCCCTCTACGCTGTAATATTCTGTTTAAAATTGAATATTGTACTGGTGTGAGCTAATCCGAAAATCGGAAGCCCTTCATTTTTGTACTGAGCATTTTTTTGCTCTATTTGTAATTCTGTACAATTGTTGAATTTTGTATGCGGCGAAGGAGCCAATAATTAGTTATTCACTTTTAAATCATCGAGGATTATTGTTGCTATTTTGTATTGTATTGTCGCTCTGGTTGTCCAATAAATAGAAATTTGTAAAGTTTGATAACTTTTCCATGCATCGGAAATTTTACCTTCCATAGCTGACCCATATACCCGATACCTGCTTCCTATTTTTTATAGGTATTATTACTTTGAAAACGATTCACGCTCGAATCATTGAAGGGAATCATATGTTGACCTGTGTCTAGGCCATTGGCTCGCGCTGCGATCATTGTGATCGTGTTCAGTTTTGGAATATTATTCTTTCTTTAAATTTTAAATTTTGTTGATTTTTAAAATTAATTCATAAATTCTTGTTGTGTAGCTTGTGTTTATTTTGTTATTAAAATAAATCTATTTTACTTTTTAACCCCAGCGTGATTTCTGGCTTGTGAAACCCCTCGTCATTTATACCTATATTTCCAGTTATAGAGAAAAGGGTGTTAACAACAGGTATATAATCCCATATTTATTTTATCCCATTACATGCAAAGATGCTACAACATACTACAATTACGCTAACGTAACACGTCATTATGCTCGAAAACTACCAACATTTTAAATGATGAATCTGACAAATATGGTGATAAATTGTCTATCTGCTACCAACTTTATGTAAATGAACAGTCTATATCTTCAATTTTGGAGTTGTAGGCAACAGCCGGAAAATTTCCAACGTTTGAAGTTAACCGTGATAATCGGACGTATGCTACATTTGTAAATGTTTAATAAAACTCTACTCGTTCAAGAAATTTACTCTATTCGAACAAGGAGATTCACAACACCTACTCTTCCTATTTCTGTCTTCCCCAGGTATGCACTTTGAAGACCTATCATAAATTATAGGAATTTGTAATTTTGGGATAAACGATTTGAGAAAAAATTTGTTTACTTAATTATTATAAAAATTATTATATATCAATACTTTTAAGCGAAAAATGAAGTCACTCACCATAATGTCACTCAGTAATATACGACGTAAATGTTACATTCTATAGTAAAAACCCTAGGAATAGGTGTACGATAGCAAGGATTTATAATTATTAATGCGTTCTATGCTGGATGCTAAAAGGAAAGTGTATTCTGGAGGTACAGCATTGATATTACGTATTAACCTAAAGTATCAAATTTTTCTTTCTAAGACCTTATCGAGAGGTACTAGCTGCTGCAAGAAACTAAACAAATAAAAAAAAACATTGCCATCGAAAATATCATAAAATGCATTTTTCAGATTGCAAAACTGCAAAAAACACCATTTTTGACAATTCTGACCCAATTGTTTTTCAACGAAAGTCATATTCACAATCGTTCACTATCGTTTAATCATGAAAAGACACCTTTCGTAGAGCCAAATTCTTGATTCTGGTATCAATTATGTCTATCTAAGAACCAATCGATTAGAAATTGTTGTTAGTCTACATTGGAAATAATGAACATTTTAAAATAAATTATTATCCTTCGGAACGATCGCGGTTAGATGTATTTGAAAAGACTAGTATAGTCATAATATATAGCCGGCCACTTTACAGAAACGACTAACGCAAAATCAAAGCAAAAGTGACAATGGATAGTTGGACTTATGATTGTGGGAGTTTGGAATTTTGTGCTCTAGCCCTTTAATAACAGACGGATAGACGGACATTAAGGCAGACGGACAGCAGACGGAAGGACAGAAGAACGGACGAGCGGACTGATAGATGAATGGGTAGACAGACGAAACAAAAAAGAATCTCTTTCCGATTCATCGGTCTTAAAAGGATAGGAATGATTTGTTCGTATTAATTTTTCAATATTCTTTGATTTAGCGTACCTATTGTGACACTCAAACTACTCTAGTTAACTGCAATCTCTCCGCTAGCCAGAATACTTTGGTATAAAATTTTCTCCATTTTCTCTGTTTTAATTATTGAACCAAAATATTTAAAAAGAGTAAAGCAATATATAGCCGTGCATCTATACGGACACAACTAACGCAAGATCAAAGGACATTTGGTACTGAATCAGCTACACCTTTAAATAACTCTTATACTAAGTGTTCATGAGCTTTAAAAATTGAAACTCTTTCACTAACTAACAAGATTTGCTTTCGCAACAGCAAATACAAATACTATTAAAATTTACTTTATACCAATGAAGATTTTTCCTATGCTTGTGATAAAAACATTCATTTCACAGTCTGTCGAGGTCTACTTGGTGTATATTTTATTAAATCTCGAAATCAATTTTCGCATAGGTACATATTTTTCTAGAAGTGTAGTACTTTTCTAGTAGTGCATCTATGTAGTGTAATTTTATTGGTTTTTGAATTCTGGAAATCAATTTTCGAATAATTACATATGTTTCCCAATGCTACGTATAGTGCTCCGTATAAAGGAATGTAAAAACGATACATAATATAAGCCATAATATAATACAGATTGGTTAGCCGTATTGATTTTTCTTTATTCTTTAGTCGGGCGTACCTATTTTTACTTGCGAAATACTCTTGTCAACTACCATCTTTCCGCTAGCCAGCGTACTTTTATTTGAAATATTCTCAATTTCAATTAATATAATAACGGAAATAAAAAAACGTATTCCCTTCTTTAATAACAATTCCTATTAAAAATCCACAACTTGTTTAATAAAATGTTATCTAAGTGCAACCGTTTATTGGAGCTTTTATTGCAGAATATTTTTTTAATTTTTAAAAACTTCATTTAGTAATTTGATGCACTTTAATTTATGAATGATACAGATTTAACAAATTGCTGGAAGTATGTATACAGGTGACGCTAGAGATACTTCTATATAATTACTCTAGGGAAATTTTTGAAAAAGCAAAATCAAAAAGATAGTGTCATACGTTTACGTTTCTGTACGAAATGTAAACTTTTTTTAAGTAGGCATAAGGCCATTGGCGACGAGACTGTAAATGTGAATAACACGCCTGAAGCGAGCGCAGAGCTCGCATATTCACCAAAAACATGTATACAAATGTCTTCTGCGTTCTATACAAATGCGTTACCAATAAAGGATGTGACATGCCCGCACTCTAGCAGTGGTGGGCTGAAGAACAGTTATAAAGCAGTAGACATGAAACTATTCAATGTTGATACAAAAGAAATAGATAGACAATGTTGCAAACAAAATGTGATGTATATAACAAATTAGCAATGATTACTGATCACTTATATTTATCTAGAAAACACATAAAACTTGTACTCAGATTGCAAAAAACAATTACCATTTGGCAATTTGATTTAAAATAATCATCGTCATCATCAAAATCCACGTCAAAAAAATAGTCAATCGAAGTGTTTCAACGTGTTTCCATAAAAATGATTGTTTCAAACATGCGTTATTCTTATCAGGATAAATGGAGCGAGAAATGACAGGTATGTCAGCCGGAAATCACCAGATAGTAGTAAAACAGCACCACCGAAGAGTCGATTATTACCGTTTATTTCTTGCCCAGTTCTGTGAAAAGCTTCAAGAAAAGGTTTATGACCAATTGTACACTCATCCCAGATAATAATTGAACTTTTTTTGTATTGGTGACGATTTGATATATTTCATTTTGAATTGTCACCGGAAATAAACACTGCAAATAAAGCCCATCGCCTCAGGAAAAGACGCAGACGGGATAGATTTGACAAACACTTGATAGAGGTCGTTTGCTCTGTCCAGCGGCGAGGGTAGAAGCGTGGAACAACCTGTGTTGTCGTGATCATGTCTGCAAGGGCCAGCACACAAAATAGAGATTGAATATGATGCGTGACAAACTAAACACTTGTAGTTTTGTGTTTGTTATCACACAATCTCCTTGAAACGAGGTTCTCTTGGAAGAGGGGGAGGGTTCAGGTCGCGAGGGAGGTCGGGAAGGCCCGCGCGAACTCAGCGCGCTGGATCCGTCGCGGACCACTTGGTGCAAAGTGCGTCGGTTGACAATTAGGTTTCTAACGAACAATGTCACTGAAAGTATTAAAGAACTTTGGTATCACATACTCCCGATTTACAGAAGAAAAGCACAAAGGAAATGGAAATGAAATTTTATTTCAGCGATGAGGTTTATTATTTTTTAAACAGTCAATAATTAATCAATTCTGAATACGAATGAAAAACTCATGATTCGTTTTCCAATACCATGAAGGTTGTTTGTTTTTTTCATATTCACATTTTGTCTGCCAAAATGTTGTGATTTCAAAATTCTTCGTTGCGTCAATCTGTTCGCGTCGGACCGACTGTGAGACAGTTGAAAACTCTGTGGCGAAAAACGATGGCGCTCAATCCCAGAACTTTTACCGAACTTGATATTCCTCAATCATCTAGCTGATATCGAGGCTCCTTAGGTTAAAAATGGGTATTGAGAATTTTGGGGGAACTTGAAATAAACCCCAAGATTGTCCGTATTGTAATTGCTCATTTTTTATTTTTACTTTTTTCGAATAACGAAAAGTTCACTTAAAACCTACTCAGATCCAATTTTCGTTGAAATCTCTGAATTTTAAAAAGGTATTTGTCTAATTTTTTTAAAATATGAAGTTTTTAATTTTTTTTCGTTAAATAGTGATAAGTTTTAAAATTACATAATATAAAATTTTCTCAATAGCTGCAAAAATTTTCTTATATTTTTACTAGAACTCGTCCGATTTCAGTTAAAGCCTGTGCATTTCACAAAACTGCAAATGTTCATCTTTCTTTTTAAAGCGTCCTGTAGGTTATGCCATCTCAGGCTGTTGATGTAATGGTAACGGAATTGCTTATTGAACCTAAGTACGTGAAATCTTCAAACATTTTTGTCTGTTCAGTTTACGGGTTCAAGTAATTTTTCTTGATGTTACTTAAATGTTACAAGCAAAGCGAGAAAGTACGTGCTTTCGTCGCACCACTGGTTTTGATTCAGTCTCTCTCCTCATAGACTCACGTTTTAACAAAATCTGCTTTCTGTGATCCTCTCTACCCGTCCTAGAAGGGCCGGCGCTACCTATAGGCAAACTAGGCGACCGCCTAGGCCGCAAATTTGGTACATTTTTTATAATAAATCTTATTGTTCTATTTTTTGTGAAAGTTATTAATTTAATGATGTTAAACCTCATCCAATGTTGTCAAAGCAAATATACTATTTCCTCGACTGCTCGCGTAGGCGGCAAATTGCAAAACACGTCAATATTGCCGAATTTTCACTGTAGGTCTTCGACGAATTCTTTAGTTCAACCTCGTATGTACGAGAGATGACAGTAATATTTGAATATGTGGTTTATTTAAGTTTTGGAATTACATTTATTTGTGCAATGCAATAGAATTTCGCTCACTATCCAAGAGAGATTTTTGTCAAAGTGCCGCCTTACGAAAGATGAGGCGTCAAAAATCGTTACACTTTTCAGGTATTCAACGTCAAATGTAATTTGTTAAGACCACAAAGTGTGAAAGTTGCTTTTACATTGCATTATCTCAGGTACTAAAAACTTCGATTTATAGAAGAGTATACTGCACTGTAATTCAAGTACAAAATGGCAATTGGATTGAGTGTTTGTAAACAATTCTTTCAATAATATTAATACAATTGATTCTTATATTATGTTTCTCTTTTTAATTTTCGGTATACGGAGTATTACACGTAGTACACGGAAAGATATGTACCTATGTAAAAATTGATTTCGAGATGGAAAAAAAAAAAAATCGCAAAGTAGACCTCGACAATCTGTGAAATGAATGTTTTTATCGTAAGCATAAGAAACATTCTTCATTGGTATCAAGCAAGTTTTAATAGTATTTGTATTCGCTGTTGCGAAAGCAACTTGTTAGTTAGTGAAACATTTTCAATTTTTAAAACTCTTGAACACTTCGTATAAAAGTTATTTAACGGTATTCACGATTCAGTACCACATGTCCTTTATTTCTAGGTCTAGAAGTGCTTTTTACTTAATTGTTGGGGGATGTGTGTGTACAGTGAAGTGTGAAGAACTGTCTTGTTGGGTTTTGTATGTCTTTTACCTGTACCGGTATTATGGTTGTCACCAGTGATTTGGTTGAACAGTTAGGTAATGTGTTCAGAAATGTAGCTTTCTAAAAAGTAAAGGCCTTTTTTATATTTTTTTTACTACCACATAAAGGGAAAAGCTAGCTGTTAAAGTATATTAAATAAACCTGAAATATTTTCCGGGAGTGTTGTGAATTGTTCCCAGAAATCTTTTGGTAAAATGAAACAAATCTTAATGGAACATTTTTTCCCGCATATATTGCATTAGTTTTTGTATTTGTGATATTCGGTTGATACTATTATAGTACTACGGAAGTATTAGATTTTTCTCATTTTTGAAAGATAAATACGTTTTGTTAACAACTTTTTCTCTATAAATGGAATAATTGGAATACGGGACTGCTGTTTCACAAGCCAGAAATCTTGCTGGCATTAGTGTGGAAGGACGAAAACTGACACTAAACAGAATGAACCAATTTATTTAATTAACTAAAGTAAAATAGATTTATATAAAATTTACAAAAAAAATACATGAAACCCAAAAAAATTCATGAATTAAATAAAAAAATCAACCAAATTTAAAATTAGAAAGACTATGATTCAACAACTGAATACAATAACCATACGTATGCATATCTTAAGAAAAGAAGTACGGATTGAAATGTTAAGAGTTTAAGAGAATGAATTTTATTTTTGCCCAGTTAAATTTTTGAATACATGAAATTATATAATTATTATAAAAATTATTACATATATATTACTAAATGTAGAAAAGCATTGCCACTTACCAGAATGTCACTGAGATGTTATACAAAGTAATTGTTTTTATCAGTAGTTCACAATCAATTAATACATGTATTATAGCATGCAGTTATAATTATATATGCTTTCTATGCTGGATGCCAGAAAGGAAGTGTACGGCAAAGCCTGGTGACACCGTTACGTTAGGTGCGGTGGGGTGTGGTGAGATCAGGTGGGGTTGGGTTAGGTTTGTCATAATTCAAGTTCAGGATGCCATATTTTTGATTCAGAATCTTCCCTTTTCTGTGTAAATGAATTACAGCCTCAATATTCCTTATATCTCATTATGTTTATTTCAATTTCTGTTGAAAATGGTACAAAATACCTGCAATATGTGGTGAGGCCATTTATTATATTATTTTTGTGAATATAAAGGTATGGACATTTTTTATACCTTGTTTATGCTCCTTTGAACCTTCGATAATATTCCCATGACTATTCTATGTTGAACAGGTTTGCCACTGTTAGTTTGTCAGCAAAAATTTATGTTTTGTTAATTTTTAGGCACAATTATTGAATAATATTTTTCAACTCATGATTAATTTTTCCTGCTCAAAAACATGGCCTTACCTCTTTTTTATTGACTTAGATTTGTCCAGATTGATTTTGTGTTTCCTTATACAGTTTATTTAATTTATAAATCTCTGTTTGTATTTGATTTTGAATTTTAGGAATGATTTATTAAAATTCCAATTGCCAAATGGTGATTTATTTATGTAATCGAAGTACGAGCTTTGTGTGTTTTGTAGCTAAATATAAGTGATCAGTAATCATTTCAAATTTGTTATATACCTTACATTTTGTTTACAACATTGTCTATCTATTTATTTTGTATCAACATGGAATATTTTCATGTCTACTGCTTCAGAACTGTATTTTAGCCAACCACTGCTAGAGTGCGGGCATGTCACATCCTTTAGGGATAATACATCTGTTTTGCACTGTTAATTTGTAAACTACCAAACCCTCACGGATTGCGTTTATTGTGAAAAAATTCGGCTGCAAAAACTATCTCCGCAGAAAGATTTGTATACATGATTTTGGTTTATGCGAGCTCCGTGCTCGATTCAGGCGTGTTATTCCCATTTAGAGTTTGGTCTTATGACTGTTTAAACAAAAGTTTACAAGAACCGATCAGCGAACTTGGTGTGAGCATTCTCCACGTTGTCTATTTGCGAAACTCTGCTCCTGTGCCATAATGGACTTGGAAATCCCAGGGCCACTCCCCCACGGCCACTTTATTCGAGGCCAGACTCGTTCGTGCCCTAATCCCTGCTCTAGTCCTTTGCGGCTGGTGGCGATGAAAGAACGACCGCCTGATACATAGTTTTCACAATGGACAGGCTTAATCAGACCCGCAGAGAAAATTTAAGATTTTCTCGAGTTCAGCGCTAATAACGGTGGCGAGATTGTGTCCGCAGCGCTACCTTGTTAGTTCAGTCGGCGTCAAGCTGTGCACTAAGTGAGTTGCGAGTGCTCGTGAAGTGACCAGTGTTTTCGAAAGTTATTTTATATCTTTAACCAATAGTGAAAATAGATAAAAGCGAATTACCGAGCCCTGACCTCGGACAGAGCATCAAAGAAGCGATGCAGGCCGTGAACAACACTACGCCTGACGCCATGCAACATTCGTTGGAGTACCAACAACAGCTCATCATAGATCAGCAACATCAGCAAATACAAGCACAGCAGCACAACTTCACGAACAGCACCAACAACTGGTACAATTGCAACAGCAACTACAGGACCTCTAAACGCAAGTACAAAACAGCCAACGCTCTAGTTGGCCGCCCTTGCAACACAGTGCACCTGCCCCAACAGAACAAAGTGAGCGCAAAAGACAAAAAACCTGGATCTGTTTCACAATATGCTATTCCTACAGGGAACAGGTTCGAAACATTAAATAACGATACAGAAGAAGACGAACATATTAGTTCCGCGGAAACTGTGATTAAAATTCCTCCTACAATTATACACAAAGCGGAAAATTTTCAACTGTTAATAAATGACATTAAAAGTGTAGTTAAAGAAGATTTTACAACAAAAATACAAGCAGACAGAGTGAAAGTAAAACTTACTTCAAGAGAAGATTTCAGAGATCTTCGTAAATTTTGCAACGAAAATAACATAGAATACCACACGTTTCGTGACCCAAGTACAAAAAAAACTTTTTCAATTGTTATTAAAGATATTCACACACTTTATAGTGAAACAGAAATCTTTCAAGAACTAGTGAAAAAATACCCAGTAATCAAAGAAACTCGCCTTCACGCAAAAGACAGAAAACCATTAACAACATGTGCTGTAAATTTAGAGGACAATAACAAAGGAAGAAGCATTTGAGCATTAGATAGATTTTTATATAGTGTTATTAGGGTATTTCCCAGATTCAACCAAAAATTATCAATTCAATGTAAAAACTGTCAAAGATTTGATCACACTCAAGCTAACTGTGGGCGCGCTCCGAGATGCGTTAGGTGTTTAGGTAACTACCATTATTCAAAATGCACGGAACCTAAAACAGAAACAAGTCGGAAATGCGTTAACTGTAAATAAAATCACACGGCCGATTGGAAAGGTTGTGAAGTTTATCAGAAACTGCTAAAAAATCAAACAGAGCGGTATAATCAGAGACGACAGGCTTTTAATAACAGAGAATCCCACGAGATTAAAAAGCTTGACCGAAAACCAGTTCCTCAAAATCATCCACAACAAACAATTCCAACGCAACGACCTCCCATCCACCAAATCCCTGGTTTTCAAATTCTCAAAGACTTAATAGCCAAGTCTTCCCGTTATCGAACTTTAATCTCCCTCTACACCAAGGACAGGTAATAACTACAATCATCAACCAAGTAATAAACGCACTCATTTCAAAAATACAAAGATTAATACAAGCAGCCCTATATAATGGACGTAAATAAAAATCCAGAAACAAACATTCTCAACTGGAACGCGAACGGAATAAAAAGGCAAGAAAATCAATTACGACACTTTATAACAAGCCACAACATAAAAATAGCTTGTATTTCAGAAACTCACCTGTTACCTTAAGTCAAGTTCTCAATACCAGGTTTTAATATCTATCGCATCGACCGTCTCTCAGCAACGGCCGCAGGAGGAGTGGCCATACTAGTGCACAAAGATATAAAACATTCGTTAATTAATAGTCCTACGAGCAACAACCTAGAAACTATAGCAATAAAAACCAAAATAAATAACAAAGTCACAACCATAATATCGGCGAATAAACCTCCTAATAAGCTATTCCCTAGAAACATATATACTGAAGTTCTTGGGAATAATGATAATATCTTGCTAATAGGTGACCTTAATAGCAAACACTGCGATTAGGGATGCAACCCAACAACTCCTCAAGGGCAAAATTTACTAAATCTAGCTGCCACTCTTAATTTAAGTATTCTGGTCCCAATAGAACCCACCCATTACCCTTACAACAATAATATAATTCCTGACATATTAGATATCCTCATCACAAAAAAATATTGATTTTCCGCTATATCAAATAGTAATTCCTGAACTCGATTCGGATCGCAACCCAATATCATATCATTTCATCCTCTCTATCATCTTATTATAAACAGCAAAAAGGTAAAATTAACTGTTTTAAATTCAGGGAAATTTTAAAAATTAACTACAAAAATCCGCAAAACATTCAATCTGAAAAAGACTTAGATAATAAAGTAAAACGATTAGTACACTTACAAGGATCCCCCACCAATTCTACCACATATCTCAAAATAACAAACCCAATAAACAAGCAACAAATCCCAATAAAAATCATAAACCTAATTAAACGTCAACACAATTTAAGACGCTATTGGCAAATGACACGACGACCAGACTTAAAAAGAAAATTAAACAAGCTGACGAGACTAGTTAAAATAAAACTAGACCAACATAGATATGCAAGCTTTCAGACTTTTCTAAAAGAAATTCACCCGTCACCTAGGCATATGTGGTCTACCATACAAAGAATAAAAACACAAAAACAAGAATTTCCACAAATAAAACTAGGTTCACAAGTGGCAAATTTTGATTTTGAGGAAATATCTCTTATAGCTGACTACCTTGAAAAGTCGTTCAACCCAAACCCAGTCGAAAACGATCACTTTAATAAACAAGTAGAGAACATTCCGGCGTCACTGAGGGCGCCCGACACGATGCGCTCGTCGGCGCACGTGCACGACCGCTCGGTTCGGAGCCCGGGCGCGTCGATTCGTTTTTCGCCCTCTGAAGGGGGGCCCTAAAAATTTACCCCAACGCGTCTCGACGAGCTGAAAACGAATCCGCAAGCCGAGTGTCCGTATCTTTGTCGGTTCGCCCGCAAAAAAATCGCAAAGTACACTCCGGAAGCCGATTTCGCGACGACCTACACGCCGCTACGTGGCTCGGAGGGAGTCGGCACCGGTACCGATCGACATACGAGCTTTCGTTCTATAGGATTCCGGAGTATCGAGACCCTACCCCTAAAAACATAGGTGTTATTCGTAGTTAAAATTGATAACTTTTATGTTATTCTTTTAGACACTGTTTTGCTACTCCACGGAGGCGGGGTTCTCGTGTAAGCACTTAATTGCGTTTTCGGAGGCAGAAGTGTAGCGGCGCGTCGGAAACGTACCGTTTTCTCAGACTTCACGTACCCGGGCCGGGGAACTCGAAAAAAATGTTAAAAAAATTAAATAGGTCGATTGTTTATAACAAAAGTTTAAACAATTTCTTTTGTTTACGGCGCGATTCGAACGCCGATATTTTTCTAGACGGCCGGATTCAATCCGCGTCCGAAGCCGCCCGCCGCGACGCGCTGCGACGTTTTGGAGCGACGGTGGCCAATTTCGAAACAGCGCCCGCGTCCCCTTTCGGGAGGTCTTTTTGCGAAATTCCCAGAGGCCAGGCTTTTCCACGCACGGAAGCGAGATTCGGGTTTCTTACTATACCCGGGGCGGCGAACGCGCGGGGCTGGTCGCCGACGCCGCGCGACCCTCCGGTTCGAGCCCCGGGCGATGCAAGAGGTCTAAAATTCGTCGGAAAAAATCGCCGCTTCGCCAGTAGGGTCTCCTTTCGATTCCCTACACGGCACCGCAAACCGCGTTTCGATCGGACCGACTGTTTCGGAGTTACGAGTTTCCCGCGCGAATTTCGCCCCCCTCCCCCATGACGCAACCGCTTTGTTTCAGCGCGCGGGGGAAAAAAATTCGCCAAAAATCGCCTGTGCATAGCAGAGTCGCAAAAACCAGGCTGCGGACGTGACCGGCGACGCGAAATCCGACGCGCGCGTGGGAATCGCTCCAAACCCGTTATTTGCTGAAATTGTTTAAACAATTTCGCGAATTTGTAACAACAAAATCGCGGCGTATTTTTGCCCGAAAGGCGCTCGTATCCTGCGTCGGACGCCGCAGACAAAAAACTTTTAAAAAATTTCGTCTCGCCGCTAGAAAATCGCAAATGTCGAAACTTCGGCAACGCCGCACAGACCCCCGAGGCTCGCGAAAATCTGCGAGACCTCGCTTCCGACGTAGAAATACACGAGGAACGCGACGCGCGCGGCGGAAGAAAAGTATAAAAATTATTTCGCGAAATTATTTAAACAATTTCCCGAATTTGCAATAACAAATTCGCGACGTATTTTTTTCCGGAAAGGCGCTCGTTTCCTGAGGCCGACGCCGTCGACCGCAAAGCGCTGCGACCGCGGAGAGAGCGGAGCAGAGGTTACGTTTTACCCCCCTCCCAGTTCGCCCCTCTGGCCGACGCCCCCGCCCATGTGACGTAACTGCGGTCTTCCGGCGCGAAGATTAAAAAGAAAATACAAAAACAATCGCCAAAATTCGGCGAGTCGTAGCAGAACCGCGAGACCTCGGATTCCGGCGCGACCGACGGCGCCCGACACGTCGCGCTCGTAGGCGAAACCCTACGACCGCTCGGTTTGACGCACAAGAAGTGCACGCGAAAAATTCCCTCCGTTCCCGCCTGCGATCTTGCGTCCGACCGCGCAGACGAAAAATTTTTAAAAAATTTCGTCTCGCCGCTAGAAAATCGCAATTGTGGAAAATTCAGCAACGCCGCACAGCCCCCCCGAGGCTAACGAAAATCTGGGAGACCTCGCTTCCTACGTAGAAATTTACGAGGAAAGCGACGCGCACGGCGGAAAAAATGTGAAAAAATTATTTTGCGAAATTGTTTAAACAATTTCCCGAATTTGCAATAACAAACTCTCGGCGTATTTTTTCCGGAAATTATTGATTTTTTTCATATTAGTGGTGAATATTGTAGGTCAATTTACCATCTTTTAAATTATTTTTTGTAATTAAACTACAAGCTCTGTGTGACTTCTGGCTTGTTACAAACAGTCAATAATCATTCCTAAATCATGGTATATCCCAGATTTTATTCGCAACATTGGCTCTCTGGCTGACTTGTATTAAAACTGATTAGATATCTTCCAAATGTTTCAGTATAGGTCTGGTATAGCCATTGGCGCCCAGATAGCAGGGCTGTTGCTCTCACAATCGATAGTTTCTAGTAATTATTTGTCACTATGTAATTCAGGCAGCTTCAACAGAGGGCATTACATGTAAAATGCATCTGCTGTAGAAATTACACTATATAAACAAGAGAAAAGTTCGCTCCGCGCTCCGCTAGCATTGACAGGCCCGCAGTCCACTCCCCCACGGCCACTTTATACGAGTCCAGACTCGTTCGCGCTCTAGTCCCTGCTGTAGTCCTTTGCGGCTGGTGGCGCTGAAAGAACAACCGCCTGATACAAAGTTTTCACAACGGACAGACTGAATCAGACCCGCAGAGAAAATTCAAGATTTTCTCCGTGAAATATAAAGAAAAAGGGTAGTCCCTGGCTGTAGATAATATTCAAATCGAACAATTCAAAGATACAGGAGAAGAAATCTTGGCGAAACTAACACAATTATACAATGTGATCTGGAAAAGAAATAGTGAACAACAGATATGCAACGCACTATAATTATTCCATTACCAAAGAAAATAGACTGCCAAGATTGTTCAAATAACAAAAGAATTGCATGAATACCGTGTGATTCTGTCAAGCGGCAAAAGTCATCCCTCGGAAAAAGAAGAAAATAAGATTTTTAAAATGTTGTTGATGTAAGCGTATACTTTCTTAAAGTTTTTAAAAACAATTCACATTAATAGAATCCTCATTTTCTATCTCATCTGGAAAGTTGTGTAGATTACATTACGACGCTTAAGCGTTATCGAAGAGGTTATCCTAAGATCATACACACAGAAAAAGATTTCCTTGGTTTTTAAACTCACTTGAATGTTCAATATTATTTATATCATTGTGTCCGATACGTCACGAAAGGGTCACATGCTACTGGTTTTGCATACTGCAATTTCCACAGATAACTTTTTCTAGAAAATCCACTTTTTATAAAACAAAGAAAAAGCAAGAGAAAACACGCTCCAAATGCAAGCAAACATCTAGGAGTTGTCCAATTAAATCATTGAAATCAAAAAAACTGAAGATGAAGCGAAGATCTGGATAAAATGTTTTCAAGAACAAACAAAACCAACATACACTGTTCAAACGACTCAACCAACTACAAAGACCCGTGTCGTTTGGAAGTGTCACCATAACAGGAGGTCGAACAATGTCAATTCGGAAACGCGACCAAATTTAAAAAATACAAATTGCCCGTCCAAAATGATTGTGCCGCTTAGAGCTGTCCACAAACGATGGCAAGGAAAGTCATTAAAAAATAAACCGGATCCAGAAATGCCTTGTGTGATAGATTTGGATTATATTCACAATCATCCGGTGGGTAATTAAGCCGATGTGCTACGTTTTCGACCAGTGTCAGACAAGACAAAGGAGAAACTCATATTCTTGTATGACAAGGGCTACTCGCCGGTGTCGGCTCTGAAGCATGTTAAGCAATCGCTAGAGGAGGAGAATCCAGAAAAGTTTGATCAGCTGCTTGCAGATCGGTACCACTGTCCGGATTATCAATTTTGCTACCGACTGTTTATGAAGGAATTTAATAAACAGTACGGTCCGGCCACATATACAGACTCTCTACAATTTTTAAATGACAAAATTGTGGCAGATTTTAATCAAGATGGCAAAGATAAGTGTATTGAAATGACGCAAGGCAAAGACTATTTGCTCGTTGCAATTTGCACGCCCGTAATGCGGAGACCACACACTCTGTTACGAGAGGCGGGTGAATTAGTATTTGTGGACTCGATTGGGCCGAGAAGGCCATAGGGTGTTTCAATTTATGACGTACACAGAGGCTGGAGGCGTGCCATTGGGCGTTGTAATTACGTCTTCTGAATCCCTTCCCATCGTTATAGCCGGTTTTAAAATGTTAAAGACGTTGATGGGAGACGCTTGCTTTTACGGTAGAGGTTCGGACGCGGGTCCGCAAAACTTCATTACGGATGACAGTAGGGGCGAGAAACACGCTCTGAAAGTCGTGTGGACGTCTACCGTGCAGTTTTTGTGCATTTTTCACGTGCTACATTTTGTGTGGTGATGGCTCATGCTAAGCGATCACGGTTTCTTGAAAGAACCAGGCAAACGTTGTATAAACTCTTTAAAATTATCTTGTACAGCGCATCAAAAACAGAGTGCAATAAAATGTTTTGTCTGCTGAAAAGAAATAAAATCGCTCGTCAATATCCGATTTTTCTCAACTTTGTGGATGATTTATGGATGAGACATCATGAATGGGCTTTCTATCACAGAAACGAAACGCATGCTCTGATACGTGGACAAATAATTTCTTAGAGGCATCTATTGGAACTCTCAAAGATAAAATATTAGATAGGGTAAAGGCATTCAACCTTGTGCAACTCGTTTACTTTATACTCGTTCGACTCGACAAGTATTACATAAAAAAATTTTTGGACGCCGCACATGGGAGACGAAATGTGAAGAAAAAACTGATGTTTAATGTTGCTGCAAACGACAAATGGAGCAGCGACAGCAGCAATTGTTTACGCACCCCCACCAGTTCCTCCATCTCTATGGTGGAGGTCATAGAAGGCATGCGGGCCGATGAGGTTACATATTACGCCAAAAAGATGGAAAGAGATGAAATCAAAAAAGCCTATTTCAAGGAAAAACTTGACGTTTTATAGAGAATAAACGATATACTCGAGGAAAATAATAAATTATTTAAAAGAGTGTTGGAGAAAAGCGAGTGTGTTTCTCCGAAAATATTAAACTATGTAAATTTAAAGTAATAAAGATTGTATTACACCATGTAATATTCTCTTCAGTTATTTTATACACAATTGTTGTATAATGGTGGCAAAGAGTCTTACTGCCATAAATAAGTGATTTTTAATTTCGTTGCTCTTTTAATTACACAAAACATGAAGTTATGACAAAGCCCTTTACCGCTGATATACAGAATTGCGTACATGAAACCATATCAATTGTTAGATTTCATGAAAGTGTACCATTTATTCCCTTATAAATTTCTGAACTTCAGTAATTTTACTATTTTTGCTAGCCTCTTCGGTTACACCAGCAGTTTGCTTCAGCTTATTAGAAATCATTTATTCTGTTCAGTGACTTTTCTTATTTATAAATATGAAATATTCAAACCACAAAAAAAATACTAAAGCATTTCATCTGTTAGGGGAGGTCAAGTTTGATGTTTTGAAAGTATATTTCGAGTTTTGAAAGTATAAAGAGGTATTTTTTTTAAAAAGTGTATATATTTTTGTAACGATATGTAAAAAAGGAAACCAGTTGGGGAGGAGGGAAATAAAAAAATATATATTTTAAATAACCAATCCAATTTTTTTTTTTTATTTAGCCGTCATTGCCCCTAAACACACTCTACTCCTACTCCCTGTATACTCGTATACACTCTCTACCCCTAAACCCTATCTACACCTACTCCCTCTCTATTCCTACACCGTCTCTACCCCTAAACCCTCTCTACTCCTACTCCCTTTCTACTCCTATCCCCTTTCTACTCCTACACCCTCTCTACTCCTGCACCCTCACTACTTCTACACCCTCACTACTTCTACACCCTCTCTTCCCCTACACCCTCTCTACTCCTACTCCCTCTCTACTCCTACACACTCTCTACCCCTAAACCCTCTCTAATCCTACACCCTCACAACTTCTAAAGCCTCACTACCCCTAAACCCTCTCTACTCCTAAACCCTCTCTACCCCTAACCCTCTCTACTTTTACAACCTCTCTACCCTAAACAGTGTCTACACAAACACCCTCACTACTCCTAAACCTTCACTACCCCTAAACCCTCTCTACTCCTACACCCTCTCTACTCCTACACCCTCTCTACTCCTACACCCCCTCTACTCCTACACCCTCCCAACTCCTACACCCTCTCTACACCTAATCTCTCTATACCTACCCCCTCTCTACACCTACACCCTCTCTCTACACCTAAACCCTCTTTACTCCTACACCCTCTCAACCCCTAAACTCTCTCTACTCCTACACCCTCTCTACCCCAATACCTATCTACTCCTACACCCTCTCTACTCCTACACCCTCTCTACCCGTAAACGTTCACTACTTTTACACCATCTCTACTCCCTCTCTACTCCTACATACTATTTACTCCTATACACCCTCTACCCCGAAACCCTCTATATCCAACACCCTCTCTACCCCTAAAACCTCTTTACCCCTAAAACCACTCTACACATACACCCTCTCTAATCCTACGACCTCTCTACGCCTACACCCTCCCTACTCCTACAACATCTCTACTCCTACACCCTCTCTACCCCTAAACCATCTCTACTCATACACACTCTCTACTCTTACACCCTCTCTACTCCTACACCCTCCCTTTAACTAAACCCTCTCTACTACTACACCCTCTCTACCCCTAATCTCTCTCTACTTCTACACCCTCACTACCTCTAAACCCTCTCTACTCCTACTCCTTCTCTACTCCTACACCCTCTCTACTTCTACCCACACTCTACCCCTAAACCCTCTCTACACCAACTCCCTCTCTACTCCTACACCCTCTCTACTCCTACACCCTCTCTACTCCTAAACCCTCTACCGTTAAACCCTCTCTACTCATACACCCTCTCTACGCCTACACCCTCTCTACTTCTCAACCCTCAATACACCTACTCCCTCTCTACTCCTACACCCTCTCTACCACTAAACCTTCTCTACTCCAACTTCCTCTCTACTTCTACACCCTTTCTACACCTAAACCCTTTCTACTCCTACTCCCCTTCTACTCCTACACCCTCTCTACACTTAAACCCTCTCTACTCCTACACACTCTCTACCCCTACACATTCTCTACCCTTAAACCCTCTTTACACCTATTCCCTCTTTACTTTAACACCCTCTCAACTCCTACACCCTCTCTACCTTTAAACCCTCTCAACGTTTACTCCCTCTCTACTCCTACACCCTCTCTACTCTAAACCATCTCTACTCTTACACTCTCTACACCTACACCCTCTACCCCTATACCTTCTCTACTCCTACACCCTCTTTATCCAAAAACCCTCTCTACCCGTAAACCCTCTCATCTCCTACACCCGCTCTACCCGTAAACCTTCTCTATTCCTACACCATCTCTACCACTAAACACTCTCTACTATTACACCCCCTCTACCCTTAAACCCTCTCTACTCCTAAAGCCTCTCTACTCCTAAACCCTCTCTACTCCTAAACCCTCTCTACTCCTAAACCCTCTCTACTCCTAAACCCTCTCTACTCTTAAACCCTCTCTACTCTTAAACCCTCTCTACTCTTAAACCCTCTCTACTCTTAAACCCTCTCTACTCTTACATCCTCTCTACCCCTAAACTTTCTCTACTCCTACTTCCTCTCTACTTCTACACCAGGTATACTCCTACACCCTCTCTACCCTTAAACCCTCTCTACTCCTACACCCTTTCCACCTCTAAACCCTCTCTACCCCTACACCAGCTCTACTCCTACACCCTTTTTAATCCTACACCCTCTCTACTCCAACACCCTCTCTACACCTTAACCCTCTTTATTTCTACACCCCTTCTAACCCTAAACTCTTTCTACTCCTATAACCTCTCTACCCCTAAACCCTCTCTACTCCTACACCCTCTTTACTCCTACACCCCCTATCCCCCTAAACCCTCTCTCCTCCTACACCCTCTTTACCCCTAAATCCTCTCTACTCATACACACTCTCTACTCCTACACCCTCTCTACTCCTACACCCTCTCTACTCCTACACCCTCTCTACTCCTACACCCTCCCAACTCCTACACCCTCTCTACACCTAATCTCTCTATACCTACCCCCTCTCTACTCCTACACCCTCTCTCTACACCTAAACCCTCTTTACTCCTGCACCCTCTAAACCCCTAAACTCTCTCTACTCCTACACCCTCTCTACCCCAATACCTATCTACTCCTACACCCTCTCTACTCCTACACCCTCTCTACCCGTAAACATTCACTACTTTTACACCATCTCTACTCCCTCTCTACTCCTACATACTATTTACTCCTATACACCCTCTACCCCGAAACCCTCTATATCCAACACCCTCTCTACCCCTAAAACCGCTTTACCCCTAAAACCACTCTACACATACACCCTCTCTATTCCTACGACCTCTCTACGCCTACACCCTCCCTACTCCTACAACATCTCTACTCCTACACCCTCTCTACTCCTAAACCATCTCTACTCATACACACTCTCTACTCTTACACCCTCTCTACTCTTACACCCTCCCTTTAACTAAACCCTCTCTACTCCTACACCCTCTCTACCCCTAATCTCTCTCTACTTCTACACCCTCACTACCTCTAAACCCTCTCTACTCCTACTCCTTCTCTACTCCTACACCCTCTCTACTTCTACCCACACTCTACCCCTAAACCCGCTCTACACCAACTCCCTCTCTACTCCTACACCCTCTCTACTCCTACACCCTCTCTACCCCTAAACCCTCTACCGTTAAACCCTCTCTAGTCATACACCCTCTTTACGCCTACACCCTCTCTACTTCTCAACCCTCAATACACCTACTCCCTCTCTACTCCTACACCCTCTCTACCACTAAGCCTTCTCTACTCCAACTTCCTCTCTACTTCTACACCCTTTCTACACCTAAACCCTTTCTACTCCTACTCCCCTTCTACTCCTACACCCTCTCTACCCTTAAACCCTCTCTACTCCTACACACTCTCTACCCTTAAACCCTCTTTACACCTATTCCCTCTTTACTTTAACACCCTCTCAACTCCTACACCCTCTCTACATTTAAACCCTCTCAACGTTTACTCCCTCTCTACTCCTACACCCTCTCTACTCTAAACCATCTCTACTCTTACACTCTCTACACCTACACCCTCTCTACCCCTATACCTTCTCTACTCCTACACCCTCTTTATCCAAAAACCCTCTCTACCCGTAAACCCTCTCATCTCCTACACCCGCTCTACCCGTAAACCTTCTCTATTCCTACACCATATCTACCACTAAACACTCTCTACTGTGTGCCTGTCATCAGAATGTAAAGCTTATGATTGATCCTCTCGAGTTACCAATGTTATTACAACATTCTAACTTGAAGGTGACTTCTTGCAAAAACATACTGGCGTGCATTTTTCTTCAGTCCACCCCTATTATGTTACGTTCTTAGTGAATGTTTCCGGATTTCCATTTCCTTTCCAAAAATGCCTGCTATTATTATTGTTTCTTTGACTTTAATTTATTTCTTTCTAGGTAAAAATATCATATTCTACATTATTATTATGTATGTCGTATTATGTACGTACCACAAGGCATTCGCATACTGTTAAAAAACAAAGTACCGCCGAGATTACGCGCGTAATATCGTTGAACTGTTGGTAGGTGAAATATCTGTATACCTCGAGAGGGGCGCACTCTGTAAAATTACGTGCCAGTGAGGAATTTTTCTAATCCTTATGTAAAAAGTAATCGCGTAACCTACGTCACTCTGTTGGTCGACACCCGGTCCTCCAATCGAGTCATTCCACGCGTCTCGATCTGCTAATGGGCAACTGATTGTTCTATCTGTAGCGTAGATAGCAGAAATAAACGGCAATAGTCGACTCTTCGGTGGTGCTGTTTTACAACCATCTGGTGATTTCCGACAGACATTCCTGTCATTTCTCGCTCCACTTATGCTGATGAAAATAACGCATGTTTGAAACAATCATTTTTATGGAAAAACGTTGAAACACTTCGATTGACCATAAATATGCGAGTAAAGTTACATAATGATCCGATGGAACAAGTATTTGCAAGACAATTACTGGATATTGAAAACGGTACCATCAGACTACATTAAAATAAGCAACGCATCCAATTGCCAGACAACTTCTGCACCATTGTTCACTCAAAAAATGAACTAATTGAGTGTATTATCTTCGTAATAATCTCTTAGACTTTACTTGGCTAAGTAATCGTGGAATTTTAGTGGCTAAAATTGTTGAATGGGAAATTAATATTTACAAAATTTATTGCAAGGCGTTCTAATGACTTTTAATTCAATTGACACCATTGTTGATGAAAACATGACCGTTGATTTTCTAATTGAATTTTTAAATTTTTTTAACTTTCCACGAACGCATGGTTGTTTCAAAATCGGTTCACCGGTCGTTCTATTGCGTAATTTAAATCCAAATAAAATTATGCAACGGTACACGATTAGTCACCAGAAGAATTACAGGAAACGTGGTTGAAGCAACGATATTGACTGAAAGTTTAAAGGCGAAGTCGTCCTGTTACCTCGAACACCTATGATACCATGAAAATCTCCAATTCCTGTCAAAAGACAATATATTCCGATACGTTTGGCTTTTGCGATGACAATAAATAAGTCGCCAGGGCAAACAATGGCTATTTTTGGCTCAGGCTTGGAAAACCCGTGTTTCTCCCATGGACAGCTGTATGTTGCATGCACCCGTGTTGGAAAACCATCGAATGTATTTATTTATTTTGACGAAAAACTGATTAACGAAAAATAGTGTTCATCGCTTAGGTCTTAAACAAATATATAAACAAATAATTATTAAAAATTAAAAAATGCAAAATTTAATAATTTCAGTTTAAAAATCAGTATTATATAATTCATTCACTATATTAATAAAAATTAAACATTTACTAATCGTTGAAATATAATTTGCACTTTTCATCATTCTTTATCAATCACTTCCTTAATAATACCAATAGTAACAAATAATTAAACCAAGAACAAGCAAACCAGAGCAACGCGTGACCGGGTCTGCTAGTATTTATGTAATATCCAAAATGAACTACTGAATCAGCTGTAGCGTTGAAAAATTTATATTTGAAGTATTCTAGAGGTTGAAAACTTAAAAATAATTCACTTACGAAATTCGCTTTCCCAGCAACAACGCCAAGTACTATTAGAAATTGCTTAATACCGGTGAAGATAGATTCTTATGCGAGTGGTAAAAAAAAATAAATCATTTCACTTTTTACCGAGGTCTATGTAGTGTAATTTTATTGGTTTTTGAAATCTGGAAATCAATTTTCGAATAAGTACATATGTTTCCCTATGCTACGTATAGTGCTCCGTATACAGAGAAGTAAAAAGAGATACTTAACATATGCCATAATATATTACAGATTGGTTACTCGTATTGATTTTTCTCTATTCTTTGGTCGGGCCTACCTATATCACTTGCGAAATACTGTTGCCAACTACCTTCTTTCCGCTGGAAAGCGTTTTTTTGTTGAAATATTCTCAATTTCCGTTAATATAATAACGGAAATATTAAAAAAGGGTGAATTTCCTTCTTTATTAAAAATTCCAATAAAAATTCGCAATTTGTTGAATATAATTGCATCTAAGTGGTACCGTTAATTGGAATTATTAAAGCTTTTTTTGCAGAACATTTGTGAGTTACTTAAAAACTTCATTTGGTCACTTGATGCACTTCAACTCATAAATGATACAGATTTAACGAATTCCTGGAAGTATGTATACAAACGGCTCTAGAGATACTTCTATATAATTAGAGAAATTTTTGAAAAAGCAAAATGAGATAGATAGTGTCATACGTTTACGTTTCTGCACGAATTGTAAACATTTTTTAAACAGGCATAATGCCATTGGCGACGAAACTGTAAATGGGAATAACACGCCTGAAGCGAACGCTGAGCTCGCATATTAACCAAAAACATGTATACAAAAGTCTTCTGCCTTCTATACAAATCTGTTACCCATAAAGGATGTGATATGCCCGCACTCTAGCTGTGGTGGGCTGAAGTACAGTTCTAAAGCAGTAGACATGAAAATATTCAATATTGATACAAAAGAAATAGATAGACAATGTTGTAAACAAAATATAATGTATATAACAAATTAGAAATGATTACTGATCACTTATATTTATCTAGAAAACACATAAAGCTTGTACTCTGATTGCAAAAAACAATTACCATTTGGCAATTTGATTTAAAATAATCATTCCTAAAACTCAGAATAAAATTCAAACAGTGATTGATAAAGTAAATAAACAATATAGGTAAACACAGAATCAATTACTGGACAAATCCATGTCAAGAAAAAATGGAAGTAAGGCCCTTATTTTGAGCAGGAGAAATAATTCATTAGTAGAAAAAATATTATTTAGTTTTCCAGCCCAAAAAATTACAAAAAATAAGCAATAAATTTTTGCAGACAAATTAATTGTGTCAACACTTTTCAATATAAAACAGTCATGAGAATATTATCAAAGACTCTAACAGAATAAACAAGGAATAAAAAATACCAATACTTTTATATGCACAAAAATAATATAATAAGTGCCTCATTATATATTTAAGTTGTTTTCAACCATTTTAATCAGAAATTGAAAAAAATATAATAAGATATAAGGAATATTGAGGCTGTAATTCATTTACACAGAAAAGGGAACATTTTGAATGGAAAATATGTCATTCTGAACTTAAAATATGACAAAACTAACCCATCCCCACTTAATCTGACTCCACCCCACAACCTCTAACAAAACGGTTTTGACACTAGGCTGTGCCCTGTGTTGAGAATACACTTCTCTTCTGGCATGCAGCATACAATACATAAATAATTACAATTCGTTGCTATCGTACACATATTCCTTGGTTTTTAACTTTTGAAAAACAATCACTTGCTATCACCTCTGAGTGACATTCTGGTAAGTGGCAATGCGTTTTTGCCTCTAGTAAAAGATATGTAATAACTTTTATAATAATTATATAATTTCATGGTTTCAAAAATTACACGTGGCATTTTTAAAAATTAAAATTTCTTCTCTTAAACTTTTTACATTTTCATCCGTACTTCTTTTTATCCTTTTTTATGGTGTGCTTACGTATTGCGATTGTATTCACTTGTCAAATGATATTCTTTCTATAATTTTAAATTTGGTTGAATTTTTAAATTAATTCATGATGTATTGTTAAGTAGCGTGTGTTTTTTTATTATATATAAACCTATTTTACATTAGTAAATTAAATAAATTGGTTCATTCTGTTTAGCGTTAGTTTTCGTACTTCCACACTAACTCCCGCAACACCAGCAAGATTTCTTGATTGTGAAACCCCAGCCCCCTATTCCTATTATTCCATTTATGGAGAAATAGGTGTTAATAATAGGTACTTATTTTTCAAAAACGAAAAAAAAAATTCCTCTGTAGTACTATTATAGTATCAAACAAATATAGTAAATATATATACTAATGCAATTTATGGGGAAAAAATGTTCAATAAATATTTTTTTAATATTAACAACAGATATCTGGTAACAATTGACAACACTCCTTAAAAAAAATCAAGTATATTTAATAATACTTTAACTCCTAGCTTTTCCCTTTTTGTGGTCATAATAAAAATAAAAAAAAGGCCTTTACGTTTTAGAAAGCTATGTTTCTGAACTTGTTATTTAAGTGTTCCACCGAAATACTGTTGATAACAATATTACCGGTACAGGTAAAAGACATACAAAACACTACAAGATATTTCTTCACTCTTCACTGTACACCCACATCTCCCTACAATTAGGCAAACAGCACTTCTAGACCTAATTTTTATTTAGTGCTTTTAACCATAGACAGGTTGGTTTCAATACCCCTAAGAAACTGTCTTTACCAGATATTCACTTTGCAACTTATCTAAGAAAAGATGAAATGATGTACGGATGGAAATGTAAAGAGTTTAAGAGAAGAAATTTTAATTTTTGAAAATGCCCAGTGTAATTTTTTAAAACATGAAATTATATAATTATTATAACAATTATTACATATCTATTACTAAAGGTGAAAAAGTAATGCTATGTACAGTTCTTATAGCAATAGACATGAAAGTATTCAATGTTGATAGAAAATAAATAGATAGGCAATATTGTAAACAAAATGTGAGGTATATAACAAATTAGATATGATTACTAAACACATATATTTATGTAGAACACACACAAAGCTTGTACTTTTAATTACAAAAATAAATTTCCATTTGGCAATTATATTTAAAATTCTCTTCCCCAAAGTTCAAAATAAAATACAAACACTGATTTATAATGTAAACGAACAATATTGATAAACACAGAATCAATTACTAAACAAATCCATGTCCAAAAAAAAAAAAAATAATGTCAATATTTTGTGCAGGAAAATTTAATCACGAGTAGAAAAAGTTATATTCATTTATTGGGCCTAAAAATTACCAAAAAATAAATTTTTGCAGACAAATTAATTGTGGCAACACTGTACTGAATAGAATAGTCATCGGAATATTATCAAATGCTCAAAACAAAATTAAAGAGGTATAAAAAATATCCATACCTTTATATGCACAAAAATTATATAATAAATGGGCTCACCACATATTTCAGGTATATGCAACCATTTTCAACAGAAATAAAATAAATATAGTTATATATAAGAAATATTAAGGCTGTAAATTATTTACACAGGAAAGAGAAGATTCTGAATTGGAAATAGGGCATTCTGAACTTGCAATATGACAACCTAACCAACCTCACTAAATTCAACTCACTCCACTACAACTAACCAAGCAGTTATGTCACCAGGATATACTATAACCTCCAGAATACACTTCTCTTCTAGCACCCAGCATAGAACGCATAAATTTTTATAATTTGTTGCTATCGTACACATATGAGACACTGATGTCATATTTAAGCCTGAAAAATTCTGATTTAGGTTTATAATATTTATTTCCATCTGAAAAATTGTTGTACCACTCAGATGTCTTTTATTTGTATTATACAGACTACCAAGTAAAAAAAGGGTGTTTCTAAGCTGAAATATGTGGTACTTCCATATAATATATATTTTTTGTCTAAAATTTGAGATAAAAAATCTGAATGTTGGGTTTACATGATCCTTGCCTTCTGGTAATATTCAAACACATATTCTCAAACACACAGTGTGGCCAAACTTAGGTGTTTGGTTGTATTTCTTATCTTTTTTTTATTTTTTGTTAATTTGTATGCATCAAAAATGAATAGACTTCCACAACATCATGAAATAATTTGTCTGTTAAATTGTGAACTTTTCATTCTTCAACCTGGTTGGAAATCATTCATTATTCATCCCTTAGTTAATCTATGCTATCTGTTTAGTTTATAAATTATTACTGATTTTTTTTTAATATTAGTGGTGAATATTTAAGTCAATTTACCATCTTTTAAATTATTTTTTGTAATTAAACTACAAGCTCTGTGCGATTTCTGGCTTGTTTGAAACAGTCAAAAATCATTCCTAAATCCTGGTATATCCCAGATTTTATTCGCAACATTGGCTCTCTGGCTGTCTTGTATTAAAACTCATTAGTTTTCATCTAAATGTTTCAGAATAGGTCTGGTATGGCCATTTGCGCCCAGATAGCAGGGCTGTTGCTCTCACAATCGATAGTTTCTAGTATTTATTTGTCACTATGTAATTCAAGCAGCTTCAACAGAGGGCATTACATGTAAAATGAATCTGCTGTAGAAATTACACTATATAAACAAGAGAAAAGTTCGCTCCGCGCTCCGCTACCATTGACAGACCCGCAGTCTTCAACTACGTTAAATCTATGTATTATATCTCGTAATAGATCCATTTTTTTGTTCTCACCGTGGATCACTGCCACGTTATATATTAAAAATTTGGCTAATCTATTAAATGATTTTTTTTAATTGTACATAGAAGACCATTATATTGTACCAGAAATTATTTGTAAACTTCTACCTTGGATTCGCATATGCGTGTCGCTTATGACTTAGTTCAAACATTTTGTATTTGTGCCAGATTGGTGTGACATTACCGATTTCAAAGGGCTCTGTCTTCATTTGTTGTACTTGACTCTAATTGTGTATTTGAATTTGATACACAGCATTTACTTTTTTTTATTTTTTTCTGAAAACTTGCTAACTGGCAGCTTTGTCAACTTTGTATTTCTGCGCCCTCTACGCTGTAATATTCTGTATAAAATTGAATATTGTACTGGTGTGAGCTATTCCGAAAATCGGAAGCTCTTCATTTTTGTAGTGAGCAATTATTTGCTCTATTTGTAATTCTGTACAATTGTTGAATTTTGTATGCGGCGAAAGAGTAATTAATTATTTATTCACTTTCAGGACATCGGGTATTATTGTTGCTATTTTGTATTGTATCGTCGCCTTGGTTGTCCAATAAATATAAACTTGTATTGAAAGTTTGATAACTTTTCCATTCAACGGAAATTATACCTTCCATAGCTGACCCATATACCCGATACCTGCTTCCTATCTTTTATAGGTATTATTACTTCCGAAACGATTCACGCTCGAATCATTGAAGGTTATCATATGTTGGCCTGTGTCTAGGCCATTGGCTCGCACTGCGATCATTGTGACCGTTTTCAGTTGTCGAATAATATTCTTTCTATAATTTTAAACTTGGTTGATTTTTTAAATTAATTCATAAAGTCTTGTAGTGTAGCTTGTGTGTATTTTGTTATTTAAATAAATCCATTTTACTTTTTAACCCTAGCGTGATTTCTGGATGTAGGAGTAAAGAGGGTGTATGTGTAGAGAGGGTGTAGGAGTAGAGAGGGTTTAATTGAAGGGAGGGTGTAGGAGTAGAGAGGGTGTAGGAGTAGAGAGTGTGTATGAGTAGAGAGGATTTAGGGGTAAAGAGGGTGTAGGAGGAGAGAGGGTTTAGGGGGATAGGGGGTGTAGGAGTAAAGAGGGTGTAGGAGTAGAGAGGGTTTAGGGGTAGAGAGGTTATAGGAGTAGAAAGAGTTTAGGGTTAGAAGGGGTGTAGAAATAAAGAGGGTTAAGGTGTAGAGAGGGTGTTGGAGTAGAGAGGGTGTAGGATTAGAAAGGGTGTAGGAGTAGAGCTGGTGTAGGAGTAGAGAGGGTTTAGAGGTGGAAAGGGTGTAGGAGTAGAGAGGGTTTAAGGGCAGAGAGGGTGTAGGAGTATACCTGGTGTAGAAGTAGAGAGGAAGTAGGAGTAGAGAAAGTTTAGGGGTAGAGAGGATGTAAGAGTAGAGAGGGTTTAAGAGTAGAGAGGGTTTAAGAGTAGAGAGGGTTTAAGAGTAGAGAGGGTTTAGGAGTAGAGAGGGTTTAGAGTAGAGAGGGTTTAGGAGTAGAGAGGGTTTAGGAGTAGAGAGGGTTTAGGAGTAGAGAGGGTTTAGGAGTAGAGAGGGTTTAGGAGTAGAGAGGGTTTAAGAGTAGAGAGGGTTTAGGAGTAGAGAGGGTTTAGGAGTAGAGAGGGTTTAATGGTAGAGGGGGTGTAATAGTAGAGAGTGTTTAGTGGTAGATATGGTGTAGGAATAGAGAAGGTTTACGGGTAGAGCGGGTGTAGGAGATGAGAGGGTTTACGGGTAGAGAGGTTTTTTGGATAAAGAGGGTGTAGGAGTAGAGAAGGTATAGGGGTAGAGAGGGTGTAGGTGTAGAGAGTGTAAGAGTAGAGATGGTTTAGAGTAGAGAGGGTGTAGGAGTAGAGAGGGAGTAAACGTTGAGAGGGTTTATATGTAGAGAGGGTGTAGGAGTTGAGAGGGTGTTAAAGTAAAGAGGGAATAGGTGTAAAGAGGGTTTAAGGGTAGAGAGTGTGTAGGAGTAGAGAGGGTGTAAGGGTAGAGAGGGTGTAGGAGTAGAAGGGGAGTAGGAGTAGAAAGGGTTTAGGTGTAGAAAGGGAGTTGAAGTAGGGAGGAAGTTGGAGTAGAGAAGGTTTAGTGGTAGAGAGGGTGTAGGAGTAGAGAGGGAGTAGGTGTATAGAGGGTTGAGAAGTAGAGAGGGTGTAGGCGTAGAGAGGGTGTATGAGTAGAGAGGGTTTAACGGTAGAGGGGGTTTAGGGGTAGAGAGGGTGTAGGAGTAGAGAGGGTGTAGGAGTAGAGAGGGAGTTGGTGTAGAGAGGGTTTAGGGGTAGAGTGTGGGTAGAAGTAGAGAGGGTGTAGGAGTAGAGAAGGAGTAGGAGTAGAGAGGGTTTAGAGGTAGAGATGGTGTAGAATTACAGAGGGTTTAGGGGTAGAGAGGGTGTAGGAGTAGAGAGGGTTTAGTTGAAGGGAGGGTGTAGGAGTAGAGAGGGTGTAGGAGTAGACAGTGTGTATGAGTAGAGATGGTTTAGGGGAAGAGAGGGTGTAGGAGTAGAGATGTTGTAGGAGTAGGGAGGGTGTAAGCGTAGAGAGGTCGTAGGAATAGAGAGGGTGTATGTGTAGAATGGGTTTAGGGGTAAAGAGGTTTTAGGGGTAGAGAGGGTGTTGGATATAGAGGGTTTCGGGATAGAGGGTGTATAGGAGTAAATAGTATGTAGGAGTAGAGAGGGAGTAGAGATGGTGTAAAAGTAGTGAAGGTTTACGGGTAGAGAGGGTGTAGGAGTAGAGAGGGTGTAGGAGTAGATAGGTATTGGGGTAGAGGGTGTAGGAGTAGAGAGAGTTTAGGGGTTGAGAGGGTGTAGGAGTAAAGAGGGTTTAGGTGTAGAGAGAGGGTGTAGGAGTAGAGAGGGGGTAGGTATAGAGAGATTAGGTGTAGAGAGGGTGTAGGAGTTGGGAGGGTGTAGGAGTAGAGAGGGGGTAGGAGTAGAGAGGGTTTAGGGGTAGTGAGGGTTTAGGAGTAGTGAGGGTGTTTGTGTAGAGACTGTTTAGGGTAGAGAGGTTGTAAAAGTAGAAAGGGTTAGGGGTAGAGAGGGTTTAGGAGTAGAGAGGGTTTAGGGGTATTGAGGGTTTAGAAGTAGTGAGGATGTAGGATTAGAGAGGGTTTAGGGGTAGAGACTGTGTAGGAGTAGAGAGGGAGTAGGAGTAGAGAGGGTTTAGGGGAAAGAGGGTGTATAAGTAGTGAGGGTGTAGGAGTAGTGAGGGTGTAGGAGTAGAAAGGGTATAGGAGTAGAAAGGGAGTAGGAGTAGAGAGGGTTTAGGGGTAGAGAGGGTGTAGGAGTAGAGAGGGAGTAGGTGTAGAGAGGGTTTAGGGGTAGAGAGGGTATACGAGTATAAAGGGAGTAGGAGTAGAGTGTGTTTAGGGGCAATGACGACTAAATAAAAAAAAAAATAAAAATAAAAAATTTGGATTGGTTAATAAAAATATAGATTTTTTTATTTCCCTCCTCCCCAACTGGTTTCCTTTTCTACATATCGTTACAAAAATATATACACTTTTTAAAAAAAATACCTCTTTATACTTTCAAAACTCGAAATATACTTTCAAAACATCAAACTTGACCTCCCCTAACAGATGAAATGCTTTAGTATTTTTTTGTGGTTTGAATATTTCATATTTATAAATAAGAAAAGTCATTGACCAGAATAAATGATTTCTAATAAGCTGAAGCAAACTGCTGGTGTAACCGAAGAGGCTAGCAAAAATAGTAAAATCACTGAAGTTCAGAAATTCGTAAGGGAATAAAGGGTACACTTTCATGAAATCTAACAATTGATATGGTTTCATGTACGCAATTCTGTATATCAGCGGTAAAGGGCTTTGTCATAACTTCATGTTTTGTGTAATTAAAAGAGCAATGAAATTAAAAATCACTTATTTATGGCAGTAAGACTCTTTGCCACCATTATACAACAATTGTGTATAAAATAACTGAAGAGAATATTACATGGTGTAATACAATCTTTATTACTTTAAATTTACATAGTTTAATATTTTCGGAGAAACACACTCGCTTTTCTCCAACACTCTTTTAAATAATTTATTATTTTCCTCGAGTATATCGTTTATTCTCTATAAAACGTCAAGTTTTTCCTTGAAATAGGCTTTTTTGATTTCATCTCTTTCCATCTTTTTGGCGTAATATGTAACCTTATCGGCCCGCATGCCTTCTATGACCTCCACCATAGAGATGGAGGAACTGGTGGGGGTGCGTAAACAATTGCTGCTGTCGCTGCTCCATTTGTCGTTTGCAGCAACATTAAACATCAGTTTTTTCTTCACATTTCGTCTCCCATGTGCGGCGTCCAAAAATTTTTTTATGTAATACTTGTCGAGTCGAACGAGTATAAAGTAAACGAGTTGCACAAGGTTGAATGCCTTTACCCTATCTAATATTTTATCTTTGAGAGTTCCAATAGATGCCTCTAAGAAATTATTTGTCCACGTATCAGAGCATGCGTTTCGTTTCTGTGATAGAAAGCCCATTCATGATGTCTCATCCATAAATCATCCACAAAGTTGAGAAAAATCGGATATTGACGAGCGATTTTATTTCTTTTCAGCAGACAAAACATTTTATTGCACTCTGTTTTTGATGCGCTGTACAAGATAATTTTAAAGAGTTTATACGTTTGCCTGGTTCTTTCAAGAAACCGTGATCGCTTAGCATGAGCCATCACCACACAAAATGTAGCACGTGAAAAATGCACAAAAACTGCACGGTAGACGTCCACACGACTTTCAGAGCGTGTTTCTCGCCCCTACTGTCATCCGTAATGAAGTTTTGCGGACCCGCGTCCGAACCTCTACCGTAAAAGCAAGCGTCTCCCATCAACGTCTTTAACATTTTAAAACCGGCTATAACGATGGGAAGGGATTCAGAAGACGTAATTACAACGCCCAATGGCACGCCTCCAGCCTCTGTGTACGTCATAAATTGAAACACCCTATGGCCTTCTCGGCCCAATCGAGTCCACAAATACTAATTCACCCGCCTCTCGTAACAGAGTGTGTGGTCTCCGCATTAAGGGCGTGCAAATTGCAACGAGCAAATAGTCTTTGCCTTGCGTCATTTCAATACACTTATCTTTGCCATCTTGATTAAAATCTGCCACAATTTTGTCATTTAAAAATTGTAGAGAGTCTGTATATGTGGCCGGACCGTACTGTTTATTAAATTCCTTCATAAACAGTCGGTAGCAAAATTGATAATCCGGACAGTGGTACCGATCTGCAAGCAGCTGATCAAACTTTTCTGGATTCTCCTCCTCTAGCGATTGCTTAACATGCTTCAGAGCCGACACCGGCGAGTAGCCCTTGTCATACAAGAATATGAGTTTCTCCTTTGTCTTGTCTGACACTGGTCGAAAACGTAGCACATCGGCTTAATTACCCACCGGATGATTGTGAATATAATCCAAATCTATCACACAAGGCATTTCTGGATCCGGTTTATTTTTTAATGACTTTCCTTGCCATCGTTTGTGGACAGCTCTAAGCGGCACAATCATTTTGGACGGGCAATTTGTATTTTTTAAATTTGGTCGCGTTTCCGAATTGACATTGTTCGACCTCCTGTTATGGTGACATTTATAATAACACTTCCAAACGACACGGGTCTTTGTAGTTGGTTGAGTCGTTTGAACAGTGTATGTTGGTTTTGTATGTTCTTGAAAACATTTTATCCAGATCTTCGCTTCATCTTCAGTTTTTTTGATTTCAATGATTTAATTGGACAACTCCTAGATGTTTGCTTGCATTTGGAGCGTGTTTTCTCTTGCTTTTTCTTTGTTTTATAAAAAGTGGATTTTCTAGAAAAAGTTATCTGTGGAAATTGCAGTATGCAAAACCAGTAGCATGTGACCCTTTCGTGACGTATCGGACACAATGATATAAATAATATGGAACATTCAAGTGAGTTTAAAAACCAAGGAAATCTTTTTCTGTGTGTATGATCTTAGGATAAGCTTCGATAACGCTTAAGCGACGTAATGTAATCTACACAACTTTCCAGATGAGATAGAAAATGAGGATTCTATTAATGTGAATTGTTTTTTAAAACTTTAAGAAAGTATACGCTTACATCAACAACATTTTAAAAATCTTATTTTCTTCTTTTTCCGAGGGATGACTTTTGCCGCTTGACAGAATCACACGGTATTCATGCAATTCTTTTGTTATTTGAACAATCTCGGCAGTCTATTTTCTTTGGTAATGGAATAATTATAGTGCGTTGCAAATCTGTTGTTCACTATTTCTTTTCCAGATCACATTGTATAATTGTGTTAGTTTCGCCAAGATTTCTTCTCCTGTATCTTTGAATTGTTCGATTTGAATATTATCTACAGCCAGGGACTACCCTTTTTCTTTATATTTCACGGAGAAAATCTTGAATTTTCTCTGCGGGTCTGATTCAGTCTGTCCATTGTGAAAACTATGTATCAGGCGGTTGTTCTTTCAGCGCCACCAGCCGCAAAGGACTACAGCAGGGACTAGAGCGCGAACGAGTGTGGACTCGTATAAAGTGGCCGTGGGGGAGTGGACTGCGGGCCTGTCAATGCTAGCGGAGCGCGGAGCGAACTTTTCTCTTGTTTATATAGTGTAATTTCTACAGCAGATGCATTTTACATGTAATGCCCTCTGTTGAAGCTGCCTGAATTACATAGTGACAAATAATTACTAGAAACTATCGATTGTGAAAGCAACAGCCCTGCTATCTTGGCGCCAATGGCTATACCAGACCTATACTGAAACATTTGGAAGATATCTAATCAGTTTTAATACAAGTCAGCCAGAGAGCCAATGTTGCGAATAAAATCTGGGATATACCATGATTTAGGAATGATTATTGACTGTTTGTAACAAGCCAGAAGTCACAGAGAGCTTGTAGTTTAATTACAAAAAATAATTTAAAAGATGGTAAATTGACCTAGAATATTCACCACTAATATGAATAAAAACAATAATTTCCGGAAAAAAATACGCCGAGAGTTTGTTATTGCAAATTCGGGAAATTGTTTAAACAATTTCGCGAAATAATTTTTTCACATTTTTTTCCGCCGCGCGCGTCGCTTTCCTCGTGAATTTCAACGTAGGAAGCGAGGTCTCCCAGATTTTCGTTAGCCTCGGGGGGGCTGTGCGGCGTTGCTGAATTTTCCACAATTGCGATTTTCTAGCGGCGAGACGAAATTTTTTAAAAATTTTTCGTCTGCGCGGTCGGACACAAGATCGCAGGCGGGAACGGAGGGAATTTTTCGCGCGGCGTAAAGACGAAAACGACAAATGTGCACTTCCCGGGCGTCGAACCGAGCGGTCGTAGGGTTTCGCCGACGAGCGCGACGTGTCGGGCGCCGTCGGGCGCGCCGGAATCCGAGGTCTCGCGGTTCTGCTACGACTCGCCGAATTTTGGCGAGTTTTTGTATTTTCTTTTTAATCTTCGCGCCGGAAGACCGCAGTTACGTCACATGGGCGGGGGCGTCGGCCAGAGGGGCGAACTGGGAGGGGGGTAAAACGTTTAAGAAACCTCTGCTCCGCTCTCTCCGCGGTCGCAGCGCTTTGCGGTCGACGGCGTCGGCCTCAGGAAACGAGCGCCTTTCCGGAAAAAAATACGTCGCGAATTTGTTATTGCAAATTCGGGAAATTGTTTAAATAATTTCGCGAAATAATTTTTATACTTTTCTTCCGCCGCGCGCGTCGCGTTCCTCGTGTATTTCTACGTCGGAAGCGAGGTCTCGCAGATTTTCGCGAGCCTCGGGGGTCTGTGCGGCGTTGCCGAAGTTTCGACATTTGCGATTTTCTAGCAGCGAGACGAAATTTTTTAAAAGTTTTTCGTCTGCGGCGTCCAACGCAGGAAACGAGCGCCTTTCGGGCAAAAATACGCCGCGATTTTGTTGTTACAAATTCGCGAAATTGTTTAAACAATTTCAGCAAATAACGGGTTTGGAACGATTCCCACGCGCGCGTCGGATTTCGCGTCGCCGGTCACGTCCGCAGCCTGTTTTTGCGACTCTGCTATGCACAGGCGATTTTTGGCGAATTTTTTTCCCCCGCGCGCTGAAACAAAGCGGTTGCGTCATGGGGGAGGGGGGCGAAATTCGCGCGGGAAACTCGTAACTCCGAAACCGTCGGTCCGATCGAAACGCGGTTTGCGGTGCCGTGTAGGGAATCGAAAGGAGACCCTACTGGCGAAGCGGCGATTTTTTCTGACGAATTTTAGACTTCTTGCATCGCCCGGGGCTCGAACCGGAGGGTCGCGCGGCGTCGGCGACCAGCCCCGCGCGTTCGCCGCCCCGGGTATAATAAGAAACCCGAATCTCGCTTCCGTGCGTGGAAAATCCTGGCCTCTGGGAATTTCGCAAAAAGGCCTCCCGAAAGGGGACGCGGGCGCTGTTTCGAAATTGGCCACCGTCGCTCCAAAACGTCGCAGCGCGTCGCGGCGGGCGGCTTCGGACGCGGATTGAGTCCGGCCGTCTAGAAAAATATCGGCGTTCGAATCGCGCCGTAAACAAAAGAAATTGTTTAAACTTTTGTTATAAACAATCGACCTATAATTTTTTTAACATTTTTTTTCGAGTTCTCCGGCCCGGGTACGTGACGTTTTGAGAACACGGTACGTTTCCGACGCGCCGCTACACTTCTGCTTCCTAAAACGCAGTTGAGTGCTTACACGAGAACCCCGCCTCCGTGGAGTAGCAAAAGTGTCTAAAAGAATAACATAAAAGTTATCAATTTTAACTACGAATAACACCTATGTTTTTAGGGGTAGGGTCTCGATACTCCGGAATCCTATAGAACGAAAGCTCGTATGTCGATCGGTACCGGTGCCGACTCCCTCCGAGCCGCGTAGCGGCGTGTAGGTCGTCGCGAAATCGGCTTCCGGAGGGTACTTTGCGATTTTTTTGCGGGCGAACCGACAAAGATACGGACACGCGGCTTGCGGATTCGTTTTCAGTTCGTCGAGACGCGTTGGGGTGAATTTTTAGGGCCCCCCTTCAGAGGGCGAAAAGCGAATCGACGCGCCCGGGCTCCGAACCGAGCGGTCGTGCGCGTGCGCCGACGAGCGCATCGTGTCGGGCGCCCTCGGTGACGCCGGAATGTTCGCTACTTGTTTATTAAAGTGATCGTTTTCGACTGGGTTTGGGTTGAACGACTTTTCAAGGTAGTCAGCTATAAGAGATGTTTCCTCAAAATCAAAATTTTCCACTTGTGAACCTAGTTTTATTTGTGGAAATTCTTGTTTTTGTCTTTTTATTCTTTGTATGGTAGACCACATATGCCTAGGTGACGGGTGAATTTCTTTTAGAAAAGTCTGAAAGCTTGCATATCTATGTTGGTCTAGTTTTATTTTAACTAGTCTCGTCAGCTTGTTTAATTTTCTTTTTAAGTCTGGTCGTCGTGTCATTTGCCAATAGCGTCTTAAATTGTGTTGACGTTTAATTAGGTTTATGATTTTTATTGGGATTTGTTGCTTGTTTATTGGGTTTGTTATTTTGAGATATGTGGTAGAATTGGTGGGGGATCCTTGTAAGTGTACTAATCGTTTTACTTTATTATCTAAGTCTTTATCAGATTGAATGTTTTGCGGATTTTTGTAGTTAATTTTTAAAATTTCCCTGAATTTAAAACAGTTAATTTTACCTTTTTGCTGTTTATAATAAGATGATAGAGAGGATGAAATGATATGATATTGGGTTGCGATCCGAATCGAGTTCAGGAATTACTATTTGATATAGCGGAAAATCAATATTTTTTGTGATGAGGATATCTAATATGTCAGGAATTATATTATTGTTGTAAGGGTAATGGGTGGGTTCTATTGGGGCCAGAATACTTAAATTAAGAGTGGCAGCTAGATTTAGTAAATTTTGCCCTTGAGGAGTTGTTGGGTTGCATCCCTAATCGCAGTGTTTGCTATTAAGGTCACCTATTAGCATGATATTATCATTATTCCCAAGAACTTCAGTATATATGTTTCTAGGGAATAGCTTATTAGGAGGTTTATACGCCGATATTATGGTTGTGACTTTGTTATTTATTTTGGTTTTTATTGCTATAGTTTCTAGGTCGTTGCTCGTAAGACTATTAATTAACGAATGTTTTATATCTTTGTGCACTAGTATGGCCACTCCTCCTGCGGCCGTTGCTGAGAGACGGTCGATGCGATAGATATTAAAACCTGGTATTGAGAACTTGATTTAAGGTAACAGGTGAGTTTCTGAAATACAAGCTATTTTTATGTTGTGGCTTGTTATTAAGTGTCGTAATTGATTTTCTTGCCTTTTTATTCCGTTCGCGTTCCAGTTGAGAATGTTTGTTTCTGGATTTTTATTTACGTCCATTATCGAGGGCTGCTTGTATTAATTTTTGTATTTTTGAAATGAGTGCGTTTATTACTTGGTTGATGATTGTAGTTATTACCTGTCCTTGGTGTAGAGGGAGATTAAAGTTCGATAACGGGGGGACTTGGCTATTAAGTCTTTGAGGATTTGAAAACCAGGGATTTGGTGGATGGGAGGTCGTTGCGTTGGAATTGTTTGTTGTGGATGATTTTGAGGAACTGGTTTTCGGTCAAGCTTTTTAATCTCGTGGGATTCTCTGTTATTAAAAGCCTGTCGTCTCTGATTATACCGCTCTGTTTGATTTTTTAGCAGTTTCTGATAAACTTCACAACCTTTCCAATCGGCCGTGTGATTTTATTTACAGTTAACGCATTTCCGACTTGTTTCTGTTTTAGGTTCCGTGCATTTTGAATAATGGTAGTTACCTAAACACCTAACGCATCTCGGAGCGCGCCCACAGTTAGCTTGAGTGTGATCAAATCTTTGACAGTTTTTACATTGAATTGATAATTTTTGGTTGAATCTGGGAAATACCCTAATAACACTATATAAAAATCTATCTAATGCTCAAATGCTTCTTCCTTTGTTATTGTCCTCTAAATCTACAGCACATGTTGTTAATGGTTTTCTGTCTTTTGCGTGAAGGCGAGTTACTTTGATTACTGGGTATTTTTTCACTAGTTCTTGAAAGATTTCTGTTTCACTATAAAGTGTGTGAATATCTTTAATAACAATTGAAAAAGTTTTTTTTTTGTGCTTGGGTCACGAAACGTGTGGTATTCTATGTTGTTTTCGTTGCAAAATTTACGAAGATCTCTGAAATCTTCTCTTGAAGTAAGTTTTACTTTCACTCTGTCTGCTTCTATTTTTGTTGTAAAATCTTCCTTAACTACACTTTTAATGTCATTTATTAACAGTTGAAAATTTTCCGCTTTGTGTATAATTATAGGAGGAATTTTAATCACAGTTTCCGCGGAACTGATATGTTCGTCTTCTTCTGTATCGTTATTTAATGTTTCGAACCTGTTCCCTGTAGGAATAGCATATCGTGTAACAGATCCAGGTTTTTTGTCTTTTGCGCTCACTTTGTTCTGTTGGGGCAGGTGCACTGTGTTGCAAGGGCGGCCAACTAGAGCGTTGGCTGTTTTGTACTTGCTTTTAAAGGTCCTGTAGTTGCTGTTGCAATTGTACCAGTTGTTGGTGCTGTTCGTGAAGTTGTGCTGCTGCGCTTGTATTTGCTGATGTTGCTGATCTATGATGAGCTGTTGTTGGTACTCCAACGAATGTTGCATGGCGTCAGGCGTAGTGTTGTTCACGGCCTGCATCGCTTCTTTGATGCTCTGTCCGAGGTCAGAGCACGGTAATTCGCTTTTATCTATTTTCACTATTGGTTAAAGATATAAAATAACTTTCGAAAACACTGGTCACTTCACGAGCACTCGCAACTCACTTAGTGCTCAGCTTGACGCCGACTGAACTAACAAGGTAGCGCTACGGTCACAATCTCTCGCCACCGCTATTAGCGCTGAACTCGAGAAAATCTTAAATTTTCTCTGCGGGTCTGATTAAGTCTGTCCATTGTGAAAACTATGTATCAGGCGGTCGTTCTTTCATCGCCACCAGCCGCAAAGGACTAGAGCAGGGACTAGGGCACGAACGAGTCTGGCCTCGAATAAAGTGGCCGTGGGGGAGTGGCCCGTGGATTTCCAAGTCCATTATGGCACAGGGGCAGAGTTTCGCAAATAGACAACGTGGAGAATGCTCACACCAAGTTCACTGATCGGCTCTTGTAAACTTTTGTTTAAACAGGCATAAGACCAAACTCTAAATGGGAATAACACGCCTGAATCGAGCACGGAGCTCGCATAAACCAAAATCATGTATACAAATCTTTCTGCGGAGATAGTTTTTGCAGCCGAATTTTTTCACAATCAACGCAATCCGTGAGGGTTTGGTAGTTTACAAATTAACAGTGGGAAACAGATGTATTATCCCTAAAGGATGTGACATGCCCGCACTCTAGCAGTGGTTGGCTAAAATACAGTTCTGAAGCAGTAGACATGAAAATATTCCATGTTGATACAAAATAAATAGATAGACAATGTTGTAAACAAAATGTGAGGTATATAACAAATTTGAAATGATTACTGATCACCTATATTTAGCTACAAAACACACAAAGCTCGTACTTCGATTACAAAAATAAATCACCATTTAGCAATTGGAATTTTAATAAATCATTCCTAAAATTCAAAATCAAATACAAACAGAGATTTATAAATTAAATAAACAGTATAAGGAAACACAAAATCAATCTGGACAAATCTAAGTCAATAAAAAAGAGGGCCATGTTTTTGAGCAGGAAAAATTAATCATGAGTTGAAAAATATTATTCAATAATTGTGCCTAAAAATTAACAAAACACACATTTTTGCTGACAAACTAACAGTGGCAAACCTGTTCAACATAGAATAGTCATGGGAATGTTATCGAAGGTTCAAAGGAGCGTAAACAAGGTATAAAAAATGTCCATACCTTTATATTCACAAAAATAATATAATAAATGGCCTCACCACATATTGCAGGTATTTTGTACCATTTTCAACAGAAATTGAAATAAACATAATGAGATATAAGGAATATTGAGGCTGTAATTCATTTACACAGAAAAGGGAAGATTCTGAATCAAAAATATGGCATCCTGAACTTGAATTATGACAAACCTAACCCAACCCCACCTGATCTCACCACACCCCACCGCACCTAACGTAACGGTGTCACCAGGCTTTGCCGTACACTTCCTTTCTGGCATCCAGCATAGAAAGCATATATAATTATAACTGCATGCTATAATACATGTATTAATTGATTGTGAACTACTGATAAAAACAATTACTTTGTATAACATCTCAGTGACATTCTGGTAAGTGGCAATGCTTTTCTACATTTAGTAATATATATGTAATAATTTTTATAATAATTATATAATTTCATGTATTCAAAAATTTAACTGGGCAAAAATAAAATTCATTCTCTTAAACTCTTAACATTTCAATCCGTACTTCTTTTCTTAAGATATGCATACGTATGGTTATTGTATTCAGTTGTTGAATCATAGTCTTTCTAATTTTAAATTTGGTTGATTTTTTTATTTAATTAATGAATTCTTTTGGGTTGCATGTATTTTTTTTTAAAATTTTATATAAATCTATTTTACTTTAGTTAATTAAATAAATTGGTTCATTCTGTTTAGTGTCAGTTTTCGTACTTCCACACTAATGCCAGCAAGATTTCTGGCTTGTGAAACAGCAGTCCCGTATTCAAATTATTCCATTTATAGAGAAAAAGTTGTTAACAAAACGTATTTATCTTTCAAAAATGAGAAAAATCTAATACTTCCGTAGTACTATAATAGTATCAACCGAATATCACAAATACAAAAACTAATGCAATATATGCGGGAAAAAATGTTCCATTAAGATTTGTTTCATTTTACCAAAAGATTTCTGGGAACAATTCACAACACTCCCGGAAAATATTTCAGGTATATTTAATATACTTTAACAGCTAGCTTTTCCCTTTATGTGGTAGTAAAAAAAATATAAAAAAGGCCTTTACTTTTTAGAAAGCTACATTTCTGAACACATTACCTAACTGTTCAACCAAATCACTGGTGACAACCATAATACCGGTACAGGTAAAAGACATACAAAACCCAACAAGACAGTTCTTCACACTTCACTGTACACACACATCCCCCAACAATTAAGTAAAAAGCACTTCTAGACCTGTTTTATATTTAGTGTTTTCGGCCACAGGAAGGATGGTTTCAATAAACCTAGGAGAACAGTCTTCCCCAGGTATTCACTTTGAAGACTCATCTCAAGGAAAGAAGAAAACAAGTACAGAGGTAAATGTAAATAGTTTAGTAGAAGAAATTTTCATTTTACAGTAAATTTAGTTAGAAGTATAGTTTATTTAAATTTAGTAGAAGAAATTTTAAAAATACACAGTAAATTTTTGAAAACATGAAACTATATAATTATTATAAAAATTATCACATATCTATTAGTAAAGGCGAAAAAGTATTGCTTTGGACAGTTCTTGTAGCAGTAGACATGGAAATATTCAATGTTGATACAAAATAAATAGATAGACAATGTTGTAAACAAAATGTGAGGTATATAACAAATTAGAAATGATTACCGATCTCTTATATTTAGCTAGAAAACACACAAAGCATGTTCTTTGATTACAAAAATAAATTACCATTTGGTAATTGGATTTAAATTAATCATTCTTAAAATTCAAAATAAAATACAAACAGTGATTTATAAAGTAAATTAACAATATTGGTCAAAACAGAATCAATTACTGAAAAAACCCTGGCAATACAAAAGACTTAAAGCAATTACTTTGAGCAGGAAAAATCAATAATGAGTAGAAAAAAATTATATTCATCTATTGTGCCTAAAAATTAACAAAAAATAAATTTTTGCAGACAATTTAATAGTGAATTCACTGTTCAAAATAGAATAGTCATGGGAATATTATCAAAGGCTCAAATAGCTCAAACAAGGTATAAAAAATGTTTATACATTTATATGCACAAAAATAATATAATAAATGGCCTTACGACATATTTCAGGTATTTTGAAACATTTTCAACAGAAATTGAAAAAATATAATTAGTTATAAAGAATATTGAGGCTGTAATAATTTTACACAGAAAAGGGAAGATTCTGAATCGAAAATGTGACATTCTGAACTTGCAATATGACAAACAACCAAACCTCATCTCATCTCTCCCCACCACAACTAACCTTATTTCAGCCTGAAAAATTCTGATTTAGGTTTATAATATTTATTTCCATTTTAAAAATTATTGTACCACACAGATTTCTTGCATTTGTATCATACAGACTACCATTTAAGTTAAAAAAGTGTGTTTCTTAGCTGACATATGAGGTACCTCAATATAATATATAATTTTTGTCTACTATTCGGGGTAAAAAATATCAATGTTGTGTTTACATCTTTCTTGCCTTCATGCAATATTCAAACACATATTCTAAAATGCAGAGTGTGGCCACACTTAGGTGTTTGATTGTATTTCTTTTTTTCTTAATTTGTATGCATGAAAATTCAATAAAGTTCCTCAACCTCATAAAAAGAAAATTTCTATTAAATTGTGAGCTTTTCATCCTTCAAACTGGTTGGAACTGATTCATTATTTACTCCTGAGTTGAACAAGCTATCTGTTTAGCTTATAAGTTATGTATATTTTACTTATGTATATTTTATATTATATGTTATATATATTTTATTTTGAATTTTAGTTGTGATTATTGTCAGTCAATTTACAATCTTTTAAATTATTTTTTGTAATTAAACTACAAGCCCTGTGTAATTACTGGCTTGTTAGAAATAGCCAAGAATCATTCCTAAATCACGGTATATCCCAGATTTTATTTGCAACATTGTCTTTCTGGCTGTCTTGTAGTAAAACTGATTATTATTCTCCCAATTGTTTCAGTACAAACTTGGTATGGCCATTGGCACCCAGATGGCACCCAGAGGACAGTTGCTCTCAAAATCGAGAGTTTCTAGTATTTATTTGTCACTTTGTAATTCAAGCAGCTCCAACAGAGGGCATTCAATGCAAAAATAATCTGTAGGAATTAGACTACCATGGATTCGCTTATGCGTGTCGCTAATGTTTATAATTAAAAAAAATTGTATTTGTTCCAGATTTGTGTGACATTCCCGATTTCTAAGGACTCTGTCTTGATTTGTTGTACTTCACTCTAATTTTGTATTTGAATTTGTTACACATTATTTACTTATTTTTATTATTTTCTGAACGTTTGCTAACTGGCAGCTTTGTGAACTTTTTATTTTTGCGCCCTCTATGCGTTAATATTCTGTATAAAATTGAATATTGTACTTGTGTGAGCTAATCCGAAAATCGGAAACTCTTCATTTTCGAATTGAGCAATTTTTTGCTCTATTTGTAATTCTGTTACAGTTAGCTTTTCTCTTTTTGTGGTAGTAATAAAAATATTAAAAAAAACATTTACTCTTCAGAAATCTATTTATCTGTATCTATCTATCTATTGTCTGTTGTCCAATGCAGTCTCACTATGAATTTCAAACGACAAAAGCTTAGGAATGTTATATTAACACCATTGTCAAGAACTCGGCTTTTTGAATCAGTATTTTTACATTTCGAAAATAATAAACAAGATCCACAACATAGAATTCCCGTGTCACACAATTAGGTGAGAACAATCGGAAGTGGTGTTTTTCGCAGTTTTGCTGTCTGAAACTGTGTTTTATGGTACTTCCGACTTTCAAACGTTTGTTTTTTGTTCATTGTCTCTGGTCCAATGCAGTCTCACTATGAATTTCATACAACAAAAACTTAGAAATACTATTTAACACCAATGTCAAGAATTTGGCTTTTGAATGAGTATTTTTACGTTTCGAAGATAATAATCAAGATCCACAACATAGAATTCCCGTGTCACATAATTAGGTGAGAACAATCGGAAGTGGTGTTTTTCGCAGTTTTGCTGTCTGAAAACGCGTTTTATGGTACATCCGACTTTCAAACTTTTGTTTTTGTTCAGTGTCTGAGGTCCAATGCAGATTCACTATGAATTTCTTACGATAAAAACTTACATATGCTATTTTGACACCAAAGTCAGGAACTCGGCTTTTTGAATTGGTAATTTTACGTTTTGACGATAATAAACAAGATCCAATGCATAGAATTGCGGGGTGACACAGTTACGTCAGAACACTCGGGAGTGGTGTTTTTCGCAGTTTTGCTCTCTGCAAACGCGTTTTATGGTACTTCCGACTTCAAACGTTTGTTTTTTGTTTATTGTCTGTTGTCCATTGCAGTCTCACTATGAATTTCAAACGACAAAAACATAGGAATGTTATATTAACACCATTGTCAAGAACTCGGCTTTTTGAATGAGTATTTTTACATTTCGAAGATAATAAACAAGATCCACAACATAGAATTCCCGTGTCACACAATTAGGTGAGAACAATCGGAAGTGGTGTTTTTCTCAGTTTTGCTGTCTGAAACTGCGTTTTATGGTACTTCCGACTTTCAAACGTTTGTTTTTTGTTCATTGTCTCTGGTCCAATGCAGTCTCACTATGAATTTCATACAACAAAAACTTAGAAATACTATTTAACACCAAAGTCAAGAATTTGGCTTTTGAATGAGTATTTTTACGTTTCGAAGATAATAATCAAGATCCACAACATAGAATTCCCGTGTCACACAATTAGGTGAGAACAATCGGAAGTGGTGTTTTTCGCAGTTTTGCTGTCTGAAACTGCGTTTTATGGTACTTCCGACTTTCAAACGTTTGTTTTTTGTTCATTGTCTCTGGTCCAATGCAGTCTCGCTATGAATTTCATACAACAAAAACTTAGAAATACTATTTAACACCAAAGTCAAGAATTTGGCTTTTGAATGAGTATTTTTACGTTTCGAAGATAATAATCAAGATCCACAACATAGAATTCCCGTGTCACACAATTAGGTGAGAACAATCGGAAGTGGTGTTTTTCGCAGTTTTGCTGTCTGAAAACGCGTTTTATGGTACTTCCGACTTTCAAACTTTTGTTTTTGTTCAGTGTCTGAGGTCCAATGAAGATTCACTATGAATTTCTTACGATAAAAACTTACATATGCTATTTTGACACCAAAGTCAGGAACTCGGCTTTTTGAATTGGTAATTTTACGTTTTGACGATAATAAACAAGATCCAATGCATAGAATTGCGGGATGACACAGTTACGTCAGAACACTCGGGAGTGGTGTTTTTCGCAGTTTTGCTCTCTGCAAACGCGTTTTATGGTACTTCCGACTTCAAACGTTTGTTTTTTGTACATTGTCTCTGGTCCAATGCAGTCTCACAATGAATTTCATACAACAAAAACTTAGAAATACTATTTAACACCAAAGTCAAGAATTTGGCTTTTGAATGAGTATTTTTACGTTTCGAAGATAATAATCAAGATCCACAACATAGAATTCCCGTGTCACACAATTAGGTGAGAACAATCGGAAGTGGTGTTTTTCGCAGTTTTGCTGTCTGAAAACGCGTTTTATGGTACTTCCGACTTTCAAACTTTTGTTTTCGTTCAGTGTCTGAGGTCCAATGCAGATTCACTATGAATTTCTTACGATAAAAACTTACATATGCTATTTTGACACCAAAGTCAGGAACTCGGCTTTTTGAATTGGTAATTTTACGTTTTGACGATAATAAACAAGATCCAATGCATAGAATTGCGGGGTGACACAGTTACGTCAGAACACTCGGGAGTGGTGTTTTTCGCAGTTTTGCTCTCTGCAAACGCGTTTTATGGTACTTCCGACTTCAAACGTTTGTTTTTTGTTTATTGTCTGTTGTCCATTGCAGTCTCACTATGAATTTCAAACGACAAAAACTTAGGAATGTTATATTAACACCATTGTCAAGAACTCGGCTTTTTGAATGAGTATTTTTACATTTCGAAGATAATAAACAAGATCCACAACATAGAATTCCCGTGTCACACAATTAGGTGAGAACAATCGGAAGTGGTGTTTTTCGCAGTTTTGCTGTCTGAAACTGCGTTTTATGGTACTTCCGACTTTCAAACGTTTGTTTTTTGTTCATTGTCTCTGGTCCAATGCAGTCTCACTATGAATTTCATACAACAAAAACTTAGAAATACTATTTAACACCAAAGTCAAGAATTTGGCTTTTGAATGAGTATTTTTACGTTTCGAAGATAATAATCAAGATCCACAACATAGAATTCCCGTGTCACACAATTAGGTGAGAACAATCAGAATTGGTGTTATCGCAGTTTTGCTGTCTGAAAACGCGTTTTATGGTACTTCCGACTTTCAAACGTTCGTTTTTTGTTCATTGTCTCTGGTCCAATGCAGTCTCACTATGAATTTCATACAACAAAAAAGTTGAAATACTATTTTAACACCAATGTCAAGAATTTGGCTATTGAATGAGTATTTTTACGTTTCGAAGATAAACAAGATCCAATACATAGAATTCCTGTGTGACACTATTAGGTGAGAACAATCGGAAGTGGTGTTTTTCGCAGTTTTGCTGTCTGAAAACGCGTTTTTATAGTACTTCCGACTTTCAAACTTTTGTTTTTGTTCAGTGTCTGAGGTCCAATGCAGATTCACTCTGAATTTCTTACGATAAAAACTTACATATGCTATTTTGACACCAAAGTAAAGAACTCGGCTTTTTTGAATTGGTAATTTTACGTTTTGACGATAATAAACAAGATCCAATGCATAGAATTGCGGTGTGACACAGTTACGTCAGAACACTCGGGAGTGGTGTTTTTCGCAGTTTTGCTGTCTGAAAACGCGTTTTATGGTACTTCCGACTTCAAACGTTTGTTTTTTGTTCATTGTCTGTTGTCCAATGCAGTCTCACTATGAATTTCATACGACAAAAACTTAGGAATGTTATATTAACACCATTGTCAAGAACTCGCCTTTTTGAATGAGTATTTTTACATTTCGAAGATAGTAAACAAGATCCACAACATAGAATTCCCGTGTCACACAATTAGGTGAGAACAATCGGGAGTGCTGGTCTTCGCAGTTTTCCTGTCAGAAACTGCGTTTTATGGTACTTCCGACTTTCAAACATTGGTTTTTTGTTCATTGTCTCTGGTCCAATGCAGTCTCACTATGAATTTCATACAACAAAAACTTAGAAATACTATTTAACACCAAAGTCAAGAATTTGGCTTTTGAATGAGTATTTTTACGTTTCGAAGATAATAATCAAGATCCACAACATAGAATTCCCGTGTCACATAATTAGGTGAGAACAATCGGAAGTGGTGTTTTTCGCAGTTTTGCTGTCTGAAAACGCGTTTTATGGTACTTCCGACTTTCAAACTTTTGTTTTTGTTCAGTGTCTGAGGTCCAATGCAGATTCACTATGAATTTCTTACGATAAAAACTTACATATGCTATTTTGACACCAAAGTCAGGAACTCGGCTTTTTGAATTGGTAATTTTACGTTTTGACGATAATAAAGAAGATCCAGTGCATAGAATTGCGGGGTGACACAGTTACGTCAGAAAACTCGGGAGTGGTGTTTTTCGCAGTTTTGATCTCTGCAAACGCGTTTTATGGTACTTCCGACTTCAAACGTTTGTTTTTTGTTTATTGTCTGTTGTCCAATGCAGTCTCACTATGAATTTCAAACGACAAAAACTTAGGAATGTTATATTAACACCATTGTCAAGAACTCGGCTTTTTGAATGAGTATTTTAAATTTCGAAGATAATAAACAAGATCCACAACATAGAATTCCCGTGTCACACAATTAGGTGAGAACAATCGGAAGTGGTGTTTTTCGCAGTTTTGCTGTCTGAAAACGCGTTTTATGGTACTTCCGACTTTCAAACTTTTGTTTTCGTTCAGTGTCTGAGGTCCAATGCAGATTCACTATGAATTTCTTACGATAAAAACTTACATATGCTATTTTGACACCAAAGTCAGGAACTCGGCTTTTTGAATTGGTAATTTTACGTTTTGACGATAATAAACAAGATCCAATACATAGAATTGCGGGGTGACACAGTTACGTCAGAACACTCGGGAGTGGTGTTTTTCGCAGTTTTGCTCTCTGCAAACGCGTTTTATGGTACTTCCGACTTCAAACGTTTGTTTTTTATTGTCTGTTGTCCAATGCAGTCTCACTATGAATTTCAAACGACAAAAACTTAGGAATGTTATATTAACACCATTGTCAAGAACTCGGCTTTTTGAATGAGTATTTTTACATTTCGAAGATAATAAACAAGATCCACAACATAGAATTCCCGTGTCACACAATTAGGTGAGAACAATCGGAAGTGGTGTTTTTCGCAGTTTTGCTGTCTGAAACTGCGTTTTATGGTACTTCCGACTTTCAAACGTTTGTTTTTTGTTCATTGTCTCTGGTCCAATGCAGTCTCACTATGAATTTCATACAACAAAAACTTAGAAATATTATTTAACACCAAAGTCAAGAATTTGGCTTTTGAATGAGTATTTTTACGTTTCGAAGATAATAATCAAGATCCACAACATAGAATTCCCGTGTCACACAATTAGGTGAGAACAATCGGAAGTGGTGTTTTTCGCAGTTTTGCTGTCTGAAACTGCGTTTTATGGTACTTCCGACTTTCAAACGTTTGTTTTTTGTTCATTGTCTCTGGTCCAATGCAGTCTCACTATGAATTTCATACAACAAAAACTTAGAAATACTATTTAACACCAAAGTCAAGAATTTGGCTTTAGAATGAGTATTTTTACGTTTCGAAGATAATAATCAAGATCCACAACATAGAATTCCCGTGTCACACAATTAGGTGAGAACAATCGGAAGTGGTGTTTTTCGCAGTTTTGCTGTCTGAAAACGCGTTTTATGGTACTTCCGACTTTCAAACGTTTGTTTTTGTTCAGTGTCTGAGGTCCAATGCAGATTCACTATGAATTTCTTACGATAAAAACTTACATATGCTATTTTGACACCAAAGTCAGGAACTCGGCTTTTTGAATTGGTAATTTTACGTTTTGACGATAATAAACAAGATCCAATGCATAGAATTGCGGGGTGACACAGTTACGTCAGAACACTCGGGAGTGGTGTTTTTCGCAGTTTTGCTCTCTGCAAACGCGTTTTATGGTACTTCCGACTTCAAACGTTTGTTTTTTGTTTATTGTCTGTTGTCCATTGCAGTCTCACTATGAATTTCAAACGACAAAAACTTAGGAATGTTATATTAACACCATTGTCAAGAACTCGGATTTTGAATGAGTATTTTTACATTTCGAAGATAATAAACAAGATCCAACACATAGAATTCCCGTGTCACACAATTAGGTGAGAACAATCGGAAGTGGTGTTTTTCGCAGTTTTGCTGTCTGAAACTGCGTTTTATGGTACTTCCGACTTTCAAACGTTTGTTTTTTGTTCATTGTCTCTGGTCCAATGCAGTCTCACTATGAATTTCATACAACAAAAACTTAGAAATACTATTTAACACCAAAGTCAAGAATTTGGCTTTTGAATGAGTATTTTTACGTTTCGAAGATAATAATCAAGATCCACAACATAGAATTCCCGTGTCACACAATTAGGTGAGAAGAATCGGAAGTGGTGTTTTTCGCAGTTTTGCTGTCTGAAAACGCGTTTTATGGTACTTCCGACTTTCAAACTTTTGTTTTTGTTCAGTGTCTGAGGTCCAATGCAGATTCACTATGAATTTCTTACGATAAAAACTTACATATGCTATTTTGACACCAAAGTCAGGAACTCGGCTTTTTGAATTGGTAATTTTACGTTTTGACGATAATAAACAAGATCCAATGCATAGAATTGCGGGGTGACACAGTTACGCCAGAACACTCGGGAGTGGTGTTTTTCGCAGTTTTGCTCTCTGCAAACGCGTTTTATGGTGCTTCCGACTTCAAACGTTTGTTTTTTGTTTATTGTCTGTTGTCCAATGCAGTCTCACTATGAATTTCAAACGACAAAAACTTAGGAATGTTATATTAACACCATTGTCAAGAACTCGGCTTTTTGAATGAGTATTTTTACATTTCGAAGATAATAAACAAGATCCACAACATAGAATTCCCGTGTCACACAATTAGGTGAGAACAATCGGAAGTGGTGTTTTTCGCAGTTTTGCTGTCTGAAAACGCGTTTTATGGTACTTCCGACTTTCAAACTTTTGTTTTCGTTCAGTGTCTGAGGTCCAATGCAGATTCACTATGAATTTCTTACGATAAAAACTTACATATGCTATTTTGACACCAAAGTCAGGAACTCGGCTTTTTGAATTGGTAATTTTACGTTTTGACGATAATAAACAAGATCCAATGCATAGAATTGCGGGGTGACACAGTTACGTCAGAACACTCGGGAGTGGTGTTTTTCGCAGTTTTGCTCTCTGCAAACGCGTTTTATGGTACTTCCGACTTCAAACGTTTGTTTTTTGTACATTGTCTCTGGTCCAATGCAGTCTCACAATGAATTTCATACAACAAAAACTTAGAAATACTATTTAACACCAAAGTCAAGAATTTGGCTTTTGAATGAGTATTTTTACGTTTCGAAGATAATAATCAAGATCCACAACATAGAATTCCCGTGTCACACAATTAGGTGAGAACAATCGGAAGTGGTGTTTTTCGCAGTTTTGCTGTCTGAAAACGCGTTTTATGGTACTTCCGACTTTCAAACTTTTGTTTTTGTTCAGTGTCTGAGGTCCAATGAAGATTCACTATGAATTTCTTACGATAAAAACTTACATATGCTATTTTGACACCAAAGTCAGGAACTCGGCTTTTTGAATTGGTAATTTTACGTTTTGACGATAATAAACAAGATCCAATGCATGGAATTGCGGGGTGACACAGTTACGTCAGAACACTCGGGAGTGGTGTTTTTCGCAGTTTTGCTCTCTGCAAACGCGTTTTATGGTACTTCCGACTTCAAACGTTTGTTTTTTGTTTATTGTCTGTTGTCCATTGCAGTCTCACTATGAATTTCAAACGACAAAAACTTAGGAATGTTATATTAACTCCATTGTCAAGAACTCGGCTTTTTGAATGAGTATTTTTACATTTCGAAGATAATAAACAAGATCCACAACATAGAATTCCCGTGTCACACAATTAGGTGAGAACAATCGGAAGTTGTGTTTTTCGCAGTTTTGCTGTCTGGAACTGCGTTTTATGGTACTTCCGACTTTCAAACGTTTGTTTTTTGTTCATTGTCTCTGGTCCAATGCAGTCTCACTATGAATTTCATACAACAAAAACCTAGAAATACTATTTAACACCAAAGTCAAGAATTTGGCTTTTGAATGAGTATTTTTACGTTTCGAAGATAATAATCAAGATCCACAACATAGAATTCCCGTGTCACACAATTAGGTGAGAACAATCGGAAGTGGTGTTTTTCGCAGTTTTGCTGTCTGAAAACGCGTTTTATGGTACTTCCGACTTTCAAACGTTCGTTTTTTGTTCATTGTCTCTGGTCCAATGCAGTCTCACTATGAATTTCATACAACAAAAACGTTGAAATACTATTTTAACACCAATGTCAAGAATTTGGCTATTGAATGAGTATTTTTACGTTTCGAAGATAAACAAGATCCAATACATAGAATTCCTGTGTGACACTATTATGTGAGAACAATCGGAAGTGGTGTTTTTCGCAGTTTTGCTGTCTGAAAACGCGTTTTTATAGTACTTCCGACTTTCAAACTTTTGTTTTTGTTCAGTGTCTGAGGTCCAATGCAGATTCACTCTGAATTTCTTACGATAAAAACTTACATATGCTATTTTGACACCAAAGTAAAGAACTCGGCTTTTTTGAATTGGTAATTTTACGTTTTGACGATAATAAACAAGATCCAATGCATAGAATTGCGGTGTGACACAGTTACGTCAGAACACTCGGGAGTGGTGTTTTTCGCAGTTTTGCTGTCTGAAAACGCGTTTTATGGTACTTCCGACTTCAAACGTTTGTTTTTTGTTCATTGTCTGTTGTCCAATGCAGTCTCACTATGAATTTCATACGACAAAAACTTAGGAATGTTATATTAACACCATTGTCAAGAACTCGCCTTTATGAATGAGTATTTTTACATTTCGAAGATAGTAAACAAGATCCACAACATAGAATTCCCGTGTCACACAATTAGGTGAGAACAATCGGGAGTGCTGGTCTTACGCAGTTTTCCTGTCAGAAACTGCGTTTTATGGTACTTCGACTTTCAAACGTTGGTTTTTTGTTCATTGTCTCTGGTCCAATGCAGTCTCACTATGAATTTCATACACAAAAACTTAGAAATTACTATTTAACACCAAAGTCAAGAATTTGCTTTTGAATGAGTATTTTTACGTTTCGAAGATAATAAACAAGATTCACTACATAGAATTCCCGTGTGACACAATTAGGTGAGAACAATCGGGAGTGAGTGTTTTTTAGCTGTTTTGCTGTCTGAAAAAGTGTTTATGGTACTTCGGACTTTCAAACTTTTGTTTTTGTTTAGTGTCTGAGGTCCAATGCACACTCACTATGAATTTCTTATGATAAAAACTAAGAAATGCTATTTGATACCAAAGTCAACAATTTGGCTTGTGCATAAAATATATTTTTACGTTGCGACGATAATAAACAAGATCCAATGCATAGAATTACGGTGTGACAATTAGGTGAGAACAATCGGAAGTGGTGTTTTTCGCAGTTTTACTGTCTGTAAACGCGTTTTATGGTACTTCCGACATTCAAACTTTTGTTTTTGTTCAAGTGTCTGAGGTCCATTGCAGATTCACTATGAATTTCTTACGATAAAACCTTACATATGCTATTTTGACACCAAAGTCAAGAACTCGGCTTTTTGAATTGGTAATTTTACGTTTTGACGATAATAAACAAGATCAATGCATAGAATTTCGGGGTGACACAACTACGTCAGAACATTCGGGAGTGGTGTTTTCGCAGTTTTGCTGTCTTAAAACGCGTCTTTATGGTACTTCCGAATTCAAACGTTTGATTTTTGTTCATTGTCTGTTGTCCAATGCAGTCTCACTATGAATTTCATACGACCAAAACTTAGGAAATGCTATTCTAACACCAATGTCAAGAACTCGGCTTTTTGAATGAGTATTTTTACGTTTCGAAGATAGTAAACAAGATCCACTACATAGAATTCGCGTGTGACACAATTAGGTGAGAACAATCGGAAGTGGTGTTTTTCGCTGTTTTGCTGTCTGAGAAGTGTTTTATGGTACTTCGGACTTTCAAACTTTTGTTTTTGTTCAGTGTCTGAGGTCCAATGCAGGCTCACTATTAATTTCTTATGATAAAAACTAAGAAATGCTATTTTAATACCAAAGTCAAGAATGTGGCTTCTGCATAAATATTTTACGTTGCGACGATAATAAACAAGATCCAATGCATAGAATTGCGTGGTGACACAGTTACGTCAGAAACACTCGGAAGTGGAGTTTTCGTAATTTTGCTGTCTGAAACTGCGTATTATGGTACTTCCAACTTTCAAACGTTTGTTTTTTGTTCATTGTCTCTGGTCCAATGCAGTCTCACTATGAATTTCATACAACAAAAACTTAGATATCCTATTTTGACACCAAAGTCAAGAACTCGGCTTTTTGAATGAGTATTTTTACGTTTCGACGATAATAAACAAGATCCAATGCATAGAATTACGGTGTAACAATTGGGTGAGAACAATCGGGCGTTGTTTTTTGCAGTTTTGCTATCTAAAACCGCGTTTTATGGTACATCCGATATTCAAACTTTTGTTTTTATGTTCAGTGTCTGAGGTCCAATGCAGATTCACTATGAATTTCATACGACAAAAAACTTAGGAATGTTATTTTAACACCAATGTCAAGAACTCGGCTTTTTGAATGAGTATTTTTTACGTTTCGAAGATAATAAACAAGATCCACAACATAGAATTCCCGTGTCACACAATAGTGTGAGATCAATCGGAAGTAGTGTTTTTCGCAGTTTTGCTGTCTGAAAACGCGTTTGATGGTACCTCGGATTTTCAAACTTTTGTTTTTGTTCAGTGTCTGAAGTCCAATGCCGATTCACTATGAATTTCTACGATAAAAGCTTACATATGCAATTTTGACACCAAAGTCAAGAACTCTGGCTTTTTGAATTAGTATTTTTACGTTTCGACGATTATAAACAAGATCCAATGCATAGAATAACGGTGTGTGACAATTAGGTGAGAACAATCGGGCGTTGTTTTTCGCAGTTTTGCTGTCTAAAATCGCGTTTTATGGTACTTCGGAATTTCAACTTTTGTTTTTGTTCAGTGTCTGAGGTCCAATGCAGATTCACTATGAATTTCATACGATAAAAAACTTAGAAATACTATTTTAACACCAAAGTCAAGAATTTTGCTTTTAAATGAGCATTTTTACGTTTCGAAGATAATAAACAAGATCACAACATAGAATTCCCGTGTCACACAATTAGGTTGAGAACAATCGGAAGGTTCTGTTTTTCGCAGTTTTGCTGTCTGAAAACGCGTTTTATGGTACTTTGGACTTTCAAACTTTTGTTTTTGTTCAGTGTCTGAGGTCCAATGCAGATTCACTCTGAATTCTTACGATAAAAACTTACATATGCTATTTTGACACCAAAGTAAAGAACTCGGCTTTTTGAATTGGTAATTTTACGTGTTTTGACGATAATAAACAGATCCAATGCATAGAATTGCGGTGTGACACAGTTACGTCAGAACACTCGGGAGTGTGTTTTTCGCAGTTTTGCTGTCTGAAAAACGCGTTTTATGGTACTCTCACGACTTCAAATGTTGTTTTTTGTTTATTGTCTGGTTGTCCAATGCAGTCTCACTATGATTTTCAAACGACAAAAAACATTAGGGAATGTTATATTAACACCATTGTCAAGAACTCGGCTTTTTGAATGAGTATTTTTACATTTCGAGATAGATAAACAAGATCCACAACATAGAATTCCCGTGTCACACAATTAGTGAGAAACAATCGGAAGTGGTGTTTTTCGCAGTTTTGCTGTCTGAAACGCGTTTTATGGTTACTTCCGACTTTCAAACTTTGTTTTCGTTCAGTGTCTGAGGTCCAATGCAGATTCACTATGAATATCTTACGATAAAACTTACATATGCTATTTTTGACACCAAAAGTCAGGAACTCGGCTTTTTGAATTGGTAATTTTACGTTTTGACGATAATAAACAAGATCCAATGCATAGAATTGCGGGGTGACACAGTTACGTCAGAACACTCGGGTAGTGGTGTTTTTCGCGTTTTGCTCTCTGCAAACGCGTTTTATGGTACTTCCGACTTCAAACGTTTGTTTTTTTGTTTATTGTCTGTTGTCTAATGCAGTCTCACTATGAATTTCAAACGACAAAAACTTAGGAATGTTATATTAACACCATTGTCAAGAACTCGACTTTTTGAATGAGTATTTTTTACGTTTCGAAGATAATAAACAAGATCGACAACATAGAATTCCCGTGTCACACAATTAGGTTGAGAAACAATCGGAAGTGGTGTTTTTTCGCAGTTTTGCTGTCTGAAACTGCGTTTTATGGTACTTCCGACTTTCAAACGTTTGTTTTTTGTTCATTGTCTCTGGTCCAATGCAGTCTCACTATGAATTTCATACAACAAAAAACTTAGAAATACTATTTAACACCAAAGTCAAGAATTTGGCTTTTGAATGAGTATTTTTACGTTTCGAAGATAATAATCAAGATCCACAACATAGAATTCCCGTGTCACACAATTAGGTGAGAAGAATCGGAAGTGGTGTTTTTCGCAGTTTTGCTGTCTTGAAAACGCGTTTTATGGTACTTCCGACTTTCAAACTTTGTTTTTCTGTTCAGTGTCTGAGGTCCAATGCAGATTCACTATGAATTTCTTACGATAAAAACTTACATATGCTATTTTGACACCAAAGTCAGGAACTCGGCTTTTTGAATTGGTAATTTTTCGTTTTGACGATATAAACAAGATCCAATGCATAGAATTGCGGGGTGACACAGTTACGTCAGAACACTCGGGAGTGGTGTTTTTCGCAGTTTTGCTCTCTGCAAACGCGTTTTATGGTACTTCCGACTTCAAACGTTTGTTTTTTGTTTATTGTCTGTTGTCCCAATGCAGTCTCACTATGAATTTCAAACGACAAAAACTTAGGAATGTTATATTAACACCATTGTCAAGAACTCGGCTTTTGAATGAGTATTTTTACATTTCGAAGATATAAACAAGATCCACAACATAGAATTCCCGTGTCACACAATTAGGTCGAGAACAATCGGAAGTGGTGTTTTTCGCAGTTTTGCTGTCTGAAACTGCGTTTTATGGTACTTCCGACTTTCAACGTTTGTTTTTTGTTCATTGTCTCTGGTCCAATGCAGTCTCACTATAAATTCCATACAACAAAAACTTAGAAATACTATTTAACACCAAAGTCAAGAATTTGGCTTTTGAATGAGTATTTTTACGTTTCGAAGATAATAATCAAGATCCACAACATAGAATTCCCGTGTCACACAATTAGGTGAGAACAATCGGAAGTGGTGTTTTTCGCAATTTTGCTGTCTGAAAACGCGTTTTAATGGTACTTCCGACTTTCAAACTTTTGTTTTTGATCAGTGTCTGAGGTCTAATGCAGATTCACTATGAATATCTTACGATAAAAACTTACATATGCTATTTTGACACCAAAGTCAGGAACTCGGCTTTTTGAAATTGGTAATTTTACGTTTTGACGATAATAAACAAGATCCAATGCATAGAATTGCGGGTTGACACAGTTACGTCCAGAACACTCGGGAGTGGTGTTTTTCGCAGTTTTGCTCTCTGCAAACGCGTTTTATGGTACTTTCGACTTCAAACGTTTGTTTTTTGTTTATTGTCTGTTGTCCAATGCAGTCATCTCTATGAATTTCAAACGACAAAAACTTAGGATGTTATATTAACACCATTGTCAAGAACTCGGCTTTTTGAATGAGTATGTTTACATTTCGAAGATAATAAACAATATCCACAACATAGAATTCCCGTGTCACACAATTAGGAGTGAGAAGAATCGGAAGTGGTGTTTTTTCGCAGTTTTGCTGTCTGAAAACGCGTTTATGGTACTTCCGACTTTCAAACTTTTGTTTTTGTTCAGTGTCTGAGGTCCCAATGCAGATTCACTATGAATTTCTTACGATAAAAACTTACATATGCTATTTTGGCACCAAAGTCAGGAACTCGGCTTTTTGAATTGGTAATTTTACGTTTTGACGATAATAAACAAGATCCAATGCATAGAATTGCGGGGTGACACAGTTACGTCAGAACACTCGGGAGTGGTGTGTTTTTCGCAGTTTTGCTCTCTGCAAACGCGTTTTATGGTACTTCCGACTTCAAACGTTTGTTTTTTGTTTATTGTCTGTTGTCCAATGCAGTCTCACTATGAATTTCAAACGACAAAAGCTTAGGAATGTTGTATTAACACCATTGTCAAGAACTCGGCTTTTGAATGAGTATTTTTACATTTCGAAGATAATAAACAAGATCCACACATAGAATTCCCGTGTCACACAATTAGGTGAGAACAATCGGAAGTGGTGTTTTTCGCAGTTTTGCTGTCTGAAACTGCGTTTTATGGTACTTCCGACTTTCAACGTTTGTTTTTTGTTCATTGTCTCTGGTCCAGTGCAGTCTCATTATGAATTTCATACAACAAAAACTTAGAAATACTATTTAACACAAAGTCATGAATTTGGCTTTTGAATGAGTATTTTTTACGTTTTGAAGATAATAATCAAGATCCACAACATAGAATTCCCGTGTCACACAATTAGGTGAGAACAATCGGAAGTGGTGTTTTTCGCAGATTTGCTGTCTGAAACTGCGTTTTATGGTACTTCCGACTTTCAAACGTTTGTTTTTTGTCATTGTCTCTGGTCAATGCAGTCTCACTATGAATTTAATAGAACAAAAACTTAGAAATACTATTTAACACCAAAGTCAAGAATTTTGGCTTTTGAATGAGTATTTTTACGTTTCGAAGATAATAATCAAGATCCACAACATAGAATTCCCGTGTCACACAATTAGGTGAGAACAATCGGAAGTGGTGTTTTTCGCAGTTTTTGCTGTCTGAAAACGCGTTTTATGGTACTTCCGACTTCAAACTTTTGTTTTTTGTTCAGTGTCTGAGGGTCCAATGCAGATTTCACTATGAATTTCTACGATAAAAACTTACATATGCTATTTTGACACCAAAGTCAGGAACTCGGCTTTTTGAATGGGTAATTTTACGTTTTTGACGATAATAAACAAGATCCAATGCATAGAATTGCGGGGTGACACAGTTACGTCAGAACACTCGGGAGTGGTGTTTTTCGCAGTTTTGCTCTCTGCAAACGCGTTTTATGGTACTTCCGACTTCAAACGTTTGTTTTTTGTTTATTGTCTGTTGTCCAATGCAGTCTCACTATGAATTTCAAACGACAAAAACTTAGGAATTGTTATATTAACACCATTGTCAAGAACTCGGCTTTTTGAATGAATATTTTTACATTTCGAAGATAATAAACAAGATCCACAACAATAGAATTCCCGTGTCACACAATTAGGTGAGAACAATCGGAAGTGGTGTTTTTCGCAGTTTTGCTGTCTGAAACTGCGTTTTATGGTACTTCCCCGACTTTCAAACGTTTGTTTTTTGTTCATTGTCTCTGGTCCAATGCAGTCTCACTATGAATTTCATACAACCAAAACTTAGAAATACTATTTAACACCAAAGTCAAGAATTTGGCTTTTGAATGAGTATTTTTACGTTTCGAAGATAAAAATCAAGATCCACAACATAGAATTCCCCGTGTCACACAATTAGGTGAGAACAATCGGAAGTGGTGTTTTTTCGCAGTTTTGCTGTCTGAAAACGCGTTTTATGGTACTTCCGACTTTCAAACTTTTTGTTTTCGTTCAGTGTCTGAGGTCCAATGCAGATTCACTATGAATTTCTTACGATAAAAACTACATATGCTATTTTGACACCAAGTCAGGAACTCGGCTTTTTGAATTGGTAATTTTACGTTTTGACGATAATAAACAAGATCCAATGCATAGAATTGCGGGGTGACACAGTTACGTCAGAACACTCGGGAGTGGTGTTTTTCGCAGTTTTGCTCTCTGCAAACGCGCTTTTATGGTACTTCCGACTTCAAACGTTTGTCTCTTTTGTATATTGTCTGTTTGTCCAATGCAGTCTCACTATGAATTTCAAACGACAACAACTTAGGAATGTTATATTAACACCATTGTCAAGAACTCGGCTTTTTGAATGAGTATTTTTACATTTCGAAGATAATAAACAAGATCCACAACATAGAATTCCCGTGTCACACAATTAGGTGAGAACAATCGGAAGTGGTGTTTTTCGCAGTTTTGCTGTCTGAAACGCGTTTTATGGTACTTTTCGACTTTCAAACTTTTGTTTTCGTTCAGTGTCTGAGGTCCAATGCAGATTCACTATGAATTTCTTACGATAAAAACTTACATATGCTATTTTGACACCAAAGTCAGGAACTCGGCTTTTTGAATGGGTAATTTTACGTTTTGACGATAATAAACAAGATCCAATGCATAGATTGCGGGGGGTGACACAGTTACGTCAGAACACTCGGGAGTGGTGTTTTTCGCAGTTTTGCTCTCTGCAAACGCGTTTTATGGTACTTTCGACTTCAAACGTTTGTTTTTTGTTATTGTCTGTTTGTCCAATGCAGTCTCACTATGAATTTCAAGCGACAAAAACTTAGGAATGTTATATTAACACCATTGTCAAGAACTCGGCTTTTTGAATGAGTATTTTTACATTTCGAAGATAATAAACAAGATCCACAACATAGAATTCCCGTGTCACACAGGTGAGAACAATCAGAAGTGGTGTTCTTTCGCAGTTTTGCTGTCTGAAACTGCGTTTTATGGTACTTCCGACTTTCAAACGTTTGTTTTTTTGTTCATTGTCTCTGGTCCAATGCAGTCTCATTATGAATTTCATACAACAAAAACTTAGAAATACTATTTAACACCAAAGTCAAGAATTTGGCTTTTGAATGAGTATTTTTACGTTTCGAAGATACTAATCAAGATCCACAACATAGAATTCCCGTGTCACACAATTAGGTGAGGAACAATCGGAAGTGGTGTTTTCGCAGTTTTGCTGTCTAGAAACTGCGTTTTATGGTACTTCCGACTTTCAAACGTTTGTTTTTTGTTCATTGTCTCTGGTCCAATGCAGTCTCACTATGAATTTAATAGAACAAAAACTTAGAAATACTATTTAAACACCAAAGTCAAGAATTTGGCTTTTGAATGAGTATTTTTACGTTTCGAAGATAATACATCAAGATCCACAACATAGAATTCCCGTGTCACACAATTAGGTGAGAACAATCGGAAGTGTGTTTTCGCAGTTTTGCTGTCTGAAACTGCGTTTTATGGTACTTCCGACTTTCAAACGTTTGTTTTTTGTTCATTGTCTCTGGTCCAATGCAGTCTCACTATGAATTTCAAGCGACAAAAACTTAGGAATGTTATATTAACACCATTGTCAAGAACTCGGCTTTTTGAATCAGTATTTTTACATTTCGAAGATAATAGACAAGATCCACAACATAGAATTCCCGTGTCACACAATTAGGTGAGAACAATCGGAGTGGTGTTTTTCGCAGTTTTGCTGTCTGAAACTGCGTTTTATGGTACTTCCGACTTTCAAACTTTTGTTTTTGTTCAGTGTCTGAGGTCCAATGCAGATTCACTATGAATTTCTTACGATAAAAACTTACATATGCTATTTTGGCACCAAGTCAGGAACTCGGCTTTTTGAATGGTAATTTTACGTTTTGACGATAATAAACAAGATCCAATGCATAGAATTGTGCGGGGTGACACAGTTACGTCAGAACACTCGGGAGTGGTGTGTTTTCGCAGTTTTGCTCTCTGCAAACGCGTTTTATGGTACTTCCGACTTCAAACGTTTGTTTTTTGTTTATTGTCTGTTGTCCAATGCAGGTCTCACTATGAATTTCAAACGACAAAAGCTTAGGAATGTTGTATTAACACCATTGTCAAGAACTCGGCTTTTTGAATGAGTATTTTTACATTTCGAAGATAATAAACAAGATCCACAACATAGACTTCCCGTGTCACACAATTAGGTGAGAACAATCGGAAGTGGTGTTTTTCGCAGTTTTGCTGTCTGAAACTGCGTTTTATGGTACTTCCGACTTTCAAACGTTTGTTTTTTGTTCATTGTCTCTGGTCCAGTGCAGTCTCATTATGAATTTCATACAACAAAAACTTAGAATACTATTTAACACCAAAGTCATGAATTTGGCTTTTGAATGAGTATTTTTACGTTTTGAAGATAATAATCAAGATCCACAACATAGAATTCCCGTGTCCACACAATTAGGTGAGAACAATCGGAAGTGGTGTTTTCTCGCAGTTTTGCGTGTCTGAAACTGCGTTTTATGGTACTTCCGACTTTCAAACGTTTGTTTTTTGTTCATTGTCTCTGGTCCAATGCAGTCTCACTATGAATTTAATAGAACAAAAACTTAGAAATACTATTTAACACCAAAGTCAAGAATTTGGCTTTTGAATGAGTATTTTTACGTTTCGAAGATAATAATCAAGATCCACAACATAGAATTCCCGTGTCACACAATTAGGTGAGAACAATCGGAAGTGGTGTTTTTCGCAGTTTTGCTGTCTGAAAACGCGTTTTATGGTACTTCCGACTTTCAAACTTTTGTTTTTGTTCAGTGTCTGAGTCCAATGCAGATCTCACTATGAATTTCTTACGATAAAAACTTACATATGCTATTTTTGACACCAAAGTCAGGAACTCGGCTTTTTGAATGGGTAATTTTACGTTTTGACGATAATAAACAAGATCCAATGCATAGAATTGCGGGGTGACACAGTTACGTCAGAACACTCAGGAGTGGTGTTTTTCGCAGTTTTGCTCTCTGCAAACGCGTTTTATGGTACTTCCGACTTCAAACGTTTGTTTTTTGTTTATTGTCTGTTGTCCAATGCAGTCTCACTATGAATTTCAAACGACAAAAAACTTAGGGAATGTTATATTAACACCATTGTCAAGAACTCGCTTTTTGAATGAATATTTTTACATTTCGAAGTTAATAAACAAGATCCACAACATAGAATTCCCGTGTCACCAATTAGGTGAGAACAATCGGAAGTGGTGTTTTTCGCAGTTTTGCTGTCTGAAACTGCGTTTTATGGTACTTCCGACTTTCAAACGTTGTTTTTTTGTTCCATTGTCTCTGGTCCAATGCAGTCTCACTATGAATTTCATACAACAAAAACTTAGAAATACTATTTAACACCAAAGTCAAGAATTTGCTTTTGAATGAGTATTTTTACGTTTCGAAGATAATAATCAAGATCCACAACATAGAATTCCCGTGTCACACAATTAGGTGAGAACAATCGGAAGTGGTGTTTTTCGCAGTTTTGCTGTCTGAAAACGCGTTTTATGGTACTTCCGACTTTCAAACTTTTGTTTTCGTTCAGTGTCTGAGGTCCAATGCAGATTCACTATGAATTTCTTACGATAAAAACTTACATATGCTATTTTGACACCAAAGTCAGGAACTCGGCTTTTTGAATTGGTCAATTTTACGTTTTGACGATAATAAACAAGATCCAATGCATAGAATTGCGGGGTGACACAGTTACGTCAGAACACTCGGGAGTGGTGTTTTTCGCAGGTTTTGCTCTCTGCAAACGCGTTTTATGGTACTTCCGACTTCAAACGTTTGTTTTTGTATATTGTCCTGTTGTCCAATGCAGTCTCACTATGAATTTCAAACGACAAAACTTAGGATGTTATATTAACACCATTGTCAAGAACTCGCTTTTTGAACGAGTATTTTTACATTTCGAAGATAATAAACATGATCCACAACATAGAATTCCCGTTGTCACACAATTAGGTGAGAACAATCGGAAGTGGTGTTTTTCGCAGTTTTTGCTGTCTGAAACTGCGTTTTATGGTACTTCCGACTTTCAAACGTTTGTATTTTGTTCATTGTCTCTGGTCCAATGCAGTCTCACTATTAATTTCATACAACAAAAACTTAGAAATACTATTTAACACCAAAGTCAAGAATTTGGCTTTTGAATGAGTATTTTTACGTTTCGATTAAAATAATCAAGATCCACAACATAGAATTCCCGTGTCACACAATTAGGTGAGAAGAATCGGAAGTGGTGTTTTTCGCAGTTTTGCTGTCTGAAAACGCGTTTTATGGTACTTCGACTTTCAACTTTTGTTTTTGTTCAGTGTCTGAGGTCCAATGCAGATTCACTATGAATTTCTTACGATAAAAACTTACATATGCTATTTTGACACCAAAGTCAGGAACTCGGCTTTTTGAATGGGTAATTTTTACGTTTTGACGATAATAAACAAGATCCAATGCCTAGAATTGCGGGGTGACACAGTTACGTCAGAACACTCGGGAGTGGTGTTTTTCGCAGTTTTGCTCTCTGCAAACGCGTTTTATGGTACTTTCGACTTCAAACGTTTGTTTTTTTGTTTATTGTCTGTTGTCCAATGCAGTCTCACTATGAATTTCAAGCGACAAAAACTTAGGAATGTTATATTAACACCATTGTCAAGAACTCGGCTTTTTGAATGAGTATTTTTACATTTCGAAGATAATAACAAGATCACACATAGATTCCCCGTGTCACACAATTAGGTGAGAACAATCGGAAGTGGTGTTTTCGCAGTTTTGCTGTCTGAAAACGCGTTTTATGGTAATTTTCGACTTACAAAGTTTTGTTTTCGTTCAGTGTCTGAGGTCCAATGCAGATTCACTATGAATTTCTTACGATAAAAACTTCTACATATGCTATTTTGACACCAAAGTCAGGAACTCGGCTTTTTGAATGGGTAATTTTACGTTTTGACGATAATAAACAAGATCCAATGCATAGAATTGCGGGGTGACACAGTTACGTCAGAACACTCGGGAGTGGTGTTTTTCGCAGTTTTGCTCTCTGCAAACGCGTTTTATGGTACTTTCGACTTTAAACGTTTGTTTTTTGTTTATTGTCTGTTGTCCAATGCAGTCTCACTATGAATTTCAAGCGACAAAAACTTAGGAATGTTATATTAACACCATTGTCAAGAACTCGGCTTTTTGAATGAGTATTTTTACATTTCGAAGATAATAAACAAGATCCCAACATAGAATTCCCGTGTCACACAATTAGGTGAGAACAATCGGAAGTGGTGTTTTTCGCAGTTTTGCTGTCTGAAACTGCGTTTTATGGTACTTCCGACTTTCAAACGTTTGTTTTTTGTTCATTGTCTCTGGTCCAATGCAGTCTCATTATGAATTTCATACAACAAAAAACTTAGAAATACTATTTAACACCAAAGTCAAGAATTTGGCTTTTGAATGAGTATTTTTACGTTTCGAAGATACTAATCAAGATCCACAACATAGAATTCCCCGTGTCACACAATTAGGTAGAGAACAATCGGAAGTGGTGTTTTTCGCAGTTTTGTGCTGTCTGAAACTGCGTTTTATGGTACTTCCAACTTTCAAACGTTTGTTTTTTGTTCATTGTCCTCTGGTCCAATGCAGTCTCACTATGAATTTAATAGAACAAAAACTTAGAAATACTATTTAACACCAAAGTCAAGAATTTGGCTTTTGAATGAGTATTTTTACGTTTCGAAGATAATAATCAAGATCCACAACATAGAATTCCCGTGTCACCAATTAGGTGAGAACAATCGGAAGTGGTATTTTTCGCAGTTTTGCTGTCTGAAACTGCGTTTTATGGTACTTCCGACTTTCAAACGTTTGTTTTTTGTTCATTGTCTCTGGTCCAATGCAGTCTCACTATGAATTTTCAAACGACGAAAAGCTTAGGAATGTTATATTAACACCATTGTCAAGAACTCGGCTTTTTAAATCAGTATTTTTACATTTCGAAGATAATAAACAAGATCCACAACATAGAATTCCCGTGTCACACAATTAGGTGAGAACAATCGGAAGTGGTGTTTTTCGCAAGTTTGGCTGTCTGAAACTGCGTTTTATGGTACTTCGACTTTCAAACGTTTGTTTTTTGTTCATTGTCTCTGGTCCAATGCAGTCTCACTATGAATTTCAAACGACAAAAACTTAGGAATGTTTATATTAAACACCATTGTCAAGAACTCGGCTTTTTGAATGAGTATTTTTACATTTCGAAGATAATAAACAAAGATCCACAACATAGAATTCCCGTGTCACACAATTAGGTGAGAACAATCGGAAGTGGTGTTTTTCGCAGTTTTGCTGTCTGAAACTGCGTTTTATGGTACTTCCGACTTTCAAACGTTTGTTTTTTGTTCATTGTCTCTGGTCCAATGCAGTCTCACTATGAATTTCATACAACAAAAACTTAGAAATACTATTAACACCAAAGTCAAGAATTTGGCTTTTGAATGAGTATTTTTACGTTTCGAAGATAAAAATCAAGATCCACAACATAGAATTCCCGTGTCACACAATTAGGTGAGAACAATCGGAAGTGGTGTTTTTTCGCAGTTTTGCTGTCTGAACAACGCGTTTTATGGTACTTCCGACTTTCAAACTTTTGTTTTCGTTCAGTGGTCTGAGGTCCAATGCAGATTCACTATGAATTTCTTACGATAAAAACTTACATATGCTATTTTGACACCAAAGTCAGGGAACTCGGCTTTTTGAATTGGTAATTTTACGTTTTGACGATAATAAACAAGATCCAATGCATAGAATTGCGGGGTGACACAGTTACGTCAGAACACTCGGGAGTGGTGTTTTTCGCAGTTTTGCTCTCTGCAAACGCGTTTTATGGTACTTCCGACTTCAAACGTTTGTTTTTTGTATATTGTCTGTTGTCCAATGCAGTCTCACTATGAATTTCAAACGACAAAACTTAGGAATGTTATATTAACACATTGTCAGAACTCGGCTTTTTGAATGAGTATTTTTACATTTCGAAGATAATAAACAAGATCCACAACATAGAATTTCCCGTGTCACACAATTAGGTGAGAACAATCGGAAGTGGTGTTTTTCGCAGTTTTTGCTGTCTGAAAACGCGTTTTATGGTACTTTTCGACTTTCAAACTTTTGTTTTCGTTCAGTGTCTGAGGTCCAATGCAGATTCACTATGAATTTCTTACGATAAAAACTTACATATGCTATTTTGACACCAAAGTCAGGAACTCGCTTTTTGAATGGGGTAATTTTACGTTTTGACGATAATAAACAAGATCCAATGCATAGAATTGCGGGTGACACAGTTACGTCAGAACACTCGGGAGTGGTGTTTTTCGCAGTTTTGCTCTCTGCAAACGCGTTTTATGGTACTTTCGACTTCAAACGTTTGTTTTTTGTTTATTGTCTGTTGTCCAATGCAGTCTCACTATGAATTTCAAGCGACAAAAACTTAGGAATGTTATATTAACACCATTGTCAAGAACTCGGCTTTTTGAATGAGTATTTTTACATTTCGAAGATAATAAACAAGATCCACAACATAGAATTCCCGTGTCACACAGGTGAGAACAATCAGAAGTGGTGTTTTTCGCAGTTTTGCTGTCTGAAACTGCGTTTTATGGTACTTCCGACTTTCAAACGTTTGTTTTTTGTTCATTGTCTCTGGTCCAATGCTAGTCTCATTATGAATTTCATACAACAAAAACTTAGAAATACTATTTAACACCAAAGTCAAGAATTGGCTTTTGAATGGAGTATTTTTACGTTTCGAAGATACTAATCAAGATCCACAACATAGAATTCCCGTGTCACACAATTAGGTGAGAACAATCGGAAGTGGTGTTTTTCGCAGTTTGCTGTCTGAAAACTGCGTTTTATGGTACTTCCGACTTTCAAACGTTTGTTTTTTGTTCATTGTCTCTGGTCCAATGCAGTCTCACTATGAATTTAATAGAACAAAAACTTAGAAATACTATTTAACACCAAAGTCAAGAATTTGGCTTTTGAATGAGTATTTTTCGTTTCGAAGATAATAATCAAGATCCACAACATAGAATTCCCGTGTCACACAATTAGGTGAGAACAATCGGAGTGGTTGTTTTTCGCAGTTTTGCTGTCTGAAACTGCGTTTTATGATACTTCCGACTTTCAAACGTTTGTTTTTTTGTTCATTGTCTCTGGTCCAATGCAGTCTCACTATGAATTTCAAGCGACAAAAACTTAGGAATGTATATTAACACCATTGTCAAGAACTCGGCTTTTTGAATCAGTATTTTTACATTTCGAAGATAATAGACAAGATCCCAACATAGAATTCCCGTGTCACACAATTAGGTGAGAACAATCGGAAGTGGTGTTTTATCGCAGTTTTGCTGTCTGAAACTGCGTTTTATGGTACTTCCGACTTTCAAACGTTGTTTTTTGTTCATTGTCTCTGGTCCAATGCAGTCTCACTATGAATTTCAAACGACAAAAAACTTAGGAATGTTATATTAACACCCATTGGTCAAGAACTCGGCTTTTTGAATGAGTATTTTTACATTTCGAAGATAATAAACAAGATCCCACAACAGTAGAATTCCCGTGTCACACAATTAGGTGAGAACAATCGGGAGGTGTGGTGTTTTTCGCAGTTTTGCTGTCTGAAAACGCGTTTTATGGTACTTCCGACTGTTCAAACTTTGTTTTTGTTCAGTGTCTGAGGTCCAATG
>JAZDUA010001484.1:0-64580 GCA_038098605.1 Gryllus longicercus
GTCCCGGCGAACAAAGTTACGACCCGGCGAACGAAGTTACGTCCCGGCGAACGATGTTACGTCCCGGCGAACGAAGTTACGTCCCGGCGAACAAAGTTTACGTCCCGGCGAACAAAGTTACGTCCCGGCGAACAAAGTTGCGTCCCGGCGAACAAAGTTACGTCCGGCGAACGAAGTTACGTCGCGGCGAACGATGTTACGTCCCGGCGAACGAACTTACGTCCCGGCGAACGATGTTACGTCCCGGCGAACAAAGTTACGTCTCGGCGAACAAAGTTACGTCCCGGCGAACAAAGTTACGTCCCGGCGAACAAAGTTACGTCCCGGCGAACGAAGTTACGTCCCGGCGAACAAAGTTACGTCCCGGCGAACATAGTTACGTCCCGGCGAACAAAGTTACGTCCCGGCGAACAAAGTTACGAGCCGGCGAACGAAGTTACGTCCCGGCGAACATAGTTACGTCCCGGCGAACAAAGTTACGTCCTGGCGAACAAAGTTACGATCCGGCGAACGAAGTTACGTCCCGGCGAACAAAGTTACGTCCCGGCGAACAAAGTTACGTCCCGGCGAACAAAGTTACGTCCCGGCGAACGATGTTACGTCCCGGCGAACAATGTTACGACACGGCGAACGAAGTTACGTCCCGGCGAACAAAGTTACGTCCCGGCGAACAATGTTACGTCCCGGCGAACAAAGTTACGTCCCGGCGAACAAAGTTACGACCCGGCGAACGAAGTTACGTCCCGGCGAACAAAGTTACGTCCCGGCGACAAAGTTACGTCCCGGCGAACAAAGTTACGTCCCGGCGAACAAAGTTACGTCCCGGCGAACAAGTTACGTCCCGGCAAACAAAATTACGTCCCGGCGAACAAAGTTACGTCCCGGCGAACAAAGTTACGTCCCGGCGAACGAAGTTACGTACCGGCGAACGATGTTACGTCCCGGCGAACGAAGTTACGTCCCGGCGAACGAAGTTACGTCCCGGCGAACAAAGTTACGTCCCGGCGAATAAAGTTACGTCCCGGCGAACGAAGTTACGTTCCGGCTTACGATGTTACGTCCCGGCGAACGAAGTTACGTCCCGGTGAACAAAGTTACGTCCCGGCGAACAAAGTTACGTCCCGGCGAACAAAGTTACGTCCCGGCGAACGAAGTTACGTCCCGGCGAACGATGTGACGTCCGGCGAACAAAGTTACGTCCCGGCGAACGAAGTTACGTCTCGGCGAACGATGTTACGTCCCGGTGAAAAAAGTTACGACCCGGCGAACGACGTTACGTCCCGGCGAACAATGTTACGTCCCGGCGAACAAAGTTACGTCCCGGCGAACAAAGTTACGTCCCAGCGAACAAAGTTACGTCCCGGCGAACGAAGTTACGTCCCGGCGAACAAAGTTACGTCCCGGCGAACATAGTTACGTCCCGGCGAACAAAGTTACGTCCCGGCGACCAAAGTTACGAGCCGGCGAACGAAGTTACGTCCCGGCGAACAAAGTTACGTCCCGGCGAACAAAGTTACGTCCCGGCGAACAAAGTTACGTCCCGGCGAACAAAGTTACGTCCCGGCGAACAAAGTTACGACCCAGCGAACGAAGTTACGTCCCGGCGAACATAGTTACGTCCCGGCGAACAAAGTTACGTCCCAGCGAACAAAGTTACGAGCCGGCGAACGAAGTTACGTCCCGGCGAACAAAGGTTACGTCCCGGCGAACAAAGTAAGGTCCCGGCGAACAAAGTTACGTCCCGGCGAACGATGTTACGTCCCGGCGAACAAAGTTACGACCCGGCGAACGAAGTTAAGTCCCGGCGAACGATGTTACGTCCCGGCGAACAAAGTTACATCCCGGCGAACAAAGTTACGTCCCGGCGAACAAAGTTACGTCCCGGCGAACGAAGTTACGTCCCGGCGAACGATGTTACGTCCCGGCGAACGAAGTTACGTCCCGGCGAACAAAGTTACGTCCCGGCGAACGAAGTTACGTCCCGGCGAACAAAGTTGCGTCCCGGCGAACATAGTTACGTCCCGGCGAACAAAGTTACGTCCCGGCGAACAAAGTTACGAGCCGGCGAACGAAGTTACGTCCCGGCGAACAAAGTTACGTCCCGGCGAACAAAGTTACGTCCCGGCGAACGAAGTTACGACCCGGCGAACGAAGTTACGTCCCGGCGAACGAAGTTACGTCCCGGCGAAAGAAGTTACGTCCCGGCGAAGGAAGTTACGTCCCGGCGAACGAAGTTACGTCCCGGCGAACAAAGTACGTCTCGGCGAACAAAGTTACGTCTCGGCGAACAAAGTTACGTCTCGGCGAACGAAGTTACGTCCCGGCGAACGAAGTTACGTCCCGGCGAACGATGTTACGTCCCGGCGAACGAAGTTACGTCCCGGCGAACGATTTTACGTCCCGGCGAACTAAGTTACGTCCCGGCGAACGAAGTTACGTCCCGGCGAACGAAGTTACGTCCCGGCGAACGAAGTTACGTCCCGGCGAACGAAGTTACGTCCCGGCGAACGAAGTTACGTCCCGGCGAACGAAGTACGTCCCGGCGAACGAAGTTACGTCCCGGCGAACGATGTTACGTACCGGCGAACGAAGTTACGTGCCGGCGAACGAAGTTACGTCCCGGCGAACGAAGTTACGTCCCGGCGAACAAAGTTACGTCCCGGCGAACAAAGTTACGTCCCGGCGAAACGAAGTTACGTCCCGGCGAACGATGTTACGTTCCCGGCGAACAAAGTTACGTCCCGGCGAACGAAGTTACGTCTCGGCGAACGATGTTACGTCCCGGTGAAAAAAGTTACGACCCGGCGAAAGACGTTACGTCCCGGCGAACAATGTTACGTCCCGGCGAACAAAGTTACGTCCCGGCGAACAAAGTTACGACCCGGCGAACGAAGTTACGTCCCGGCGAACGATGTTACGTCCCGGCGAACGAAGTTACGTCCCGGCGAAAAAAGTTACGTCCCGGCGAACAAAGTTACGTCCCGGCGAACAAAGTTGCGTCCCGGCGAACAAAGTTACGTCCGGCGAACGAAGTTACGTCGCGGCGAACGATGTTACGTCCCGGCGAACGAACTTACGTCCCGGCGAACGATGTTACGTCCCGGCGAACAAAGTTACGTCCCGGCGAACAAAGTTACGTCCCGGCGAACAAAGTTACGTCCCGGCGAACGAAGTTACGTCCCGGCGAACGATGTTACGTCCCGGCGAACGATGTTACGTCCCGGCGAACGAAGTACTTCCCGGCGAACGATGTTACGTCCCGGCGAACGATGTTACGTCCCGGCGAACAAAGTTACGACCCGGCGAACGAAGTTACGTCCGGCAAACAAAGTTACGTGCCGGCGAACAAAGTTACGTCCCGGCGAACGAAGTTACGTCCCGGCGAACGATGTTACGTCCCGGCGAACAAAGTTACGACCCGGCGAACGAAGTTACGTCCCGGCGAACAAAGTTACGTCCCGGAGAACAAAGTTACGTCGCGGCGAACGAAGTTACGTCCCGGCGAACAAAGTTACGACCCGGCGAACATAGTTACGTCCCGGCGAACGAAGTTACGTCCCGGCGAACAAAGTTACGTCTCGGCGAACAAAGTTACGTCCCGGCGAACAAAGTTACGTCCCGGCGAACAAAGTTACGTCCCGGCGAACGAAGTTACGTCCCGGCGAACAAAGTTACGTCCCGGCGAACATAGTTACGTCCCGGCGAACAAAGTTACGTCCCGGCGAACAAAGTTACCAGCCGGCGAACGAAGTTACGTCCCGGCGAACATAGTTACGTCCCGGCGAACAAAGTTACGTCCTGGCGAACAAAGTTACGATCCGGCGAACGAAGTTACGTCCGGCGAACAAAGTTACGTCCCGGCGAACAAAGTTACGTCCCGGCGAACAAAGTTACGTCCCGGCGAACGATGTTACGTCCCGGCGAACAAAGTTACGACACGGCGAACGAAGTTACGTCCCGGCGAACAAAGTTACGTCCCGGCGAACAATGTTACGTCCCGGCGAACAAAGTTACGTCCCGGCGAACAAAGTTACGACCCGGCGAACGAAGTTACGTCCCGGCGAACAAAGTTACGTCCCGGCGAACAAAGTTACGTCCCGGCGAACAAAGTTACGTCCCGGCGAACAAAGTTACGTCCCGGCGAACAAAGTTACGTCCCGTCGAACAAAGTTACGTCCCGGCGAACGATGTTACGTCCCGGCGAAAAAGTTACGACCCGGCGAACGAAGTTACGTCCCGGCGAACAAAGTTACGTCCCGGCGAACAAAGTTACGTCCCGGCGAACAAAGTTACGTCCCGGCGAACGAAGTTACGTCCCGGCGAACAAGTTACGTCCCGGCGAACAAAGTTACGTCCCGGCGAACAAAGTTACGTCCCGGCGAACAAAGTTACGTCCGTCGAACAAAGTTACGTCCCGGCGAACGATGTTACGTCCCGGCGAAAAAGTACGACCGGCGAACGAAGTTACGTCCCGGCGAACAAAGTTACGTCCCGGCGAACAAAGTTACGTCCCGGCGAACAAAGTTACGTCCCGGCGAACAAAGTTACGTCCCGGCGAACGAAGCTACGTCCCGGCGAACGATGTTACGTCCCGGCGAACGAAGTTACGTCCCGGCGAACGATGTTACGTCCCGGCGAACGATGTTACGTCCCGGCGAACAAAGTTACGACCCGGCGAACGAAGTTACGTCCCGGCGAACAAAGTTACGTCCCGGCGAACATAGTTACGTCCCGGCGAACAAAGTTACGTCCCGGCGAACAAAGTTACAAGCCGGCGAACTAGGTTACGTCCCGGCGAAAGAAGTTACGTCCCGGCGAACAAAGTTACGTCCCGGCGAACAAAGTTACGTCCCGGCGAACAAAGTTACGACCCGGCGAACGAAGTTACGTCCCGGCGAAAGAGTTACGTCCCGGCGAACAAAGTTACGTCCCAGCGAACAAAGTTACGTCCCGGCGAACGAAGTTACGTCCCGGCGAACGATGTTACGTCCCGGCGAACGAAGTTACGTCCGGCGAACGATGTTACGTCCCGGCGATCGAAGTTACGTCCCGGCGAACAAAGTTACGTCCCGGCGAACAAAGTTACGTCCCCGGCGAACAAAGTTACGTCCCGGCGAACGAAGTTACGTCCCGGCGAACAAAGTTACGTCCCGGCGAACAAAGTTACGTCCCGGCAAACAAACTTACGTCCCGGCGAACAAAGTTACGAGCCGGCGAACGAAGTTACGTCCCGGCGAAAGAAGTTACGTCCCGGCGAACAAAGTTACGTCCCGGCGAACAAAGTTACGTCCCGGCGAACAAAGTTACGACCCGGCGAACGAAGTTACGTCCCGGCGAACAAAGTTACGACCCGGCGAACAAAGTTACGACCCGGCGAACGAAGTTACGTCCGGCGAACAAAGTTACGTCCTGGCGAACAATGTTACGTCCCGGCGAACAAAGTTACGTCCGGCGAACAAAGTTACGTCCCGGCGAACGAAGTTACGTCCCGGCGAACGATGTTACGTCCCGGCGAACGAAGTTACGTCCCGGCGAACGATGTTACGTCCCGGCGAAAGAAGTTACGTCCCGGCGAACAAAGTTACGTCCCGGCGAACCAAGTTACGTCCCGGCGAACGATGTTACGTCCCGGCGAACAAAGTTACGACCCGGCGAACGAAGTTACGTCCCGGCGAACAAAGTTACGAGCCGGCGAACGAAGTTACGTCCCGGCGAACATAGTTACGTCCCGGCGAACAAAGTTACGTCCCGGCGAACAAAGTTACGAGCCGGCGAACGAAGTTACGTCCCGGCGAACATAGTTACGTCCCGGCGAACGAAGTTACGTCCCGGCGAACAAAGTTACGAGCCGGCGAACGCAGTTACGTCCCGGCGAACAAGGTTACGTCCCGGCGAACAAAGTTACGTCCCGGCGAACAAAGTTACGTCCCGGCGAACGATGTTACGTCCCGGCGAACAAAGTTACGACCCGGCGAACGAAGTTACGTCCGGCGAACAAAGTTACGTCCCGGCGAACAAAGTTACGACCCAGCGAACGATGTTACGTCCAGGCGAACAAAGTTACGACCCGGCGAACGAAGTTACGTCCCGGCGAACAAAGTTACGTCCCGGCGAACAAAGTTACGTCCCGGCGAACAAAGTTACGTCCCGGCGAACAAAGTTACGTCCCGGCGAACGAAGTTACGTCCTGGCGAACGATGTTACGTCCCGGCGAACAAAGTTACGTCCGGCGAACGAAGTTACGTCCCCGGCGAACAAAGTTACGTCCCGGCGAACAAAGTTACGAGCCGGCGAACGAAGTTACGTCCCGGCGAACATAGTTACGTCCCGGCGAACAAAGTTACGTCCCGGCGAACAAAGTTACGAGCCGGCGAACGAAGTTACGTCCCGGCGAACAAAGTTACGTCCGGCGAACAAAGTTACGAGCCGGCGAACGAAGTTACGTCCCGGCGAACAAAGTTACGTCCCGGCGAACAAAGTTACGTCCGGCGAACAAAGTTACGTCACGGCGAACGATGTTACGTCCCGGCGAACAAAGTTACGACCCGGCGAACGAAGTTACGTCCCGGCGAACAAAGTTACGTCCCGGCGAACAAAGTTACATCCCAGCTAACGATGTTACGTCGAGGCGAACAAGGTTACGACCCGGCGAACGAAGTTACGTCCCGGCGAACAAAGTTACGTCCCGGCGAACAAAGTTACGTCCCGGCGAACAAAGTTACGTCCCGGCGAACAAAGTTACGTCCCGGCGAACGAAGTTACGTCCCGGCGAACGATGTTACGTCCCGGCAAACGAAGTTACGTCCCGGCGAACGAAGTTACGTCCCGGCGAACAAAGTTACGTCTCGGCGAACAAAGTTACGTCCCGGCGAACAAAGTTACGTCCCGGCGAACGATGTTACGTCCCGGCGAACAAAGTTACGACCCGGCGAACGAGGTTACGTCCCGGCGAACAAAGTTACGTCCCGGCGAACAAAGTTACGTCCCGGCGAACAAAGTTACGTCCCGGCGAACAAAGTTACGTCCCGGGGAACGAAGTTACGTCTCGGCGAACGATGTTACGTCTCTGCGAACGAAGTTACGTCCCGGCGAACGAAGTTACGTCCCGGCGAACAAAGTTACGTCCCGGCGAACAAAGTTACGTCCCGGCGAACAAAGTTACGTCCCGGCGAACGAAGTTACGTCCGGCGAACGATGTTACGTCCCGGCGAACGATGTTACGTCCCGGCGAACGAAGTTACGTCCCGGCGAACGATGTTACGTCCCGGCGAACAAAGTTACGTCACGGCGAACGAAGTTACGTCCCGGCGAACGATGTTACGTCCCGGCGAACAAAGTTACGACCCGGCGAACGAAGTTACGTCCCGGCGAACAAAGTTACGTCCCGGCGAACAAAGTTACGTCCCGGCGAACAAGTTACGTCCCGGCGAACAAAGTTACGTCCCGGCGAACGAAGTCACGTCCCGGCGAACAAAGTTACGTCCCGGCGAACACAGTTACGTCCCGGCGAACCAAGTTACGTCCCAGCGAACAAAGTTACGAGCCGGCGAACGAAGTTACATCCCGGCGAACATAGTTACGTCCCGGCGAAAAAAGTTACGTCCCGGCGAACAAAGTTACGTCCCGGCGAACAAAGTTACGTCCCGGCGAACAAAGTTACGTCCCGGCGAACAAAGTTACGTCCCGGCGAACGAAGTTACGTCCGGCGAACGATGTTACGTCCCGGCGAACAAAGTTACGTCCCGGCGAACGAAGTTACGTCCCGGCGAACGATGTTACGTCCCGGCGAACAAAGTTACGACCCGGCGAACGAAGTTACGTCCCGGCGAACACATTTACGTCCCGGCGAACAAAGTTACGTCCCGGCGAACAAAGTTACGTCCCGCGAACAAAGTTACGTCCCGGCGAACGAAGTTACGTCCCGGCGAACAAAGTTACGTCCCGGCGAACAAAGTTACGTCCCGGCGAACAAAGTTACGAGCCGTCGAACGAAGTTACGTCCCGGCGAACAAAGTTACGTCCCGGCGAACAAAGTTACGTCCCGGCGAACAAAGTTACGTCCCGGCGAACAAAGTTACGTCCCGGCGAACAAAGTTACGTCCCGGCGAACGAAGTTACGTCCCGGCGAACGATGTTACGTTCCGGCGAACGAAGTTACGTCCCGGCGAACAAAGTTACGTCCCGGCGAAGAAAGTTACGTCCCGGCGAACGAAGTTACGTCCCGGCGAACGATGTTACGTCCCGGCGAACGATGTCACTTCCCGGCGAACGAAGTTACGTCCCGGCGAACGATGTTACGTCCCGGCGAACAAAGTTACGTCCCGGCGAACGAAGTTACGTTCCGGCGAACTATGTTACGTCCCGGCGAACAAAGATACGACCCGGCGAACGAAGTTACGTCCCTGCGAACAAGTTACGTCCCGGCGAACAAAGTTACGTCCCGGCGAACGAAGTTACGTCCCGGCGAACGATGTTACGTCCCGGCGAACGATGTTACGTCCCGGCGAAAGAAGTTACGTCCCGGCGAACGAAGTTACGTCCCGGCGAACAAAGTTACGTCCCGGCGAACAAAGTTACGTCCCCGGCGAACAAAGTTACGTCCGGCGAACGATGTTACGTCCCGGCGAACAAAGTTACGACCCGGCGAACGAAGTTACGTTCCGGCGAACAAAGTTACGTCCCGGCGAACAAAGTTACGTCCCGGCGAACAAAGTTACGTCCCGGCGAACAAAGTTACGTCCCGGCGAACGAAGTTACGTCCCGGCGAACGATGTTACGTCCCGGCGAACGAAGTTACGTCCCGGCGAACGATGTTACGTCCCGGCGAACAAAGTTACGTCCCGGCGAACGAAGTTACGTCCCGGCGAACGATGTTACGTCCCGGCGAACAAAGTTACGCCCGGCGAACGAAGTTACGTCCCGGCGAACGATGTTACGTCCCGGCGAACAAAGTTACGACCCGGCGAACGAAGTTAGGTCCCGGCGAACACAGTTACGTCCCGCGAACAAAGTTACGTCCCGGCGAACAAAGTTACGTCCCGGCGAACAAAGTTACGTCCCGGCGAACGAAGTCACGTCCCGGCGAACAAAGTTACGTCCCGGCGAACATAGTTACGTCCCGGCGAACAAAGTTACGTCCCAGCGAACAAAGTTACGAGCCGGCGAACGAAGTTACATCCCGGCGAACAAAGTTACGTCCCGGCGAAAAAAGTTACGTCCCGGCGAACAAAGTTACGAGCCGGCGAACGAAGTTACGTCCCGGCGAACAAAGTTACGTCCGGCGAACAAAGTTACGTCCCGGCGAACCAAGTTACGTCCCGGCGAACGATGTTACGTCCCGGCGAACAAAGTTACGACCCGGCGAACGAAGTTACGTCCCGGCGAACAAAGTTACTTCCCGGCGAACGATGTTACGTCCCGGCGAACGAAGTTACGTCCCGGCGAACGATGTTACGTCCCGGCGAAAGAAGTTACGTCCCGGCGAACGAAGTTACGTCCCGGCGAACAAAGTTACGTCCCGGCGAACAAAGTTACGTCCCGGCGAACAAAGTTACGTCCCGGCGAACGATGTTACGTCCCGGCGAACAAAGTTACGACCCGGCGAACGAAGTTACGTCCCGGCGAACAAAGTTACGTCCCGGCGAACAAAGTTACGTCCCGGCGAACAAAGTTACGTCCCGGCGAAGAAAGTTACGTCCCGGCGAACGAAGTTACGTCCCGGCGAACGATGTTACGTCCCGGCGAACGAAGTTACGTCCCGGCGAACGATGTTACGTCCCGGCGAACAAAGTTACGTCCCGGCGAACGAAGTTACGTCCCGGCGAACGATGTTACGTCCCGGCGAACAAAGTTACGACCCGGCGAACGAAGTTACGTCCGGCGAACACAGTTACGTCCCGGCGAACAAAGTTACGTCCCGGCGAACAAAGTTACGTCCCGGCGAACAAAGTTCCGTCCCGGCGAACGAAGTTACGTCCCGGCGAACAAAGTTACGTCCCGGCGAACAAAGTTACGTCCCGGCGAACAAAGTTACGAGCCGGCGAAACGAAGTTACGTCCCGGCGAACACAGTTACGTCCCGGCGAACAAAGTTACGTCCCGGCGAACAAAGTTACGTCCCGGCGAACAAAGTTACGTCCCGGCGAACGAAGTCACGTCCCGGCGAACAAAGTTACGTCCCGGCGAACATAGTTACGTCCCGGCGAACAAAGTTACGTCCCAGCGAACAAAGTTACGAGCCGGCGAACGAAGTTACATTCCGGCGAACAAAGTTACGTCCCGGCGAAAAAAGTTACGTCCCGGCGAACAAAGTTACGAGCCGGCGAAAGAAGTTACGTCCCGGCGAACAAAGTTACGTCCCGGCGAACAAAGTTACGTCCCGGCGAACAAAGTTACGTCCCGGCGAACGATGTTACGTCCCGGCGAACAAAGTTACGACCCGGCGAACGAAGTTACGTCCCGGCGAACAAAGTTACGTCCCGGCGAACGATGTTACGTCCCGGCGAACGAAGTTACGTCCCGGCGAACGATGTTACGTCCCGGCGAACGAAGTTACGTCCCGGCGAACGAAGTTACGTCCCGGCGAACAAAGTTACGTCCCGGCGAACAAAGTTACGTCCCGGCGAACAAAGTTACGTCCCGGCGAACGATGTTACGTCCCGGCGAACAAAGTTACGACCCGGCGAACGAAGTTACGTCCCGGCGACAAAGTTACGTCCCGGCGAACAAAGTTACGTCCGGCGAACAAAGTTACGTCCCGGCGAACAAAGTTACGTCCGGCGAACGAAGTTACGTCCCGGCGAACGATGTTACGTCCCGGCGAACGAAGTTACGTCCGGCGAACGATGTACGTCCCGGCGAACAAGTTACGTCCCGGCGAACGAAGTTACGTCCCGGCGAACGATGTTACGTCCCGGCGAACAAAGTTACGACCGGCGAACGAAGTTACGTCCCGGCGAACACATTTACGTCCCGGCGAACAAAGTTACGTCCCGGCGAACGATGTTACGTCCCGGCGAACAAAGTTACGACCCGGCGAACGAAGTTACGTCCCGGCGAACAAAGTTACGTCCCGGCGAACAAAGTTACGACCCGGCGAACGAAGTTACGTCCCGGCGAACGATGTTACGTCCCGGCGAACGATGTTACGTCCCGGCGAACAAAGTTACGTCCCGGCGAACAAAGTTACGTCCCGGCGAACAAAGTTACGTCCCGGCGAACAAAGTTACGTCCCGGCGAACGAAGTTACGTCCCGGCGAACGATGTTACGTTCCGGCGAACGAAGTTACGTCCCGGCGAACAAAGTTACGTCCCAGCGAACAAAGTTACGTCCCGGCGAACGAAGTTACGTCCCGGCGAACGATGTTACGTCCCGGCGAACGATGTTACGTCCCGGCGAATGAAGTTACGTCCCGGCGAACGATGTTACGTCCCGGCGAACAAAGTTACGTCCCGGCGAACGAAGTTACGTTCCGGCGAACTATGTTACCGTCCCGGCAAACAAAGTTACGACCCGGCGAACGAAGTTACGTCCCTGCGAACAAAGTTACGTCCCGGCGAACAAAGTTACGTCCCGGCGAACGAAGTTACGTCCGGCGAACGATGTTACGTCCCGGCGAACGAAGTTACGTCCGGCGAACGAAGTTACGTCCCGGCGAACAAAGTTACGTCCCGGCGAACAAAGTTACGTCCCGGCGAACAAAGTTACGTCCCGGCGAACGAAGTTACGTCCCGGCGAACGATGTTACGTCCCGGCGAACGAAGTTACGTCCCGGCGAACAAAGTTACGTCCCGGCGAACAAAGTTACGTCCCGGCGAACAAAGTTACGTCCCGGCGAACGAAGTTACGTCCCGGCGAACGATGTTACGTCCCGGCGAACGATGTTACGTCCCGGCGAACGATGTTACGTCCCGGCGAACGATGTTACGTCCCGGCGAACAAAGTTACGTCCCGGCGAACGAAGTACGTCCCGGCGAACGATGTTACGTCCCGGCGAACAAAGTTACGACCCGGCGAACGAAGTTACGTCCCGGCGAACAAAGTTACGTCCCGGCGAACAAAGTTACGTCCCGGCGAACAAAGTTACGTCCCGGCGAACAAAGTTACGTCCCGGCGAACGAAGTTACGTCCCGGCGAACAAAGTTACGTCCCGGCGAACATAGTTACGTCCCGGCGAACAAAGTTACGTCCCGGCGAACAAAGTTACGAGCCGGCGAACGAAGTTACGTCCCGGCGAACATAGTTACGTCCGGCGAACGATGTTACATCCCGGCGAACGATGTTACGTCCCGGCGAACGAAGTTACGTCCCGGCGAACGATGTTACATCCCGGCGAACGATGTTACGTCCCGGCGAACGAAGTTACGTCCCGGCGAACGATGTTACGTCCCGGCGAACGATGTTACGTCCCGACGAACAAAGTTACGTCCCGGCGAACAAAGTTACGTCCCGGCGAACAAAGTTACGTCCCGGCGAACATAGTTACTTCCCGGCGAACAAAGTTACGTCCCGGCGAACAAAGTTACGAGCTGGCGAAAGAAGTTACGTCCCGGCGAACATAGTTACGTCCCGGCGAACAAAGTTACGTCCCGGCGAACAAAGTTACGTCCCGGCGAACGAAGTTACGTCCCGGCGAACAAAGTTACGTCCCGGCGAACAAAGTTACGTCCCGGCGAACAAAGTTACGTCCCGGCGAACGATGCTACGTCCCGGCGAACAAAGTTACGACCCGGCGAACGAAGTTACGTCCCGGCGAACAAAGTTACGTCCCGGCGAACAAAGTTACGTCCCGGCGAACAAAGTTACGTCCCGGCGAACAAAGTTACGTCCCGGCGAACGAAGTTACGTCCCGGCGAACGATGTTACGTCCCGGCGAACGAAGTTACGTCCCGGCGAACGATGTTACGTCCCGGCGAACAAAGTTACGTCCCGGCGAACGAAGTTACGTCCCGGCGAACGATGTTACGTCCCGGCGAACAAAGTTACGACCCGGCGAACGAAGTTACGTCCCGGCGAACACATTTACGTCCCGGCGAACAAAGTTACGTCCCGGCGAACGATGTTACGTCCCGGCGAACAATGTTACGACCCGGCGAACGAAGTTACGTCCCGGCGAACAAAGTTACGTCCCGGCGAACAAAGTTACGACCCGGCGAACGAAGTTACGTCCCGGCGAACGATGTTACGTCCCGGCGAACGATGTTACGTCCCGGCGAACAAAGTTACGTCCCGGCGAACAAAGTTACGTCCCGGCGAACAAAGTTACGTCCCGGCGAACAAAGTTACGTCCCGGCGAACGAAGTTACGTCCCGGCGAACGATGTTACGTTCCGGCGAACATAGTTACGTCCCGGCGAACAAAGTTACGTCCCGGCGAACAAAGTTACGTCCCGGCGAACGAAGTTACGTCCCGGCGAACGATGTTACGTCCCGGCGAACGATGTTACGTCCCGGCGAACGAAGTTACGTCCCGGCGAACGATGTTACGTCCCGGCGAACAAAGTTACGTACCGGCGAACGAAGTTACGTTCCGGCGAACTATGTTACGTCCGGCAAACAAAGTTACGACCCGGCGAACGAAGTTACGTCCCTGCGAACAAAGTTTACGTCCCGGCGAACAAAGTTACGTCCCGGCGAACGAAGTTACGTCCCGGCGAACGATGTTACGTCCCGGCGAACGAAGTTACGTCCCGGCGAACGAAGTTACGTCCCGGCGAACAAAGTTACGTCCCGGCGAACAAAGTTACGTCCCGGCGAACAAAGTTACGTCCCGGCGAACGAAGTTACGTCCCGGCGAACGATGTTACGTCCCGGCGAACGAAGTTACGTCCCGGCGAACAAAGTTACGTCCCGGCGAACAAAGTTACGTCCCGGCGAACAAAGTTACGTCCCGGCGAACGAAGTTACGTCCCGGCGAACGATGTTACGTCCGGCGAACGATGTTACGTCCCGGCGAACGAAGTTACGTCCCGGCGAACGATGTTACGTCCCGGCGAACAAAGTTACGTCCCGGCGAACGAAGTTACGTCCCGGCGAACGATGTTACGTCCCGGCGACAAAGTTACGACCCGGCGAACGAAGTTACGTCCCGGCGAACAAAGTTACGTCCCGGCGAACAAAGTTACGTCCCGGCGAACAAAGTTACGTCCCGGCGAACAAAGTTACGTCCCGGCGAACGAAGTTACGTCCGGCGAACAAAGTTACGTCCCGGCGAACATAGTTACGTCCCGGCGAACAAAGTTACGTCCCGGCGAACAAAGTTACGAGCCGGCGAACGAAGTTACGTCCCGGCGAACATAGTTACGTCCCGGCGAACGATGTTACATCCCGGCGAACGATGTTACGTCCCGTAGAACGAAGTTACGTCCCGGCGAACGATGTTACGTCCCGGCGAACGATGTTACGTCCGGCGAACAAAGTTACGTCCCGGCGAACAAAGTTACGTCCCGGCGAACAAAGTTACGTCCCGGCGAACATAGTTACTTCCCGGCGAACAAAGTTACGTCCCGGCGAACAAAGTTACGAGCTGGCGAAAGAAGTTACGTCCCGGCGAACATAGTTACGTCCCGGCGAACAAAGTTACGTCCCGGCGAACAAAGTTACGTCCCGGGCGAACAAAGTTACGTCCCGGCGAAAGAAGTTACGTCCTTGCGAACAAAGTTACGTCCCGGCGAACATAGTTACGTCCCGGCGAACAAAGTTACGTCCCGGCGAACAAAGTTACGAGCCGGCGAACGAAGTTACGTCCCGGCGAACATAGTTACGTCCCGGCGAACAAAGTTACGTCCCGGCGAACAAAGTTACGAGCCGGCGAACGAAGTTACGTCCCGGCGAACAAAGTTACGTCCCGGCGAACAAAGTTACGTTCCGGCGAACAAAGTTACGTCCCGGCGAACGATGTTACGTCCCGGCGAACAAAGTTACAACCCGGCGAACGAAGTTACGTCCAGGCGAACAAAGTTACGTCCTGGCGAACAAAGTTACGTCCCGGCGAACAAAGTTACGTCCCGGCGAAAAAAGTTACGTCCCGGAGAACGAAGTTACGTCCCGGCGAACGATGTTACGTCCCGGCGAACGAAGTTACGTCCCGGCGAACGAAGTTACGTCCCGGCGAACAAAGTTACGTCCCGGCGAACAAAGTTACGTCCCGGCGAACAAAGTTACGTCCGCCGAACGATGTTACGTCCCGGCGAACAAAGTTTCGACCCGGCGAACGAAGTTACGTCCCGGCGAACAAAGTTACGTCCCGGCGAACAAAGTTACGTCCCGGCGAACAAAGTTACGTCCCGGCGAACAAAGTTACGTCCCGGCGAACGAAGTTACGTCCCGGCGAACGATGTTACGTCCCGGCGAACAAAAGTTACGTCCCGGCGAACAAAGTTACGTCCCGGCGAACAAAGTTACGTCCCGGCGAACGATGTTACGTCCCGGCGAACAAAGTTACGACCCGGCGAACGAAGTTACGTCCCGGCGAACAAAGTTACGTCCCGGCGAACAAAGTTACGTCCCGGCGAACAAAGTTACGTCCCGGCGAACAAAGTTACGTCCCGGCGAACGAAGTTACGTCCCGGCGAACGATGTTACGTCCCGGCGAACAAAGTTACGTCCCGGCGAACAAAGGTACGTCCCGGGCGAACGAAGTTACGTCCGGCGAACGATGTTACGTCCCGGCGAAAGATGTTACGTCCCGGCGAACGAGGTTACGTCCCGGCGAACGATGTTTACGTCCCGGCGAACAAAGTTACGTCCCGGCGAACGAAGTTACGTCCCGGCGAACGATGTTACGTCCCGGCGAACAATGTTACGACCCGGCGAACGAAGCTACGTCCCGGCGAACAAAGTTACGTCCCTGCGAACATAGTTACGTCCCGGCGAACAAAGTTACGTCCCGGCGAACAAAGTTACGAGCCGGCGAACGAAGTTACGCCCCGGCGAACATAGTTACGTCCCGGCGAACAAAGTTACGTCCCGGCGAACAAAGTTACGAGCCGGCGAACGAAGTTACGACCCGGCGAAGAAAGTTACGGCCCCGGCGAACAAAGTTACGTCTCGGCGAACAAAGTACGTCCCGGCGAACAACTTACGTCCCGGCGAACGAAGTTACGTCCCGGCGAACGATGTTACGTCCCGGCGAACGAAGTTACGTCCCGGCGAACAAAGTTACGTCCCGGCGAACGAAGTTACGTCCCGGCGAACAAAGTTACGTCCCGGCGAACATAGTTACGTCCCGGCGAACAAAGTTACGTCCCGGCGAACAAGTTACGAGCCGGCGAACGAAGTTACGTCCGGCGAACAAAGTTACGTCCCGGCGAACAAAGTTACGTCCCGGCGAACGAAGTTACGACCCGGCGAACGAAGTTACGTCCCGGCGAACGAAGTTACGTCCCGGCCAAAGAAGTTACGTCCCGGCGAAGGAAGTTACGTCCCGGCGAACGAAGTTACGTCCGGCGAACAAAGTTACGTCTCGGCGAACAAAGTTACGTCTCGGCGAACAAAGTTACGTCTCGGCGAACGAAGTTACGTCCCGGCGAACGAAGTTACGTCCCGGCGAACGATGTTACGTCCCGGCGAACGAAGTTACGTCCCGGCGAACGATTTTACGTCCCGGCGAACTAAGTTACGTCCCGGCGAACGAAGTTACGTCCCGGCGAAAGAAGTTACGTCCCGGCGAACGAAGTTACGTCCCGGCGAACGAAGTTACGTCCCGGCGAACGAAGTTACGTCCCGGCGAACGAAGTTACGTCCCGGCGAACGAAGTTACGTCCCGGCGAACGATGTTACGTACCGGCGAACGAAGTTACGTGCCGGCGAACGAAGTTACGTCCCGGCGAACGAAGTTACGTCCCGGCGAACAAAGGTACGTCCCGGCGAACATAGTTACGTCCCGGCGAACAAAGTTACGTCCCGGCGAACAAAGTTACGAGCCGGCGAACGAAGTTACGTCCCGGCGAACGATGTTACGTCCCGGCGAACGATGTTACGTCCCGGCGAACAAAGTTACGACCCGGCGAACGAAGTTACGTCCCGGCGAACGATGTTACGTCCCGGCGAACGAAGTTACGTCCCGGCGAACAAAGTTACGTCCCGGCGAACAAAGTTACGTCCCGGCGAACAAAGTTGCGTCCCGGCGAACAAAGTTACGTCCCGGCGAACGAAGTTACGTCGCGGCGAACGATGTTACGTCCCGGCGAACGAACTTACGTCCCGGCGAACGATGTTACGTCCCGGCGAACAAAGTTACGTCCCGGCGAACAAAGTTACGTCCGGCGAACAAAGTTACGTCCCGGCGAACGAAGTTACGTCCCGGCGAACGATGTTACGTCCCGGCGAACGATGTTACGTCCCGGCGAACGAAGTTACGTCCCGGCGAACGATGTTACGTCCCGGCGAACGATGTTACGTCCCGGCGAACAAAGTTACGACCCGGCGAACGAAGTTACGTCCCCGGCAAACAAGTTACGTCCCGGCGAACAAAGTTACGTCCCGGCGAACGAAGTTACGTCCCGGCGAACGATGTTACGTCCCGGCGAACAAAGTTACGACCCGGCGAACGAAGTTACGTCCCGGCGAACAAAGTTACGTCCCGGCGAACAAAGTTACGTCCCGGCGAACGAAGTTACGTCCCGGCGAACAAAGTTACGACCCGGCGAACATAGTTACGTCCCGGCGAACGAAGTTACGTCCCGGCGAACAAAGTTACGTCTCGGCGAACAAAGTTACGTCCCGGCGAACAATGTTACGTCCCGGCGAACAAAGTTACGTCCCGGCGAACGAAGTTACGTCCCGGCGAACAAAGTTACGTCCCGGCGAACATAGATACGTCCCGGCGAACAAAGTTACGTCCCGGCGAACAAAGTTACGAGCCGCGAACGAAGTTACGTCCCGGCGAACATAGTTACGTCCCGGCGAACAAAGTTACGTCCTGGCGAACAAAGTTACGATCCGGCGAACGAAGTTACGTCCCGGCGAACAAAGTTACGTCCCGGCGAACAAAGTTACGTCCCGGCGAACAAAGTTACGTCCCGGCGAACGATGTTACGTCCCGGCGAACAAAAGTTACGACACGGCCGAACGAAGTTACGTCCCGGCGAACAAAGTTACGTCCCGTCGAACAAAGTTACGTCCCGGCGAACGATGTTACGTCCCGGCGAACGATGTTACGTCCCGGCGAACGAAGTTCGTCCCGGCGAACAATGTTACGTCCCGGCGAACAAAGTTACGTCCCGGCGAACAAAGTTACGACCCGGCGAACGAAGTTACGTCCCGGCGAACAAAGTTACGTCCCGGCGAACAAAGTTACGTCCCGGCGAACAAAGTTACGTCCCGGCGAACAAAGTTACGTCCCGGCGAACAAAGTTACGTCCCGTCGAACAAAGTTACGTCCCGGCGAACGATGTTACGTCCCGGCGAAAAAGTTACGACCCGGCGAACGAAGTTACGTCCCGGCGAACAAAGTTACGTCCCGGCGAACAAAGTTACGTCCCGGCGAACAAAGTTACGTCCCGGCGAACAAAGTTACGTCCCGGCGAACGAAGCTACCTCCGGCGAACGATGTTACGTCCCGGCGAACGAAGTTACGTCCCGGCGAACGATGTTACGTCCCGGCGAACGATGTTACGTCCCGGCGAACAAAGTTACGACCCGGCGAACGAAGTTACGTCCCGGCGAACAAAGTTACGTCCCGGCGAACATAGTTACGTCCCGGCGAACAAAGTTACGTCCCGGCGAACAAAGTTACAAGCCGGCGAACTAGGTTACGTCCCGGCGAAAGAAGTTACGTCCCGGCGAACAAAGTTACGTCCCGGCGAACAAAGTTACGTCCCGGCGAACAAAGTTACGACCCGGCGAACGAAGTTACGTCCCGGCGAAAGAAGTTACGTCCCGGCGAACAAAGTTACGTCCCAGCGAACAAAGTTACGTCCCGGCGAACGAAGTTACGTCCCGGCGAACGATGTTACGTCCCGGCGAACGAAGTTACGTCCCGGCGAACGATGTTACGTCCCGGCGATCGAAGTTACGTCCCGGCGAACAAAGTTACGTCCCGGCGAACAAAGTTACGTCCCGGCGAACAAGTTACGTCCCGGCGAACGAAGTTACGTCCCGGCGAACAAAGTTACGTCCCGGCGAACAAAGTTACGTCCCGGCAAACAAACTTACGTCCCGGCGAACAAAGTTACGAGCCGGCGAACGAAGTTACGTCCCGGCGAAAGAAGTTACGTCCCGGCGAACAAAGTTACGTCCCGGCGAACAAAGTTACGTCCCGGCGAACAAAGTTACGACCCGGCGAACGAAGTTACGTCCCCGGCGAACAAAGTTACGACCCGGCGAACAAAGTTACGACCCGGCGAACGAAGTTACGTCCCGGCGAACAAAGTTACGTCCTGGCGAACAATGTTACGTCCCGGGCGAACAAAGTTACGTCCCGGCGAACAAAGTTACGTCCCGGCGAACGAAGGTTACGTCCCGGCGAACGATGTTACGTCCCGGCGAACGAAGTTACGTCCCGGCGAACGATGTTACGTCCCGGCGAAAGAAGTTACGTCCCGGCGAACAAAGTTACGTCCCGGCGAACCAAGTACGTCCCGGCGAACGATGTTACGTCCCGGCGAACAAAGTTACGACCCGGCGAACGAAGTTACGTCCCGGCGAACAAAGTTACGAGCCGGCGAACGAAGTTACGTCCCGGCGAACATAGTTACGTCCCGGCGAACAAAGTTACGTCCCGGCGAACAAAGTTACGAGCCGGCGAACGAAGTTGAGTCCCGGCGAACATAGTTACGTCCCGGCGAACAAAGTTACGTCCCGGCGAACAAAGTTACGAGCCGGCGAACGCAGTTACGTCCCGGCGAACAAGGTTACGTCCCGGCGAACAAAGTTACGTCCCGGCGAACAAAGTTACGTCCCGGCGAACGATGTTACGTCCCGGCGAACAAAGTTACGACCCGGCGAACGAAGTTACGTCCCGGCGAACAAAGTTACGTCCCGGCGAACAAAGTTACGTCCCAGCGAACGATGTTACGTCCAGGCGAACAAAGTTACGACCCGGCGAACGAAGTTACGTCCCGGCGAACAAAGTTACGTCCCGGCGAACAAAGTTACGTCCCGGCGAACAAAGTTACGTCCCGGCGAACAAAGTTACGTCCCGGCGAACGAAGTTACGTCTGGCGAACGATGTTACGTCCCGGCGAACAAAGTTACGTCCCGGCGAACGAAGTTACGTCCCGGCGAACAAAGTTACGTCCCGGCGAACAAAGTTACGAGCCGGCGAACGAAGTTACGTCCCGGCGAACATAGTTACGTCCCGGCGAACAAAGTTACGTCCGGCGAACAAAGTTACGAGCCGGCGAACGAAGTTACGTCCCGGCGAACTAAGTTACGTCCCGGCGAACAAAGTTACGAGCCGGCGAACGAAGTTACGTCCCGGCGAACAAAGTTACGTCCCGGCGAACAAAGTTACGTCCCGGCGAACAAAGTTACGTCACGGCGAACGATGTTACGTCCCGGCGAACAAAGTTACGACCCGGCGAACGAAGTTACGTCCCGGCGAACAAAGTTACGTCCCGGCGAACAAAGTTACATCCCAGCTAACGATGTTACGTCGAGGCGAACAAGGTTACGACCCGGCGAACGAAGTTACGTCCGGCGAACAAAGTTACGTCCCGGCGAACAAAGTTACGTCCCGGCGAACAAAGTTACGTCCGGCGAACAAAGTTACGTCCCGGCGAACGAAGTTACGTCCCGGCGAACGATGTTACGTCCCGGCGAACGAAGTTACGTCCCGGCGAACGAAGTTACGTCCCGGCGAACAAAGTTACGTCTCGGCGAACAAAGTTACGTCCCGGCGAACAAAGTTACGTCCCGGCGAACGATGTTACGTCCCGGCGAACAAAGTTACGACCCGGCGAACGAGGTTACGTCCCGGCGAACAAAGTTACGTCCCGGCGAACAAAGTTACGTCCCGGCGAACAAAGTTACGTCCCGGCGAACAAAGTTACGTCCCGGCGAACGAAGTTACGTCTCGGCGAACGATGTTACGTCTCGGCGAACGAAGTTACGTCCCGGCGAACGAAGTTACGTCCCGGCGAACAAAGTTACGTCCCGGCGAACAAAGTTACGTCCCGGCGAACAAAGTTACGTCCCGGCGAACGAAGTTACGTCCCGGCGAACGATGTTTACGTCCCGGCGAACGATGTTACGTCCCGGCGAACGAAGTTACGTCCCGGCGAACGATGTTACGTCCCGGCGAACAAAGTTACGCCCCGGCGAACGAAGTTACGGCCCGGCGAACGATGTTACGTCCCGGCGAACAAAGTTACGACCCGGCGAACGAAGTTAGGTCCCGGCGAACACAGTTACGTCCCGGCGAACAAAGTTACGTCCCGGCGAACAAAGTTACGTCCCGGCGAACAAAGTTACGTCCCGGCGAACGAAGTCACGTCCCGGCGAACAAAGTTACGTCCCGGCGAACATAGTTACGTCCCGGCGAACAAAGTTACGTCCCAGCGAACAAAGTTACGAGCCGGCGAACGAAGTTACATCCCGGCGAACAAAGTTACGTCCCGGCGAAAAAAGTTACGTCCCGGCGAACAAAGTTACGAGCCGGCGAACGAAGTTACGTCCCGGCGAACAAAGTTACGTCCCGGCGAACAAAGTTACGTCCCGGCGAACCAAGTTACGTCCCGGCGAACGATGTTACGTCCCGGCGAACAAAGTTACGACCCGGCGAACGAAGTTACGTCCCGGCGAACAAAGTTACGTCCCGGCGAACGATGTTACGTCCCGGCGAACGAAGTTACGTCCCGGCGAACGAAGTTAGGTCCCGCGAACGAAGTTACGTCCGGGCGAACGAAGTTACGACCTGGCGAACGAAGTTACGTCCCGGCGAAAGAAGTTACTTCCCGGCGAACGAAGTTACGTCCCGGCGAACGACGTTACGTCCCGGCGAACGAAGTTATGTCCCGGCGAACGAAGTTACGTCCCGGCGAACAAAGTTACGTCCCGGCGAACAAAGTTACGTCCCGGCGAACGAAGTTACGTCCCGGCGAACGAAGTTACGTCCCGGCGAACGAAGTTTCGTCCCGGCGAACGAAGTTACGTCCCGGCGAAAGAAGTTACGACCCGGCGAACGAAGTTACGTCCCGGCGAACAAAGTTACGTCCCGGCGAACAAAAATACGACCCGGCGAACGAAGCTACGTCCCGGCGAACGAAGTTACGTCCCGGCGAACGAAGTTACGTCCCGGCGAACGAAGTTACGTCCCGTCGAACGAAGTTACGTCCCGGCGAACGAAGTTAGGTCCCGGCGAACGAAGTTACGTCCCGGCGAACGAAGTTACGACCCGGCGAACGAAGTTACGTCCCGGCGAACGCAGTTACTTCCCGGCGAACGAAGTTACGTCCCGGCGAACGAAGTTACGTCCCGGCGAACGAAGTTATGTCCCTGCGAACGAAGTTACGTCCCGGCGAACAATGTTACGTCCCGGCGAACAAAGTTACGTCCCGGCGAACAAAGTTACGTCCCGGCGAACGAAGTTACGTCCCGGCGAACGAAGTTACGTCCCGGCGAACAATGTTACGTCCCGGCGAACTAAGTTACGTCCCGGCGAACGAAGTTGGGGCATGTGCCCCGGAGCCGAGGGGCACGTGCCCTGGAGCCGTAAGGCACGTGGCCTGGAGCCGTGGGGCACGTGCCCCGGAGCCGTGGGGCACGTGCCCCGGAGCCGTGGGGCACGTGCCACGGAGCCGTGGGGCACGTGCCCCGGAGCCGTAAGGCACGTGCCCCGGAGCCGTAGGGCACGTGCCCTGGAGCCGTGGGGCACGTGGCCCGGAGCCGTGGGGCACGTGCCCCGGAGCCGTGGGGCACGTGCCCCGGAGCCGTGGGGCACGTGCCCCGAGCCGTGGGGCACGTGGCCCGGAGCCGTGGGGCACGTGCCCCGGAGCCGTGGGGCACGTGCCTCGGAGCCCTGAAGCACGTGCCCCGGAGCCGTGGGGCACGTGTCCCGGAGCCCTGGGGCACGTGGCCCGGAGCCGTGGGGCACGTGGCCCTGAGCCGTGGGGCATGTGCCCCGGAGCCGAGGGGCACGTGCCCTGGAGCCGTAAGGCACGTGGCCCGGAGCCGTGGGGCACGTGCCCCGGAGCCGTGGGGCACGTGCCCCGGAGCTGTGGGGCACGTGCCCCGGAGCCCTGGGGCACGTAGCCCGGAGCCGTGGGGCACGTGGCCCTGAACCGTGGGGCATGTGCCCCGGAGCCGTGGGGCACGTGCCCCGGAGCCGTGGGGCACGTGCCCCGGAGCCCTGAGGCACGTGCCCCGGAGCCGTGGGGCACGTGCCCCGGAGCCCTGGGGCACGTGGCCCGGAGCCGTGGGGCACGTGCTCCGGAGCCCTGGCGCATGTGCCCCGGAGCCGTAAGGCACGTGCCCTGGAGCCGTGGGGCACGTGGCCCGGAGCCGTGGGACACGTGCCCCGGAGCCGTGGGGCACGTGCCCCGGAGCCGTGGGGCACGTGCCCCTGAGCCGCGGGGCACGTACCCCGGAGCCGTGGGGCACGTGCCCCGGAGCCGTGGGGCACGTGCCCCGGAGCCGTGGGGCACGTGCCCCGGAGCCGTGGGGCACGTGGCCCTGAGCCGTGGGGCACGTGCCCCGGAGCCGTGGGGCACGTGCTCTGGAGCCGTGGGGTACGTGGCCCGGAGCCGTGGGGCACGTGCCCGGAGCCGTGGGGCACGTGGCCCGGAACCGTGGGGCACGTGGCCAGGAGCCGTGGGGCACGTGCCCCGGAGCCGTGGGGCACGTGCCCCGGAGCCGTGGAACACGTGCCCTGGAGCCGTGGGGCACGTGGCCCGGAGCCGTGGGGCACGTGCCCCGGAGCCGTGGGGCACGTGCCCCGGAGCCGTGGGGCACGTGCCCCGGAGCCGTGGGGCACGTGCCCCGGAGCCGTGGGGCACGTGCCCCGGAGCCGTGGGGCACGTGGCCCTGAGCCGTGGGGCACGTTGCCAGGAGCCATGAGGCACGTGCCCCGGAGCCGTGGGGCACGTGCCCCGGAGCCGTGGGGCACGTGCCCCGGAGCCGTGGGGCACGTGGCCCTGAGCCGTGGGGCACGTGCCCCGGAGCCGTGAGGCACGTGCTCTGGAGCCGTGGGGCACGTGGCCCGGAGCCGTGGGGCACGTGCCCCGGAGCCGTGGGGCACGTGCCCCAGAGCCGTGCGGCACGTGGCCCGGAGCCGTGGGGCACGTGCCCCGGAGCCGTGGGGCACGTGCCCCGGAGCCGTGGGGCACGTGGCCCGGAGCCGTTGTGCACGTGGCCTGTAGCCGTGGGGCACGTGCCCCGGAGCCGTGGGGCACGTGCCCCGGAGCCGTGGGGCACGTGCCCCGGAGCCGTGGGGCACGTGCCCCGGAGCCCTGGGGCACGTGGCCCGGAGCCGTGGGGCACGTGGCCCTGAGCCGTGGTGCACGTGCCCCGAAGCCGTGGGGCACGTGCCCCGGAGCCGTGGGGCACGTGCCCCGAAGCCGTGGGGCACGTGCCCCGGATCCGTGGGTCACGTGCCCCGGAGCCGTGGGGCACGTGCCCCGGAGCCGTGGGGCACTTGCCCCGGAGCCGTAAAACACGTGCCCCGGAGCCGTGGGGCACGTGAACTGGAGCCGTCGGGCACTTGGCCCGGAGCCGTGGGGCACGTGCCCCGGAGCCGTGGGGCACGTGCCTCGGAGCAGTGGGGCACGTGCCCCGGAGCCGTGCGGCACGTGCCCCGGAGCCGTGGGGCACGTGCCCCGGAGCCGTTGGTCACGTGACCCGGAGCCGTGGGGCACGTGGTCCGTAGCCGTGGGGCACGTGCCACGGAGCCGTTGGGCACGTGGCCCGGAGCCGTGGGGCACGTGCCCCGGAGCCGTGGGGCACGTGGCCCTGAGCCGTGGGGCATGTGCCCCGGAGACGTGGGGCACGTGCCCCGGAGCCGTGGGGCACGTGCCCCGGAGCCCTGAGGCACGTGCCCCGGAGCCGTGGGGCACGTGCCCCGGAGCCCTGGGGCACGTAGCCCGGAGCCGTGGGGCACATGGCCCGAAGCCGTGGGGCACGTGCCCCGGAGCCGTGGGGCACGTGGCCCGGAGCCGTGGGGCACGTGCCCCGGAGCCGTGGGGCACGTGCTTTGGAGCCGTGGAAACGTGGCCCGGAGCCGTGGGGCACGTGCCCCGGAGCCGTCGGGCACGTGCCCCGGAGCCGTGGGGCACGTGCCCCGGAGCCGTTGGGCACGTGGCCCGGAGCCGTGGGGCACGTGCCCCGGAGCCGTGGGGCACGTGCCCTGGAGCCGTGGGGCACGTGGCCCGGAGCCGTGGGGCACGTGCCCCGGAGCCGTGGGGCACGTGCCCCGGAGCCGTGGGGCACGTGCCCCGGAGCCGTGGGGCACGTGGCCCGGAGCCGTGGGGCACGTGCCCCGGAGCCGTGGGGCACGTGCCCCAGAGCCCTGGGGCACGTGGCCCGGAGCCGTGGGGCACGTGGCCCTGAGCCGTGGGGCACGTGCCCCGGAGCCGTGGGGCACGTGCCCCGGAGCCGTGGTGCACGTGCCCCGGAGCCGTGGGGCACGTGCCCCGGAGCCGTGGGGCACGTGCCCCGGAGCCGTGGGGCACGTGGCCCGGAGCCGCGGGGCGCGTGCCCCGGAGCCGTGGGGCACGTGCCCCGGAGCCCTGGGGCACGTGGCCCGGAGCCATGGGGCACGTGGCCCTGAGCCGTGGGGCACGTGCCCCGGAGCCGTGGGGCACGTGCCCTGGAGCCGTGGGGCACGTGCCCCGGAGCCGTGCGGCACGTGGCCCGGAGCCGTGGGGCACGTGCCCCGGAGCCGTTGGGCACGTGGCCCGGAGCCGTGGGACACGTGCCCCGGAGCCGTGCGGCACGTGGCCCGGTGCCGTGGGGCATGTGCCCCGGAGCCGTGGGGCACGTGGTCCGGAGCCGTGGGGCACGTGCCCCGGAGCCGTGGGGCACGTGCCCCGGAGCCGTGGGGCACGTGCCCTGGAGCCGTGGGGCACGTAGCCCGGAGCCGCGGGGCACGTGCCCCGGAGCCGTGGGGCACGTGCCCCGGAGCCGTGGGGCACGTGCCCCGGAGCCGTGGTGCACGTGCCCCGGAGCCGTGGGGCACGTGCCCCGGAGCCGTGGGGCACGTGCCCCGGAGCCCTGGGGCACGTGGCCCGGAGCCGTGGGGCACGTGGCCCTGAGCCGTGGTGCACGTGCCCCGGAGCCGTGGGGCACGTGCCCCGGAGCCGTGGGGCACGTGCCCCGGAGCCGTGGGGCACTTGCCCCGGAGCCGTAAAACACGTGCCCCGGAGCCGTGGGGCACGTGAACTGGAGCCGTCGGGCACTTGGCCCGGAGCCGTGGGGCACGTGCCCCGGAGCCGTGGGGCACGTGCCTCGGAGCCGTGGGGCACGTGCCCCGGAGCCGTGCGGCACGTGCCCCGGAGCCGTGGGGCAAGTGCCCCGGAGCCGTGGGTCACGTGACCCGGAGCCGTGGGGCACGTGGTCCGTAGCCGTGGGGCACGTGCCCCGGAGCCGTTGGGCACGTGGCCCGGAGCCGTGGGGCACGTGCCCCGGAGCCGTGGGGCACGTGGCCCTGAGCCGTGGGGCATGTGCCCCGGATCCGTGGGTCACGTGCCCCGGAGCCGTGGGGCACGTGCCCCGGAGCCGTGGGGCACTTGCCCCGGAGCCGTAAAACACGTGCCCCGGAGCCGTGGGGCACGTGAACTGGAGCCGTCGGGCACGTGGCCCGGAGCCGTGGGGCACGTGCCCCGGAGCCGTGGGGCACGTGCCCCGGAGCCGTGGGGCACGTGTCCCGGAGCCGTGGGGCACGTGGCCCGGAGCCGTGGGGCACGTGCCCCGGAGCCGTGGGGCACGTGCCCCAGAGCCCTGGGGCACGTGGCCCGGAGCCGTGGGGCACGTGGCCCTGAGCCGTGGGGCACGTGCCCCGGAGCCGTGGGGCACGTGCCCCGGAGCCGTGGTGCACGTGCCCCGGAGCCGTGGGGCACGTGCCACGGAGCCGTGGGGCACGTGCCCCGGAGCCGTGGGGCACGTGGCCCGGAGCCGCGGGGCGCGTGCCCCGGAGCCGTGGGGCACGTGCCCCGGAGCCCTGGGGCACGTGGCCCGGAGCCATGGGGCACGTGGCCCTGAGCCGTGGGGCACGTGCCCCGGAGCCGTGGGGCACGTGCCCTGGAGCCGTGGGGCACGTGCCCCGGAGCCGTGCGGCACGTGGCCCGGAGCCGTGGGGCACGTGCCCCGGAGCCGTTGGGCACGTGGCCCGGAGCCGTGGGGCACGTGCCCCGGAGCCGTGCGGCACGTGGCCCGGTGCCGTGGGGCATGTACCCGGAGCCGTGGGGCACGTGGTCCGGAGCCGTGGGGCACGTGCCCCGGAGCCGTGGGGCACGAGCCCCGGAGCCCTGAGGCACGTGCCCCGGAGCCGTGGGGCACGTGCCCCGGAGCCCTGGGGCACGTGGCCCGGAGCCGTGGGGCTCGTGGCCCTGAGCCGTAGGGCATGTGCCCCGGAGCCGTGGGGCACGTGCCCTGGAGCCGTGGGGCACGTGGCCCGGAGCCGTGGGGCACGTGCCCCGGAGCCGTGGGGCACGTGCCCCGGAGCCGTGGGGCACGTGCCCCGGAGCCGTAAGGCACGTGCCCTGGAGCCGTGGGGCACGTGGCCCGGAGCCGTGGGGCACGTGCCCCGGAGCCGTGGGGCACGTGCCCCGGAGCCGTGGGGCACGTGCCCCGGAGCCGTGGGGCACGTGCCCCGGAGCCGTGCGGCACGTGCCCCGGAGCCGTGGGGCACGTGCCCCGGAGCCCTGGGACACGTGGCCCGGAGCCGTGGGGCACGGGGCCCTGAGCCGTGGGGCACGTGCCCCGGAGCCCTAGGACACGTGGCCCGGAGCCGTGGGGCACGTAGCCCTGAGCCGTGGGGCACGTGCCCCGGAGCCGTGGGGCACGTGCTCTGTAGCCGTGGGGCACGTGGCCCGGAGCCGTAAGGCACGTGCCCGGGAGCCGTGGGGCACGTGCCCCGGAGCCGTGGGGCACGTGCCCCGGAGCCGTGGGGCACGTGCCCCGGAGCCGTAAGGCACGTGCCCCGGAGCCGTAAGGCACGTGCCCCGGAGCCGTGGGGCACGTGCCCCGGAGCCGTAAGGCACGTGCCCCGGAGCCGTAAGGCACGTGCCCCGGAGCCGTGGGGCACGTGCCCTGGAGCCGTGGGGCACGTGGCCCGGAGCCGTGGGGCACGTGGCCCGGAGCCGTGGGGCACGTGGCCCTGAGCCGTGGGGCACGTGGCCCGGAGCCGTGGGGCACGTGGCCCGCAGCCGTGGGGCACGTGCGCCGGAGCCGTGGGGCACGTGCTCCGGAGCCGTGGGGCACGTGCCCCGGAGCCGTGCGGCACGTGGCCCGGAGCCGTGGGGCACGTGCCCCGGAGCCGTGGGGCACGTGCCCCGGAGCCGTGGGGCACGTGCCCCGGAGCCGTGGGGCACGTGCCCCGGAGCCGTGGGGCACGTGCCCTAGAGCCGTGGGTCACGTGGCCCGGAGCCGTGGGGCACGTGCCCCGGAGCCGTTGGGCACGTAGCCCGGAGCCGTGGGGCACGTGGCCCGGAGCCGTGGTGCACGTGGCCCGGAGCCGTGGGGCACGTGCCCCGGAGCCGTGGGGCACGTGCCCCGGAGAAGTGGGGCACGTGCCCTGGAGCCGTGGGGCACGTGGCCCGGAGCCGTGGGGCACGTAGCCCTGAGCCGTGGTGCACGTGCCCCGGAGCCGTGGGGCGCGTGCTCTGGAGCCGTGGGGCACGTGCCCCGGAGCCGTGGGGCACGTGCCCCGGAGCCGTGGGGCACGTGCCCCGGAGCCGTGCGGCACGTGGCCCGGAGCCGTGGGGCACGTGCCCCGGAGCCGTGAGGCACGTGCCCCGGAGCCGTGGGGCACGTGCCCCGGAGCCGTGGGGCACGTGCCCCGGAGCCGTGTGGCACGTGCCCTGGAGCCGTGGGTCACGTGGCCCGGAGCCGTGGGGCACGTGCCCCGGAGCTGTTGGGCACGTGGCCCGGAGCCGTGGGGCACATGCCCCGGAGCCGTGGGGCATGTGGCCCGGAGCCGTGTGGCACGTGGCCAGGAGCCGTGGAGCACGTGCCCCGGAGCCGTGGGGCGCGTGCTCTGGAGCCGTGGGGCACGTGCCCCGGAGCCGTGGGGCACGTGCCCCGGAGCCGTGGGGCACGTGCCCCGGAGCCGTGCGGCACGTGGCCCGGAGCCGTGGGGCACGTGCCCCGGAGCCGTGAGGCACGTGCCCCGGAGCCGTGGGGCACGTGCCCCGGAGCCGTGGGGCACGTGCCCCGGAGCCGTGTGGCACGTGCCCTGGAGCCGTGGGTCACGTGGCCCGGAGCCGTGGGGCACGTGCCCCGGAGCTGTTGGGCACGTGGCCCGGAGCCGTGGGGCACATGCCCCGGAGCCGTGGGGCATGTGGCCCGGAGCCGTGTGGCACGTGGCCAGGAGCCGTGGAGCACGTGCCCCGGAGCCGTGGGGCACGTGCCCCGGAGCCGTGGGGCACGTGCCCCGGAGCCGTTGGGCACGTGGCCCGGAGCCGTGGGGCACGTGCCCCGGAGCCGTGGGGCATGTGGCCCGGAGCCGTGTGGCACGTGGCCAGGAGCCGTGGGGCACGTGCCCCGGAGCCGTGGGGCACGTGCCCCGGAGCCGTGGGGCACGTGCCCTGGAGCCGTGGGGCACGTAGCCCGGAGCCGTGGGGCACGTGCCCCGGAGCCGTGGGGCACGTGCCCCGGAGCCGTGGGGCACGTGCCCCGGAGCCGTGGGGCACGTGCCCTGGAGCCGTAGGGCACGTAGCCCGGAGCCGTGGGGCACGTGCCCCGGAGCCGTGGGGCACGTGCCCCGGAGCCGTGGGGCACGTGCCCCGGAGCCGTGGTGCACGTGCCCCGGAGCCGTGGGGCACGTGCCCCGGAGCCGTGGGGCACGTGCCCCGGAGCCCTGGGGCACGTGGCCCGGAGCCGTGGGGCACATGGCCCTGAGCCGTGGTGCACGTGCCCCGGAGCCGTGGGGCACGTGCCCCGGAGCCGTGGGGCACGTGCCCCGAAGCCGTGGGGCACGTGCCCCGGATCCGTGGGTCACGTGCCCCGGAGCCGTGGGGCACGTGCCCCGGAGCCGTGGGGCTCTTGCCCCGGAGCCGTAAAACACGTGCCCCGGAGCCGTGGGGCACGTGAACTGGAGCCGTCGGGCACTTGGCCCGGAGCCGTGGGGCACGTGCCCCGGAGCCGTGGGGCACGTGCCTCGGAGCCGTGGGGCACGTGCCCCGGAGCCGTGCGGCACGTGCCCTGGAGCCGTGGGGCACGTGCCCCGGAGCCGTGGGTCACGTGACCCGGAGCCGTGGGGCACGTGGTCCGTAGCCGTGGGGCACGTGCCCCGGAGCCGTTGGGCACGTGGCCCGGAGCCGTGGGGCACGTGCCCCGGAGCCGTGGGGCACGTGGCCCTGAGCCGTGGGGCATGTGCCCCGGAGACGTGGGGCACGTGCCCCGGAGCCGTGGGGCACGTGCCCCGGAGCCCTGAGGCACGAGCCCCGGAGCCGTGGGGCACGTGCCCCGGAGCCCTGGGGCACGTAGCCCGGAGCCGTGGGGCACATGTCCCGAAGCCGTGGGGCACGTGCCCCGGAGCCGTGGGGCACGTGGCCCGGAGCCGTGGGGCACGTGCCCCGGAGCCGTGGGGCACGTGCTTTGGAGCCGTGGGGACGTGGCCCGGAGCCGTGGGGCACGTGCCCCGGAGCCGTGGGGCACGTGCCCCGGAGCCGTGCGGCACGTGGCCCGGAGCCGTGGGGCACGTGCACCGGAGCCGTGGGGCACGTGCCCCGGAGCCGTGGGGCACGTGCCCCGGAGCCGTGGGTCACGTGCCCCAGAGCCGTGGGGCACGTGCCCCGGAGCCCTGAGGCACGTGCCCCGGAGCCGTGGGGCACGTGCCCCGGAGCCCTGGGGCACGTGGCCCGGAGCCGTGGGGCACGTGGCCCTGAGCCGTGGGGCATGTGCCCCGGAGCCGTGGGGCACGTGCTCTGGAGCCGTGGGGCACGTGGCCCGGAGCCGTGGGGCACGTGCCCCGGAGCCGTGGGGCACGTGCCCCGGAGCCGTGGGGCACGTGCCCCGGAGCCGTGGGGCACGTGCCCCGGAGCCGTAAGGCACGTGCCCCGGAGCCGTGGGGCACGTGCCCTGGAGCCGTGGGGCACGTGGCCCGGAGCCGTGGGGCACGTGCCCCGGAGCCGTGGGGCACGTGCCCCGTAGCCGTGGGGCACGTGCCCCGGCGCCGTGGGGCACATGGCCCGGAGCCTTGGGGCACGTGGCCCGGAGCCGTGGGGCACGTGCCCCGAAGCCGTGGGGCACGTGCCCCGGAGCCGTGGGGCACGTGCCCCGGAGCCGTGGGTCACGTGCCCCGGAGCCGTGGGGCACGTGCCCCGGAGCCGTGGGGCACGTGGCCCGGAGCCGTGGGGCACGTGGCCCGGAGCCGTGGGGCACGTGCCCCGGAGCTGTGGGGCACGTGCCCTGGAGCCGTGGGTCACGTGGCCCGGAGCCGTGGGGCACGTGGTCCGGAGCCGTGGGGCACGTGCCCCGGAGCCGTTGGGCACGTGGCCCGGAGCCGTGGGGCACGTGCCCCGGAGCCGTGGGGCACGTGCCCCGGAGCCCTGAGTCACGTGCCCCGGAGCCGTGGGGCACGTGCCCCGGAGCCCAGGGGCACGTGGCCCGGAGCCGTGGGGCACGTGGCCCTGAGCCGTGGGGCATGTGCCCCGGAGCCGTGGGGCACGTGCCCTGGAGCCGTGAGGCACGTGGCCTGGAGCCGTGGGGCACGTGCCCCGGAGCCGTGGGGCACGTGCCCCGGAGCCGTGGGGCACGTGCCCCGGAGCCGTGGGGCACGTGCCCCGGAGCCGTGGGGCACGTGGCCCGGAGCCGTGGGGCACGTGGCCCGGAGCCGTGGGGCACGTGGCCCGGAGCCGTGGGGCACGTGCCCCGGAGCCGTGGGGCACGTGGCCCGGAGCCGTGGGGCACGTGGCCCGGAGCCGTGGGGCACGTGGCCAGGAGCCGTGGGGCACGTGCCACGGAGCCGTGGGGCACGTGCCCCGGAGCCGTGGGGCACGTGCCTTGAAGCCGTGGGGCACGTGGCCCGGAGCCGTGGGGCAAGTGCCCCGGAGCCGTGGGGCACGTGCCCCGGAGCCGTGGGGCACGTGCCCCGGAGCTGTGGGGCACGTGCCCTGGAGCCGTGGGTCACGTGGCCCGGAGCCGTGGGGCACGTGGTCCGGAGCCGTGGGGCACGTGCCCCAGGGCCGTTGGGCACGTGGCCCGGAGCCGTGGGGCACGTGCCCCGGAGCCGTGGGGCACGTGCCCCGGAGCCCTGAGTCACGTGCCCCGGAGCCGTGGGGCACGTGCCCCGGAGCCCTGGGGCACGTGGCCCGGAGCCGTGGGGCACGTGGCCCTGAGCCGTGGGGCATGTGCCCCGGAGCCGTGGGGCACGTGCCCTGGAGCCGTGGGACACGTGGCCTGGAGCCGTGGGGCACGTGCCCCGGAGCCGTGGGGAACGAGCCCCGGAGCCGTGGGGCACGTGCCCCGGAGCCGTGGGGCACGTGGCCCGGAGCCGTGGGGCACGTGCCCCGGAGCCGTGGGGCACGTGGCCCGGAGCCGTGGGGCACGTGGCCCGGAGCCGTGGGGCACGTGCCCCGGAGCCGTGGGGCACGTGCCCCGGAGCCGTGGGGCACGTGCCCCGGAGCCGTGCGGCACGTGCCCCGGAGCCCTGGGGCACGTGGCCCGGAGCCGTGGGGCACGTGGCCCTGAGCCGTGGGGCATGTGCCCCGGAGCCGTGGGGCACGTGCCCTGGAGCCGTGGGGCACGTGGCCTGGAGCCGTGGGGCACGTGCCCCGGAGCCGTGGGGAACGAGCCCCGGAGCCGTGGGGCACGTGCCCCGGAGCCGTGGGGCACGTGGCCCGGAGCCGTGGGGCACGTGCCCCGGAGCCGTGGGGCACGTGGCCCGGAGCCGTGGGGCACGTGCCCCGGAGCCGTGGAGCACGTGGCCCTGAGCCGTGGGGCACGTGCCCCGGAGCCGTGGGGCACGTGCCCCGGAGCCGTGGGGCACGTGCACCGGAGCCGTGGGGCACGTGCCCCGGAGCCTTGGGGCACGTGCCCCGGAGCTGTGGTGCACGTGGCCGGGAGCCGTGGGGCACGTGGCCCGGAGCCGTGGGGCACGTGCCCCGGAGCCGTGGGGCACGTGGTCCGGAGCCGTAAGTCACGTGGCCCGGAGCCGTGGGGCACGTGCCCCGGAGCCGTGGGGCACGTGCCCCGGAGCCGTGCGGCACGTGGCCCGGAGCCGTGGGGCACGTGCCCCGGAGCCGTGGGGCACGTGGCCCGGAGCCGTAAGGCACGTGCCCCGGAGCCGTGCGGCACGTGCCCCGGAGCCGTGGGGCACGTGGCCCGGAGCCGTGGGGCACGTGCCCCGGAGCCGTGCGGCACGTGCCCCGGAGCCGTGGGGCACGTGCCACGGAGCCGTGGGGCACGTGCCCCGGAGCCGTGGGGCACGTGCCCCGGAGCCGTGGGGCACGTGGCCCGGAGCCGTGGGGCACGTGGCCCGGAGCCGTGGGGCACGTGCCCCGGAGCCGTGGGGCACGTGCCCTTGAGCCGTGGGTCACGTGGCCTGGAGCCGTGGGGCACGTGGCCCGGAGCCGTGGGGCACGTGGCCCGGAGCCCTGGGGCACGTGGCCCGGAGCCGTGGGGCACGTGGCCCTGAGCCGTGGGGCACGTGCCCCGGAGCCGTGGGGCACGTGCTCTGGAGCCGTGGGGCACGTGGCCCGGAGCCGTGGGGCACGTGCCCCGGAGCCGTGGGGCACGTGCCCCGGAGCTGTGGGGCACGTGCCCTGGAGCCGTGGGTCACGTGGCCCGGAGCCGTGGGGCACGTGGTCCGGAGCCGTGGGGCACGTGCCCCGGAGCCGTTGGGCACGTGGCCCGGAGCCGTGGGGCACGTGCCCCGGAGCCGTGGGGCACGTGCCCCGGAGCCCTGAGTCACGTGCCCCGGAGCCGTGGGGCACGTGCCCCGGAGCCCTGGGGCACGTGGCCCGGAGCCGTGGGGCACGTGGCCCTGAGCCGTGGGGCATGTGCCCCGGAGCCGTGGGGCACGTGCCCTGGAGCCGTGGGGCACGTGGCCTGGAGCCGTGGGGCACGTGCCCCGGAGCCGTGGGGAACGAGCCCCGGAGCCGTGGGGCACGTGCCCCGGAGCCGTGGGGCACGTGGCCCGGAGCCGTGGGGCACGTGCCCCGGAGCCGTGGGGCACGTGGCCCGGAGCCGTGGGGCACGTGGCCCGGAGCCGTGGGGCACGTGCCCCGGAGCCGTGGGGCACGTGCCCCGGAGCCGTGGGGCACGTGCCCCGGAGCCGTGCGGCACGTGCCCCGGAGCCCTGGGGCACGTGGCCCGGAGCCGTGGGGCACGTGGCCCTGAGCCGTGGGGCATGTGCCCCGGAGCCGTGGGGCACGTGCCCTGGAGCCGTGGGGCACGTGGCCTGGAGCCGTGGGGCACGTGCCCCGGAGCCGTGGGGAACGAGCCCCGGAGCCGTGGGGCACGTGCCCCGGAGCCGTGGGGCACGTGGCCCGGAGCCGTGGGGCACGTGCCCCGGAGCCGTGGGGCACGTGGCCCGGAGCCGTGGGGCACGTGCCCCGGAGCCGTGGAGCACGTGGCCCTGAGCCGTGGGGCACGTGCCCCGGAGCCGTGGGGCACGTGCCCCGGAGCCGTGGGGCACGTGCACCGGAGCCGTGGGGCACGTGCCCCGGAGCCTTGGGGCACGTGCCCCGGAGCTGTGGTGCACGTGGCCGGGAGCCGTGGGGCACGTGGCCCGGAGCCGTGGGGCACGTGCCCCGGAGCCGTGGGGCACGTGGTCCGGAGCCGTAAGTCACGTGGCCCGGAGCCGTGGGGCACGTGCCCCGGAGCCGTGGGGCACGTGCCCCGGAGCCGTGCGGCACGTGGCCCGGAGCCGTGGGGCACGTGCCCCGGAGCCGTGGGGCACGTGGCCCGGAGCCGTAAGGCACGTGCCCCGGAGCCGTGCGGCACGTGCCCCGGAGCCGTGGGGCACGTGGCCCGGAGCCGTGGGGCACGTGCCCCGGAGCCGTGCGGCACGTGCCCCGGAGCCGTGGGGCACGTGCCACGGAGCCGTGGGGCACGTGCCCCGGAGCCGTGGGGCACGTGCCCCGGAGCCGTGGGGCACGTGGCCCGGAGCCGTGAGGCACGTGCCCCGGAGCCGTGGGGCACGTGCCCCGGAGCCGTGGGGCACGTGCCCCGGAGCCGTGGGGCACGTGCCCTGGAGCCGTGGGGCACGTGGCCCGGAGCCGTGGGGCACGTGCCCCGGAGCCGTGGGGCACGTGCCCCGGAGCCGTGGGGCACGTGCCCCGGAGCCGTGGGGCACGTGGCCCGGAGACGTGGGGCACGTGCCCCGGAGCCGTGGGGCACGTGCCCCGGAGCCCTGGGGCACGTGGCCCGGAGCCGTGGGGCACGTGGCCCTGAGCCGTGGGGCACGTGCCCCGGAGCCGTGGGGCACGTGCCCTGGAGCTGTAGGCACGTGGCCCGGAGCCGTGGGGCAGGTGCCCCGGAGCCGTTGGGCACGTGCCCCGGAGCCGTGGGGCACGTCCCCCGGAGCCGTGGGGCACGTGGCCCGGAGCCGTGGGGCACGTGCCCCGGAGCCGTGGGGCACGTGCCCCGGAGCCCTGGGGCACGTGGCCCGGAGCCGTGGGGCACGTGGCCCTGAGCCGTGGGGCACGTGCCCCGGAGCCGTGGGGCACGTGCCCTGGAGCCGTGGGGCACGTGCCCCGGAGCCGTGCGGCACGTGGCCCGGAGCCGTGGGGCACGTGCCCCGGAGCCGTGGGGCACGTGGCCCGGAGCCGTGGGGCACGTGCCCCGGAGCCGTGGGGCACGTGGCCCGGAGCCGTGGGGCACGTGCCCCGGAGCCGTGGGGCACGTGGCCCGGAGCCGTGGGGCACGTGCCCCGGAGCCGTGGGGCACGTGCCCCGGAGCCGTAGGGCACGTGCCCCGGAGCCGTGGGGCACGTGCCCCGGAGCCGTGGGGCACGTGCCCCGGAGCCGTGGGGCACGTGCCCCGGAGCCGTGGGGCATGTGGCCCGGAGCCGTGGGGCACGTGGCCCGGAGCCGTGGGGCACGTGCCCCGGAGCCGTGGGGCACGTGGTCCGGAGCCGTGGGGCACGTGCCCCGGAGCCGTTGGGCACGTGGCCCGGAGCCGTGGGGCACGTGGCCCGGAGCCGTGGGGCACGTGCCCCGGAGCCGTGGGGCACGTGTCGTGTCGTGTCGTTTCGTTTTCGTGTCGTGTCGTGCGTGTCGTGTCGTGTCGTGTCGTGTCGTTTCGTGTCGTGTCGTGTCGTGTCGTGCGTGTCGTGCCGTGTCGTGTCGTGTCGTGTCGTTTCGTGTCGTGTCGTGTCGTGCTTGTCGTGTCGTGTCGTGTCGTTTCGTGTCGTGTCGTGTCGTTTCGTGTCGTTTCGTGCGTGTCGTGTCGTGTCGTGTCGTGCGTGTCGTGTCGTGTCGTGTCGTGTCGTGTCGTGCGTGTCGTGTCGTGTCGTTTCGTGCGTGTCGTGTCGTGTCGTGTCGTGCGTGTCGCGTCGTGTCGTGTCGTGTCGTGCGTGTCGTGTCGTGTCGTGTCGTGCGTGTCGTGTCGTGTCGTGTCGTTTCGTGTTGTGTCGTGTCGTGTCGTGTCGTGTCGTGCGTGTCGTGCCGTGTCGTGTCGTGTCGTGTCGTGTCGTGTCGTGCGTGTCGTGTCGTGTCGTTTCGTGTCGTGTCGTGTCGTGTCGTTTCGTGTCGTGTCGTGCGTGTCGTGTCGTGTCGTGTCGTGCGTGTCGTGTCGTGTCGTGTCGTGTCGTGCGTGTCGTGTCGTGTCGTGTCGTGTCGTTTCGTGCGTGTCGTGTCGTGTCGTGTCGTGCGTGTCGCGTCGTGTCGTGTCGTGTCGTTTCGTGTCGTGTCGTGCGTGTCGTGTCTTGTCGTGCGTGTCGTGTCGTGCCGTTTCGTGTCGTGTCGTGCGTGTCGTGTCGTGTCGTGTCGTTTAGTGTCGTGTCGTGTCGTGTCGTGCGTGTTGTCATCTCGTGTCGTGTCGTGTCGTATCGTGTCGTGTCGTATCGTGTCGTGTCGTGCGTGTCGTGTCGTGTGGTGTCGTGTCGTGCGTGTCGTGTCGTGTCGTGTCGTGCGTGTCGTGTCGTGTCGTGTCGTGTCGTGCGTGTCGTGTCGTGGGTGTAGTGTCGTTCATGTCGTGTCGTGTCGTGTCGTGTCGTGCGAGTCGTTTCGTGTCGTGTCATGTAGTTTTGTGCGTGTCGAGTCGTGTCGTGCATGTCGTGTCGTGCGTGTCGTGTCGTTCGTGTCGTGTCGTTTCGTGCGTGTCATGTCGTGTCGTGTCGTGCGTATCGTGTCGTGTCGTGTCGTGTCGTGCCGTGCCGTGCCGTGACATGACTTTTTACTTTTTAGATTAGATTTATTAGAACTGCAAATGGGTATGACCCGGTGGCAGTTAAGTAACAATAATTGCAGAAATTACAAGACTTACATTAATAATAAAATAATAACAATAATATAATAATAATAATAATAATAATAATAATAATAATAATAATAATAATAATAATAATAATAATAATAATAATAATAATAATAATAATAATAATAATAATAATAATAATAATACCGTACAATACAGTACAAGACGAAAAGCAGCATTGAAATGAGCATTGATCGCGTTCACCGCACTTCACTTCACTACACTTCACTACACTACACTTTTTTGTTTTGAATTACACTGACCATAACTTCACAGCACTACACCGCACTACACAACACTTACTCATTTAATATCAATTACTGTTATCTTGTTCTAACTTATTTCTAAAACTTCGGACACTGAGAGGAAAAGCTTTAAAAACTGCCGCAGGTAAACTGTTTCAATCTCTAATTGTTCTATTATAAAAGGAAAACTTCCCAAGATCTGAATTTTGTTTCCTTGCTCGAATTTTGTGGGTGTGATCGCTTCGGCCGAAATAATTTGGTCCGAAGCGATCACACCCACAAAATTCGATTTATTTTTTTTTATTTATTTTTGATTTTTTATATTTTTTATTTTTTGATTTTTTGATTTTTTATATTTTTTGATTTTTTGATTTTTTATATTTTTTGATTTTCTATATTTTTTGATTTTTTATATTTTTTGATTTTTAATCTTTCTTGATTTTTTAAATTTTTATAATTCTTAGACGAGACGAGACGTTACGTGTCGTGTCGTGTCGTGTTGCCTCGTGTCGTTTCGTGCCTTGCCGTGCCGTGTCGTTTCGTGTCGTGTTTTGTCGTGTCGTGTCGTTTCGTGTCGTGTCTAGTCGTGTCGTGTCGTTTCGTGTCGTGTCGTGTCGTGCGTGTCGTGTCGTGTCGTGTCGTTTCGTGTTCTGTCGTGTCGTGTCGTGTCGTGCGTGTCGTGTCGTGTCGTGTCGTGTCGTGCGTGTCGTGTCGTGTCTTGTCGTGTCGTGTCGTGTCGTGCGTGTCGTGTCGTGTCGTGTCGTGCGTGTCGCGTCATGTCGTGTCGTGTCGTGTCGTGTCGTGCGTGTCGTGTCGTGTCGTGTCGTGTCGTGCGTGTTGTGTCGTTTCGTGTCATGTCGTTCGTGTCGTGTCGTGTCGTGTCGTGACGTGCGTGTCGTGTCGTGCCGTGTCGTGTTGTGTCGTGCGTGTCGTGTCGTTTCGTGTCGTGTCGTGTCGTGCGTGTCGTGTCATCTCGTGTCGTGTCGTGTCGTGCGTGTCGTGTCGTGTAGTGTCGTGTCGTGTCGTGTCGTGTCGTGCGTGTCGTGTCGTGTCGTGTCGTGCGTGTCGTGTCGTGTCGTGCGTGTCGTGTCGTGTCGTGTCGTGCGTGTCGTGTCGTGTAGTGTCGTGTCGTGCGTGTCGTGTCGTTTCGTGTCGTGTCGTGCGTGTCGTGTCGTGTCGTGTCGTGCGTGTCGTGTCGTGTCGTGTGTGTCGCGTCGTGTCGTGTCGTGTCGTGTCGTGCGTGTCGTGTCGTGTCGTGTCATGTCATGTCGTGTCGTGCGTGTCGTGTCGTTTCGTGTCGTGCGTGTCGTGTCGTGCCGTGTCGTGACGTGCGTGTCGTGTCGTGCCGTGTCGTGTCGTGTCGTGTCGTGTCGTGTAGTGTCGTGTAGTGTCGTGTCGTGTCGTGTCGTGTCGTGTCGTGTCGTGCGTGTCGTGTCATCTCGTGTCGTGTCATGTCGTGCGTGTCGTGTCGTGTCGTGTCGTGTCGTGTCGTGTCGTGCGTGTCGTGTCGTGTCGTGTTGTGTCGTGCGTGTCGTGTCGTGTCGTGTCGTGCGTGTCGTGTCGTGTCGTGTCGTGTCGTGCGTGTCGTGTCGTGGGTGTCGTGTCGTTCGTGTCGTGTCGTGTCGTGCGTGTCGTGTCGTGTGGTGTCGTGTCGTGCGTGTCGTGTCGTGTCGTGTCGTGCGTGTCGTGTCGTGTCGTGTCGTGTCGTGCGTGTCGCGTCGTGGGTGTAGTGTCGTTCATGTCGTGTCGTGTGGTGTCGTGTCGTGCGAGTCGTTTCGTGTCGTGTCATGTCGTTTCGTGCGTGTCGAGTCGTGTCGTGCATGTCGTGTCGTGCGTGTCGTGTCGTTCGTGTCGTCTCGTGTCGTGCGTGTCATGTCGTGTCGTGTCGTGTCGTGCGTATGGTGTCGTGTCGTGTCTTGTCGTGTCGTGCGTGTCATGTCGTGTCGTGTCGTTTGGTGTCGTGTCGTGTCGTGTCGTGCGTTGCGTGTCGTGTCGTGTCGTGTCGTGAGTGTCGTGTCGTGTCGTGTCGTGCGTGTCGTGTGTCGTGTCGTGCGTTTCGTGTCGTGTCGTGTCGTGCCGTGTCGTGTAGTGTCGTGCGTGTCGTGTCGGGTCGTGTCGTGCGTGTCGGGTCATCTCGTGTCGTGTCGTGTCGTGCGTGTCGTGTCGTGTCGTGTCGTGCGTGTCGTGTCGTGTCGTGTCGTGCGTGTCGTGTCGTGTCGTGTCGTGCGTGTCGTGACGTGTCGTGTCGTGCGTGTCGTGTCGTGCGTGTCGTGTCGTTCGTGTCGTGTCGTGTCGTGTCGTGTCGTGCGTGTCGTTTCGTGTCGTGTCGTGTCGTTTCGTGCGTGTCGTGTCGTGTCGTGTCGTGCGTGTCGTGTCGTGCGTGTCGTGTCGTTCGTGTCGTGTCGTGTCGTGCGTGTCATGTGTCGTGTCGTGTCGTGTGTATCGTGCCGTGCCGTGCCGTGACGTGACGTGACGAGACTTTTATTTTTTTGATTTTTTACATTTTTTTATTTTTTGATTTGTTATATTTTTTGATTTTTTATATTTTTTGATTTTTTATTTTTTTTATTTTTTATATTTTTTGATTTTTTATATTTTTCGAAATTAACATTTTTTGAATTTTTATATTTTTTGATTTTAAATATTTTTTGATTTTTTAAATTTTTATAATTCTTAGACGTGACGAGACGTTACGTGTCGTGTCGTGTCGTGTCGTGTCGTGACGTGTCGTGTCGTGTCGTGTTGACTCGTGTCGTTTCGTGTCGTGTCGTGACGTGTCGTGTCGTGTCGTGTCGTGTTGTGTTGTGTCGTGTCGTGTCGTGCCTTGCTGTGCTGTGTCGTGTCGTGTCGTGTTTTGTCGTGTCGTGTCGTGTCGTGTCGTGCGTGTCGTGCCGTGTCGTGTCGTGTCGTGTCGTTTCGTGTCGTGTCGTGTCGTGCGTGTCGTGTCGTGTCGTGTCATTTCGTGTCGTGTCGTGTCGTGTCGTGTCGTGTCGTGTCGTTTCGTGTCGTGCGTGTCGTGTCGTGTCGTGTCGTGTCGTGTCGTGCGTGTCGTGTCGTGTCGTGTCGTGTCGTGCGTGTCGTGTCGTGTCGTGTCGTGTCGTTTCGTGCGTGTCGTGTCGTGTCGTGTCGTGCGTGTCGCGTCGTGTCGCGTCGTGTCGTGTCGTGCGTGTCGTGTCGTGTCGTGTCGTGCGTGTCGTGTCGTTTCGTGTCGTGTCGTGCGTGTCGTGTCGTGTCGTGTCGTGACGTGCGTGTCGTGTCGTGCCGTGTCGTGTCGTGTCGTGCGTGTCGTGTCGTGTCGTTTAGTGTCGTGTCGTGTCGTGTCGTGTCGTGTCGTGCGTGTTGTGTCATCTCGTGTCGTGTCGTGTCGTGCGTGTCGTGTCGTATCGTGTCGTGTCGTGCGTGTCGTGTCGTGTGGTGTCGTGTCGTGCGTGTCGTGTCGTGTCGTGCGTGTCGTGTCGTGTCGTGTCGTGTCGTGCGTGTCGTGTCGTGGGTGTAGTGTCGTTCATGTCGTGTCGTGTCGTGTCGTGTCGTGCGAGTCGTTTCGTGTCGTGTCATGTCGTTTCGTGCGTGTCGAGTCGTGTCGTGCATGTCGTGTCGTGCGTGTCGTGTCGTTCGTGTCGTCTCGTGTCGTGCGTGTCATGTCGTGTCGTGTCGTGTCGTGCGTATCGTGTCGTGTCGTGTCGTGTCGTGCCGTGCCGTGCCGTGACATGACTTTTTATTTTTTGATTTTTTATATTTTTTATTTTTTGATTTTTTGATTTTTTATATTTTTTGATTTTCTATATTTTTTGATTTTTTATATTTTTTGATTTTTAATCTTTCTTGATTTTTTAAATTTTATATAATTCTTAGACGAGACGAGACGTTACGTGTCGTGTCGTTTCGTGTTGCCTCGTGTCGTTTCGTGCCTTGCCGTGCCGTGTCGTTTCGTGTCGTGTCTTGTCGTGTCGTGTCGTTTCGTGCGTGTCGTGTCTAGTCGTGTCGAGTCGTTTCGTGTCGTAACGTGTCGTGCGTGTCGTGTTGTGTCGTGTCGTTTCGTGTTGTGTCGTGTCGTGTCGTGCGTGTCGTGTCGTGTCGTGTCGTGCGTGTCGTGTCGTGTCGTGTCGTGTCGTGCGTGTCGTTTCATGTCGTGTCGTTTCGTGTCGTGTCGTGTCGTGTCGTGCGTGTCGTGTCATCTCGTGTCGTGTCGTGTCGTGCGTGTCGTGTCGTGTAGTGTCGTGTCGTGTCGTTTCGTGCGTGTCGTGTCGTGTCGTGTCGTGCGTGTCGCGTCGTGTCGTGTCGTGTCGTGCGTGTCGTGTCGTGTCGTGTCGTGTCGTGCGTGTCGTGTCGCTTCGTGTCGTGTCGTGCGTGTCGTGTCGTGTCGTGTCGTGACGTGCGTGTCGTGTCGTGCCGTGTCGTGTCGTGTCGTTCGTGTCGTGTCGTGTCGTGTCGTTTAGTGTCGTGTCGTGTCGTGTCGTGTCGTGCGTGTTGTGTCATCTCGTGTCGTGTCGTGTCGTGCGTGTCGTGTCGTATCGTGTGGTGTCGTGCGGGTCGTGTCGTGTGGTGTCGTGTCGTGCGTGTCGTGTCGTGTCGTGTCGTGCGTGTCGTGTCGTGTCGTGTCGTGTCGTGCGTGTCGTGTCGTGGGTGTAGTGTCGTTCATGTCGTGTCGTGTCGTGTCGTGTCGTGCGAGTCGTTTCGTGTCGTGTCATGTCGTTTCGTGCGTGTCGAGTCGTGTCGTGCATGTCGTGTCGTGCGTGTCGTGTCGTTCGTGTCGTGTCGTGTCGTGCGTGTCATGTCGTGTCGTGTCGTGTCGTGCGTATCGTGTCGTGTCGTGTCGTGTCGTGCCGTGCCGTGCCGTGACATGACTTTTTACTTTTTGATTTTTTATATTTTTGATTTTTTGATTTTTTGATTTTTTATATTTTTTGATTTTCTATATTTTTTGATTTTTTATATTTTTTGATTTTTAATCTTTCTTGATTTTTTAAATTTTTATAGTTCTTAGACGAGACGAGACGTTACGTGTCGTGTCGTGTCGTGTTGCCTCGTGTCGTTTCGTGCCTTGCCGTGCCGTGTCGTTTCGTGTCGTGTCTTGTCGTGTCGTGTCGTTTCGTGCGTGTCGTGTCTAGTCGTGTCGAGTCGTTTCGTGTCGTGTCGTGTCGTGCGTGTCGTGTTGTGTCGTGTCGTTTCGTGTTGTGTCGTGTCGTGTCGTGTCGTGTCGTGTCGTGCGTGTCGTGTCGTGTCGTGTCGTGCGTGTCGTGTCGTGTCTTGTCGTGTCGTGTCGTGTCGTGCGTGTCGTGTCGTGTCGTGTCGTGTCGTGTCGTGCGTGTCGCGTCATGTCGTGTCGTTTCGTGTCGTGTCGTGTCGTGCGTGTCGTGTCATCTCGTGTCGTGTCGTGTCGTGCGTGTCGTGTCGTGTCGTGTAGTGTCGTGTCGTGTCGTGTCGTGTCGTGCGTGTCGTGTCGTGTCGTGTCGTGTCGTGCGTGTCGTGTCGTGCGTGTCGTGTCGTGTCGTGTCGTGCGTGTCGTGTCGTGTAGTGTCGTGTCGTGCGTGTCGTGTCGTTTCGTGTCGTGTCGTGCGTGTCGTGTCGTGCGAGTCGTGTCGTTCGTGTCGTGTCGTGTCATGTCGTGTCGTGCGTGTCGTTTCGTGTCGGGTCGTGTCGTTTTGTGCATGTCGTGTCGTGTCGTGTCGTGCGTCTTGTGTCGTGTGTGCCGTGTCGTTCGTGTCGTGTCGTGTGTGTCATGTCGTGTCGCGTCGTGTCGTGCGTATCGTGTCGGGTCGTGTCGTGTCGTGCCGTGCCGTGCCGTGCTGTGCCGTGCCGTGACGTGACGTGAAGTGACGAGACTTTTTATTTTTTGATTTTTTATATTTTTTATTTTTTTATTTTTTATTTTTTATATTTTTTGATTTTTTGATTTTTTAAATTTTTATAAATCTTAGACGAGACGAGACGTTACGTGTCGTGTCGTGTCGTGCGTGTCGTGTCGTGCGTGTCGTGTCGTTCGTGTCGTGTCGTGTCGTGTCGTGCGTGTCGTTTCGTGTCGTGTCGTGTCGTTTCGTGCGTCTGGTGTCGTGTCGTGTCGTGCGTGTCGTTTCGTGCGTGTCGTGTCGTTCGTGTCGTGTCGTGTCGTGTCGTGCGTGTCATGTGTCGTGTCGTGTCGTGTGTATCGTGCCGTGCCGTGCCGTGCCGTGACGTGACGTGACGAGACTTTTATTTTTTTTGATTTTTTACATTTTTTTATTTTTTGATTTGTTATATTTTTTGATTTTTTATATTTTTTAATTTTTTATTTTTTATTTTTTATATTTTTTGATTTTTTATATTTTTCGAAATTAACATTTTTTGAATTTTTATATTTTTTGATTTTAAATATTTTTTGATTTTTTAAATTTTTATAATTCTTAGACGTGACGAGACGTTACGTGTCGTGTCGTGTCGTGTCGTGACGTGTCGCGTCGTGTCGTGTTGACTCGTGTCGTTTCGTGTCGTGTCGTGACGTGTCGTGTCGTGTCGTGTCGTGTCGTGTTTTCTCGTGTCGTGTCGTGCCTTGCCGTGCTGTGTCGTGTCGTGTCGTGTTTTGTCGTGTCGTGTCGTGTCGTGTCGTGTCGTGCGTGTCGTGCCGTGTCGTGTCGTGTCGTGTCGTTTCGTGTCGTGTCGTGTCGTGCGTGTCGTGTCGTGTCGTTTCGTGTCGTGTCGTGTCGTGTCGTGTCGTGTCGTGCGTGTCGTGCCGTGTCGTGTCGTGTCGTTTCGTGTCGTGTCGTGTCGTGCTTGTCGTGTCGTGTCGTGTCGTGTCGTTTCGTGTCGTGTCGTGTCGTTTCGTGTCGTGTCGTGCGTGTCGTGTCGTGTCGTGTCGTGTCGTGTCGTGCGTGTCGTGTCGTGTCGTGTCGTGTCGTGCGTGTCGTGTCGTGTCGTGTCGTTTCGTGCGTGTCGTGTCGTGTCGTGTCGTGCGTGTCGCGTCGTGTCGTGTCGTGTCGTGCGTGTCGTGTCGTGTCGTGTCGTGCGTGTCGTGTCGTGTCGTGTCGTTTCGTGTCGTGTCGTGTCGTGTCGTGTCGTGCGTGTCGTGCCGTGTCGTGTCGTGTCGTGTCGTTTCGTGTCGTGTCGTGTCGTGCGTGTCGTGTCGTGTCGTGTCGTGTCGTGTCGTGTCGTTTCGTGTCGTGTCGTGCGTGTCGTGTCGTGTCGTGTCGTGTCGGGCGTGTCGTGTCTTGTCGTGTCGTGTCGTGCGTGTCGTGTCGTGTCGTGTCGTTTCGTGCGTGTCGTGTCGTGTCGTGTCGTGCGTGTCGCGTCGTGTCGTGTCGTGTCGTTTCGTGTCGTGTCGTGCGTGTCGTGTCGTGCCGTTTCGTGTCGTGTCGTGCGTGTCGTGTCGTGTCGTGTCGTGTCGTGTCGTGCGTGTCGTGTCGTATCGTGTCGTGTCGTGCGTGTCGTGTCGTGTGGTGTCGTGTCGTGCGTGTCGTGTCGTGTCGTGTCGTGTCGTGCGTGTCGTGTCGTGTCGTGTCGTGTCGTGCGTGTCGTGTCGTGGGTGTAGTGTCGTTCATGTCGTGTCGTGTCGTGTCGTGTCTTGTGAGTCGTTTCGTGTCGTGTTATGTCGTTTCGTGCGTGTCGAGTCGTGTCGTGCATGTCGTGTCGTGCGTGTCGTGTCGTTCGTGTCGTGTCGTGTCGTGCGTGTCATGTCGTGTCGTGTCGTGTCGTGCGTATCGTGTCGTGTCGTGTCGTGTCGTGCCGTGCCGTGCCGTGCCGTGACATGACTTTTTACTTTTTGATTTTTTATATTTTTTATTTTTTGATTTTTTGATTTTTTATATTTTTTGATTTTCTATATTTTTTGATTTTTTATATTTTTTGATTTTTAATCTTTCTTGACAAGTGACACGTGCGTGTCGTGTCGTGCCGTGTCGTGTTGTGTCGAGCGTGTCGTGTCGTTTCGTGTCGTGTCGTGTCGTGTCGTGCGTGTCGTGTCATCTCGTGTCGTGTCGTGTCGTGCGTGTCGTGTCGTGTAGTGTCGTGTCGTGTCGTGTCGTGTCGTGCGTGTCGTGTCGTGTCGTGTCGTGCGTGTCGTGTCGTGTCGTGCGTGTCGTGTCGTGTCGTGTCGTGCGTGTCGTGTCGTGTAGTGTCGTGTCGTGCGTGTCGTGTCGTTTCGTGTCGTGTCGTGCGTGTCGTGTCGTGCGAGTCGTGTCGTTCGTGTCGTGTCGTGTCATGTCGTGTCGTGCGTGTCGTTTGGTGTCGTGTCGTGTCGTTTCGTGCATGTCGTGTCGTGTCGTGTCGTGCGTCTTGTGTCGTGTGTGCCGTGTCGTTCGTGTCGTTTCGTGTCGTGTCGTGTCGTGTCGTGCGTGTCATGTCGTGTCGCGTCGTGTCGTGCGTATCGTGTCGGGTCGTGTCGTGTCGTGCCGTGCCGTGCCGTGCTGTGCCGTGCCGTGACGTGACGTGACGTGACGAGACTTTTTATTTTTTGATTTTTTATATTTTTAATTTTTTTTTAATTTTTTATATTTTTTGATTTTTTGATTTTTTAAATTTTTATAATCTTAGACGAGACGAGACGTTACGTGTCGTGTCGTGTCGTGTGTGTCGTGTCGTGCGTGTCGTGTCGTGTCGTGTCGTGTTGTGTCGTGCGTGTCGTGTCGTGTTGTGTCGTGCGTGTCGTGTCGTGTCGTTTCCTGTCGTGAAGTGTCGTGTCGTGTCGTGTCGTGCGTGTCGTGTCGTGTCGTGCGTGTCGTGTCGTTTCGTGTCGTGCGTGTCGTGTCGTGTCGTGTCGTGTCGTGCGTGTCGTGTCGTGTCGTGTCGTGCGTGTCGTGTCGTGTCGTGTCGTGTCGTGCGAGTCGCGTCGTGTCGTGTCGTGTCGTGTCGTGCGTGTCGTGTCGTATCGTGTCGTGTCGTGTTGTGTCGTGCGTGCCGTGTCGTTTCGTGTCGTGTCGTGCGTGTCGTGTCGTGTCGTGTCGTGACGTGCGTGTCGTGTCGTGCCGTGCCGTGTCGTGTCGTGTCGTGCGTGTCGTGTCCTGTCGTGTCGTGTCGTGTAGTGTCGTGTCGTGTCGTGTCGTGTCCTGTCGTGTCGTGTCGTGTCGTGTCGTGCGTGTCGTGTCATCTCGTGTCGTGTCGTGTCGTGCGTGTCGTGTCGTGTCGTGTCGTGTCGTGCGTGTCGTGTCGTGTCGTGTCGTGTCGTGTCGTGCGTGTCGTGTCGTGTCGTGTCGTGTCGTGTCGTGCGTGTCGTGTCGTGTCGTACGTGTCGTGTCGTGTCGTGCGTGTCGTGTCGTGACGTGTCGTGCGTTTCGTGTCGTGCGTGTCGTGTCGTTCGTGTCGTGTCCTGTCGTGTCGTTCGTGTCGTTTCGTGTTGTGTCGTGTCGTTTCGTGATTGTCGTGTCGTGTCGTGTCGTGCGTGTCGTGTCGTTCGAGTCGTGTCGTGTCGTGTCGTGCGTGTCATGTGTCGTGTCGTGTCGTGCGTATCGTGTCGTTTCGTGTCGTGCCGTGCCGTGCCGTGCCGTGCCGTGACGTGACGTGACGAGACTTTTTATTGTTTGATTTTTTTATTTTTTATTTTTTTATTTTTTTATTTTTTATATTTTTTGATTTTTTATATTTTTTGATTTTTTATATTTTTTATTTTTTTATATATTTGAAATTAACAATTTTTGAATTTTCATATTATTTGATTTTTAATATTTTTTGATTTTTTAAATTTTTATAATCTTAGACGAGGCGAGACGTTACGTGTCGTGTCGTGTCGTGTCGTGACGTGTCGTGTCGTGTCGTGTTGTCTCGTGTCGTTTCGTGTCGTGTCGTGTCGTGTCGTGTCGTGTTGTGTCGTGTCGTGCCGTGCCGTGTCGTGTCGTGTCGTGTCTTGTCATGTCGTGTCGTGTCGTGTCGTGCGTGTCGTGTCGTGTCGTGTCGTGTCTTGTCTTGTCGTGTCGTGTCGTGTCGTGCGTGTCTTGTCGTGTCGTGGGTTGTCGTTTCGTGTCGTGACGTGTCGTGCGTGTCGTGTCGTGTCGTGCGTGTCGTGCCGTGCCGTGCCGTGTCGTGTCTTGTCGTGTCGTGTCGTGTCGTTCGTGTCGTGTCGTGTCGTGTCGTGTCGTTTCGTGTCGTGTCGTGTCGTGTCGTGCGTGTCGTGTCGTGTCGTGCGTTTCGTGTCGTGTCGTGTCGTGTCGTGGGTGTCGTTTCGTGTCGTGTCGTGTCGTGTCGTGCGTGTCGTGTCGTATCGTGTCGTATCGTGCGTGTCGTGTCGTGTGGTGTCGTGTCGGGCGTGCCGTGTCGTGTCGTGTCGTGCGTGTCGTGTCGTGTCGTGTCGTGTCGTGCGTGTCGTGTCGTGGGTGTAGTGTCGTTCATGTCGTGTCGTGTCGTGTCGTGTCGTGCGTGTCATGTCGTGTCGTGTCGTGTCGTGCGTATCGTGTCGTTTCGTGTCGTGTCGTGCCGTGCCGTGCGGTGCCGTGACATGACTTTTTACTTTTTGATTTTTTATATTTTTTATTTTTCGATTTTTTATATTTTTTATTTTTTGATTTTTTATATTTTTTGATTTTCTATATTTTTTGATTTTTTTATATTTTTTGATTTTTTATATTTTTTTGATTTTTTATATTTTTTGATTTTTAATCTTTTTTGATTTTTTAAATTTTTATAATTCTTAGACGAGGCGAGACGTTACGTGTCGTGTCGTGTCGTGTCGTGACGTGTCGTGTCGTGTTGTCTCGTGTCGTTTCGTGTCGTGTCGTGTCGTGTCGTGTCGTGTTGTGTCGTGTCGTGCCGTGCCGTGTCGTGTCGTGTCGTGTCGTGTCTTGTCATGTCGTGTCGTGTCGTGTCGTGTCGTGCGTGTCGTGTCGTGTCTTGTCTTGTCGTGTCGTGTCGTGTCGTGTCGTGCGTGTCTTGTCGTGTCGTGTCGTGTCGTTTCGTGTCGTGACGTGTCGTGCGTGTCGTGTCGTGTCGTGTCGTGTCGTGCGTGTCGTGCCGTGCCGTGCCGTGTCGTGTCTTGTCGTGTCGTGTCGTGTCGTGTCGTGTCGTTCGTGTCGTGTCGTGTCGTGTCGTTTTGTGTCGTGTCGTGTCGTGCGTGTCGTGTCATGTCGTGCGTTTCGTGTCGTGTCGTGTCGTGTCGTGGGTGTCGTTTCGTGTCGTGTCGTGTCGTGTCGTGTCGTGCGTGTCGTGTCGTATCGTGTCGTATCGTGCGTGTCGTGTCGTGTGGTGTCGTGTCGGGCGTGTCGTGTCGTGGGTGTAGTGTCGTTCATGTCGTGTCGTGTCGTGTCGTGCGAGTCGTTTCGTGTCGTGTCATGTCGTTTCGTGCGTGTCGTGTCGTGTCGTGCGTGTCGTGTCGTGCGTGTCGTGTCGTTCGTGTCGTGTCGTGTCGTGTCGTGTGTGTCATGTCGTGTCGTGTCGTGTCGTGCGTATCGTGTCGTGTCGTGTCGTGTCGTGCCGTGCAGTGCGGTGCCGTGACATGACTTTTTAATTTTTGATTTTTTATATTTTTTATTTTTTGATTTTTTATATTTTTTGATTTTCTATATTTTTTGATTTTTTATATTTTTTGATTTTTTATATTTTTTTGATTTTTTATATTTTTTGATTTTTAATCTTTTTTGATTTTTTAAATTTTTATAATTCTTAGACGAGACGAGACGTTACGTGTCGTGTCGTGTCGTGACGTGTCGTGTCGTGTCGTGTTGCCTCGTGTCGTTTCGTGTCGTGTCGTGACGTGTCGTGTCGTGTAGTGTCTTGTCGTGTCGTGTCGTGTCGTGTCGTGTCGTTTCGTGTCGTGTCGTTTCGTGTCGTGTCGTGCGTGTCGTGTCGTGTAGTGTCGTGTCGTGTCGTGTCGTGTCGTGCGTGTCGTGTCGTGTCGTGTCGTGCGTGTCGTGTCGTGTCGTGCGTGTCGTGTCGTGTCGTGTCGTGCGTGTCGTGTCGTGTAGTGTCGTGTCGTGCGTGTCGTGTCGTTTCGTGTCGTGTCGTGCGTGTCGTGTCGTGCGAGTCGTGTCGTTCGTGTCGTGTCGTGTCATGTCGTGTCGTGCGTGTCGTTTGGTGTCGTGTCGTGTCGTTTCGTGCATGTCGTGTCGTGTCGTGTCGTGCGTCTTGTGTCGTGTGTGCCGTGTCGTTCGTGTCGTTTCGTGTCGTGTCGTGTCGTGCGTGTCATGTCGTGTCGCGTCGTGTCGTGCGTATCGTGTCGGGTCGTGTCGTGTCGTGCCGTGCCGTGCCGTGCTGTGCCGTGCCGTGACGTGACGTGACGTGACGAGACTTTTTATTTTTTGATTTTTTATATTTTTAATTTTTTTTTTAATTTTTTATATTTTTTGATTTTTTGATTTTTTAAATTTTTATAATCTTAGACGAGACGAGACGTTACGTGTCGTGTCGTGTCGTGTGTGTCGTGTCGTGCGTGTCGTGTCGTGTCGTGTCGTGTTGTGTCGTGCGTGTCGTGTCGTGTTGTGTCGTGCGTGTCGTGTCGTGTCGTTTCCTGTCGTGAAGTGTCGTGTCGTGTCGTGTCGTGCGTGTCGTGTCGTGTCGTGCGTGTCGTGTCGTTTCGTGTCGTGCGTGTCGTGTCGTGTCGTGTCGTGTCGTGCGTGTCGTGTCGTGTCGTGTCGTGCGTGTCGTGTCGTGTCGTGTCGTGTCGTGCGAGTCGCGTCGTGTCGTGTCGTGTCGTGTCGTGCGTGTCGTGTCGTATCGTGTCGTGTCGTGTTGTGTCGTGCGTGCCGTGTCGTTTCGTGTCGTGTCGTGCGTGTCGTGTCGTGTCGTGTCGTGACGTGCGTGTCGTGTCGTGCCGTGCCGTGTCGTGTCGTGTCGTGCGTGTCGTGTCCTGTCGTGTCGTGTCGTGTAGTGTCGTGTCGTGTCGTGTCGTGTCCTGTCGTGTCGTGTCGTGTCGTGTCGTGCGTGTCGTGTCATCTCGTGTCGTGTCGTGTCGTGCGTGTCGTGTCGTGTCGTGTCGTGTCGTGCGTGTCGTGTCGTGTCGTGTCGTGTCGTGTCGTGCGTGTCGTGTCGTGTCGTGTCGTGTCGTGTCGTGCGTGTCGTGTCGTGTCGTACGTGTCGTGTCGTGTCGTGCGTGTCGTGTCGTGACGTGTCGTGCGTTTCGTGTCGTGCGTGTCGTGTCGTTCGTGTCGTGTCCTGTCGTGTCGTTCGTGTCGTTTCGTGTTGTGTCGTGTCGTTTCGTGATTGTCGTGTCGTGTCGTGTCGTGCGTGTCGTGTCGTTCGAGTCGTGTCGTGTCGTGTCGTGCGTGTCATGTGTCGTGTCGTGTCGTGCGTATCGTGTCGTTTCGTGTCGTGCCGTGCCGTGCCGTGCCGTGCCGTGACGTGACGTGACGAGACTTTTTATTGTTTGATTTTTTTATTTTTTATTTTTTTATTTTTTTATTTTTTATATTTTTTGATTTTTTATATTTTTTGATTTTTTATATTTTTTATTATTTTATATATTTGAAATTAACAATTTTTGAATTTTCATATTATTTGATTTTTAATATTTTTTGATTTTTTAAATTTTTATAATCTTAGACGAGGCGAGACGTTACGTGTCGTGTCGTGTCGTGTCGTGACGTGTCGTGTCGTGTCGTGTTGTCTCGTGTCGTTTCGTGTCGTGTCGTGTCGTGTCGTGTCGTGTTGTGTCGTGTCGTGCCGTGCCGTGTCGTGTCGTGTCGTGTCTTGTCATGTCGTGTCGTGTCGTGTCGTGCGTGTCGTGTCGTGTCGTGTCGTGTCTTGTCTTGTCGTGTCGTGTCGTGTCGTGCGTGTCTTGTCGTGTCGTGGGTTGTCGTTTCGTGTCGTGACGTGTCGTGCGTGTCGTGTCGTGTCGTGCGTGTCGTGCCGTGCCGTGCCGTGTCGTGTCTTGTCGTGTCGTGTCGTGTCGTGTCGTTCGTGTCGTGTCGTGTCGTGTCGTGTCGTTTCGTGTCGTGTCGTGTCGTGTCGTGCGTGTCGTGTCGTGTCGTGCGTTTCGTGTCGTGTCGTGTCGTGTCGTGGGTGTCGTTTCGTGTCGTGTCGTGTCGTGTCGTGCGTGTCGTGTCGTATCGTGTCGTATCGTGCGTGTCGTGTCGTGTGGTGTCGTGTCGGGCGTGCCGTGTCGTGTCGTGTCGTGCGTGTCGTGTCGTGTCGTGTCGTGTCGTGCGTGTCGTGTCGTGGGTGTAGTGTCGTTCATGTCGTGTCGTGTCGTGTCGTGTCGTGCGTGTCATGTCGTGTCGTGTCGTGTCGTGCGTATCGTGTCGTTTCGTGTCGTGTCGTGCCGTGCCGTGCGGTGCCGTGACATGACTTTTTACTTTTTGATTTTTTATATTTTTTATTTTTCGATTTTTTATATTTTTTATTTTTTGATTTTTTATATTTTTTGATTTTCTATATTTTTTGATTTTTTTATATTTTTTGATTTTTTATATTTTTTTGATTTTTTATATTTTTTGATTTTTAATCTTTTTTGATTTTTTAAATTTTTATAATTCTTAGACGAGGCGAGACGTTACGTGTCGTGTCGTGTCGTGTCGTGACGTGTCGTGTCGTGTCGTGTTGTCTCGTGTCGTTTCGTGTCGTGTCGTGTCGTGTCGTGTTGTGTCGTGTCGTGCCGTGCCGTGTCGTGTCGTGTCGTGTCGTGTCTTGTCATGTCGTGTCGTGTCGTGTCGTGTCGTGCGTGTCGTGTCGTGTCTTGTCTTGTCGTGTCGTGTCGTGTCGTGTCGTGCGTGTCTTGTCGTGTCGTGTCGTGTCGTTTCGTGTCGTGACGTGTCGTGCGTGTCGTGTCGTGTCGTGTCGTGTCGTGCGTGTCGTGCCGTGCCGTGCCGTGTCGTGTCTTGTCGTGTCGTGTCGTGTCGTGTCGTGTCGTTCGTGTCGTGTCGTGTCGTGTCGTTTTGTGTCGTGTCGTGTCGTGCGTGTCGTGTCATGTCGTGCGTTTCGTGTCGTGTCGTGTCGTGTCGTGGGTGTCGTTTCGTGTCGTGTCGTGTCGTGTCGTGTCGTGCGTGTCGTGTCGTATCGTGTCGTATCGTGCGTGTCGTGTCGTGTGGTGTCGTGTCGGGCGTGTCGTGTCGTGGGTGTAGTGTCGTTCATGTCGTGTCGTGTCGTGTCGTGCGAGTCGTTTCGTGTCGTGTCATGTCGTTTCGTGCGTGTCGTGTCGTGTCGTGCGTGTCGTGTCGTGCGTGTCGTGTCGTTCGTGTCGTGTCGTGTCGTGTCGTGTGTGTCATGTCGTGTCGTGTCGTGTCGTGCGTATCGTGTCGTGTCGTGTCGTGTCGTGCCGTGCAGTGCGGTGCCGTGACATGACTTTTTAATTTTTGATTTTTTATATTTTTTATTTTTTGATTTTTTATATTTTTTGATTTTCTATATTTTTTGATTTTTTATATTTTTTGATTTTTTATATTTTTTTGATTTTTTATATTTTTTGATTTTTAATCTTTTTTGATTTTTTAAATTTTTATAATTCTTAGACGAGACGAGACGTTACGTGTCGTGTCGTGTCGTGACGTGTCGTGTCGTGTCGTGTTGCCTCGTGTCGTTTCGTGTCGTGTCGTGACGTGTCGTGTCGTGTCGTGTCGTGTTGTGTCGTGTGTTCTCGTGCCTTGCCGTGCCGTGTCGTTTCGTGTCGTGACTTGTCGTGTCGTGTCGTTTCGTGCGTGTCGTGTCTAGTCGTGTCGTGTCGTTTCGTGTCGTGTCGTGTCGTGTCGTGCGTGTCGTGTCGTGTAGTGTCGTTTCGTGTTGTGTCGTGTCGTGTCGTGTCGTGCGTGTCGTGTCGTGTCGTGTCGTGCGTGTCGTGTCGTGTCGTGTCTTGTCGTGTCGTGTCGTGTCGTGCGTGTCGTGTCGTGTCGTGTCGTGCGTGTCGCGTCATGTCGTGTCGTGTCGGGTCGTGTCGTGCGTGTCGTGTCGTGTCGTGTCGTGTCGTGCGTGTCGTGTCATCTCGTGTCGTGTCGTGCGTGTCGTGTCGTGTAGTGTCGTGTCGTGTCGTGTCGTGTCGTGATTGTCGTGTCGTGTCGTGTCGTGTCGTGCGTGTCGTGTCGTGTCGTGCGTGTCGTGTCGTGTCGTGTCGTGTCGTGCGTGTCGTGTCGTGTCGTGTCGTGTCGTGTCGTGTCGTGCGTGTCGTGTCGTGCGAGTCGTGTCGTTCGTGTCGTGTCGTGTCATGTCGTGTCGTGCGTGTCGTTTCGTGTCGTGTCGTGTCGTTTCGTGCATGTCGTGTCGTGTCGTGTCGTGCGTCTCGTGTCGTGCGTGTCGTGTCGTTCGTGTCGTGTCGTGTCGTGTCGTGTCGTGTCGTGCGTGTAATGTCGTGTCGCGTCGTGTCGTGCGTATCGTGTCGTGTCCTGTCGTGTCGTGACGTGCGTGTCGTGTCGTGCCGTGCCGTGTCGTGTCGTGTCGTGTCGTGCGTGTCGTGTCGTGTCGTGTCGTGTCCTGTCGTGTCGTGTCGTGTCGTGCGTGTCGTGTCATCTCGTGTCGTGTCGTGTCGTGCGTGTCGTGCCGTGCCGTGTCGTGTCGTGTCGTGTCTTGTCGTGTCGTGTCGTGTCGTGTCGTGCGTGTCGTGTAGTGTCGTATCGTGTCGTTTCGTGTCGTGTCGTGTCGTGTCGTGCGTGTCGTGTCATGTCGTGCGTGTCGTGCCGTGTCGTGTCGTGTCGTGTCGTGCGTGTCGTTTCGTGTCGTGTCGTGTCGTGTCGTGACGTGTCGTGTCGTGTCGTGCGTGTCGTGTCGTGCCGTGTCGTGTCGTGTCGTGTCGTTCGTGTCGTGTCGTGTCGTTTCGTGTCGTGTCGTGTCGTGTCGTTTCGTGTCGTGTCGTGTCGTGTCGGGTCGTGTCGTGTCGTGTCGTGTCGTGACGTGTCGTGTCGTGTCGTGTTGTCTCGTGTCGTTTCGTGTCGTGTCGTGTCGTGTCGAGTTGTGTCGTGTCTTGCCGTGCCGTGACGTGTCGTGTCGTGTCTTGTATTTTCGCGTTGTGTCGTGTCGTGTCGTGCGTGTCGTGTCGTGTCGTGTCGTGTCTTGTCGTGGCGTGTCGTGTCGTGTCGTGCGTGTCGTGTCGTTTCGTGTCGTGTCGTTTCGTGTCGTGACGTGTCATGCGTGTCGTGTCGTGTCGTTCGTGTCGTGCCGTGCCGTGCCGTGCCGTGTCGTGTCTTGTCGTGTCGTGTCGTGTCGTTCGTGTCGTGTCGTGTCGTGTCGTTTCGTGTCGTGTCGTGTCGTGCGTGTCGTGTCGTGCGTTTCGTGTCGTGTCGTGTCGTGTCGTGGGTGTCGTTTCGTGTCGTGTCGTGTCGTGTCGTGCGTGTCGTGTCGTATCGTGTCGTATCGTGCGTGTCGTGTCGTGTGGTGTCGTGTCGGGCGTGTCGTGTCGTGTCGTGTCGTGCGTGTCGTGTCGTGTCGTGTCGTGCGTGTCGTCTCGTGGGTGTAGTGTCGTTCATGTCGTGTCGTGTCGTGTCGTGCGAGTCGTTTCGTGTCGTGTCATGTCGTTTCGTGCGTGTCGTGTCGTGTCGTGCGTGTCGTGTCGTGCGTGTCGTGTCGTTCGTGTCGTGTCGTGTCGTGTCGTGTCGTGCGTGTCATGTCGTGTCGTGTCGTGTCGTGCGTATCGTGTCGTGTCGTGCCGTGCCGTGCGGTGCCGTGACATGACTTTTTACTTTTTGATTTTTTATATTTTTTATTTTTTGATTTTTTATATTTTTTGATTTTCTATATTTTTTGAATTTTTATATTTTTTGATTTTTTATATTTTTTTGATTTTTTATATTTTTTGATTTTTAATCTTTTTTGATTTTTTAAATTTTTATAATTCTTAGACGAGACGAGACGTTACGTGTCGTGTCGTGTCGTGACGTGTCGTGTCGTGTCGTGTTGCCTCGTGTCGTTTCGTGTCGTGTCGTGACGTGTCGTGTCGTGTCGTGTCGTGTTGTGTCGTGTGTTGTCGTGCCTTGCCGTGCCGTGTCGTTTCGTGTCGTGACTTGTCGTGTCGTGTCGTTTCGTGCGTGTCGTGTCTAGTCGTGTCGTGTCGTTTCGTGTCGTGTCGTGTCGTGTCGTGCGTGTCGTGTCGCGTCATGTCGTGTCGTGTCGGGTCGTGTCGTGCGTGTCGTGTCGTGTCGTGTCGTGTCGTGCGTGTCGTGTCCTTTCGTGTCGTGTCGTGCGTGTCGTGTCGTGTCGTGTCGCGACGTGCGTGTCGTGTCGTGCCGTGTCGGGTTGTGTCGTGCGTGTCGTGTCGTGTCGTGTCGTGCGTGTCGTGTCATCTCGTGTCGTGTCGTGCGTGTCGTGTCGTGTAGTGTCGTGTCGTGTCGTGTCGTGTCGTGTCGTGATTGTCGTGTCGTGTCGTGTCGTGTCGTGCGTGTCGTGTCGTGTCGTGCGTGTCGTGTCGTGTCGTGTCGTGCGTGTCGTGTCGTGTCGTGTCGTGTCGTGCGTGTCGTGTCGTGTCGTGTCGTGTCGTGCGTGTCGTGTCGCGCGAGTCGTGTCGTTCGTGTCGTGTCGTGTCATGTCGTGTCGTGCGTGTCGTTTCGTGTCGTGTCGTGTCGTTTCGTGCATGTCGTGTCGTGTCGTGTCGTGCGTCTCGTGTCGTGCGTGTCGTGTCGATCGTGTCGTGTCGCGTCGTGTCGTGCGTGTCATGTCGTGTCGCGTCGTGTCGTGCGTATCGTGTCGTGTCCTGTCGTGTCGTGACGTGCGTGTCGTGTCGTGCCGTGCCGTGCCGTGCCGTGTCGTGTCGTGTCGTGTCGTGCGTGTCAAGTCGTGTCGTGTCGTGTCCTGTCATTGCGTGTCGTGTCATCTCGTGTCGTGTCGTGCGTGTCGTGCCGTGCCGTGCCGTGTCGTGTCGTGTCGTGTCTTGTCGTGTCGTGTCGTGTCGTGTCGTGCGTGTCGTGTAGTGTCGTATCGTGTCGTTTCGTGTCGTGTCGTGTCGTGTCGTGTCGTGCGTGTCGTGTCATGTCGTGCGTGTCGTGCCGTGTCGTGTCGTGTCGTTTCGTGCGTGTCGTTTCGTGTCGTGTCGTGTCGTGTCGTGACGTGTCGTGTCGTGTCGTGTCGTGTCGTGTCGTGCCGTGTCGTGTCGTGTCGTGTCGTTCGTGTCGTGTCGTGTCGTTTCGTGTCGTGTCGTGTCGTGTCGTGTCGGGTCGTGTCGTGTCGTGTCGTGTCGTGTCGTGACGTGTCGTGTCGTGTCGTGTTGTCTCGTGTCGTTTCGTGTCGTGTCGTGTCGTGTCGAGTTGTGTCGTGTCTTGCCGTGCCGTGACGTGTCGTGTCGTGTCTTGTATTTTCGCGTTGTGTCGTGTCGTGTCGTGCGTGTCGTGTCGTGTCGTGTCTTGTCGTGGCGTGTCGTGTCGTGTCGTTCGTGTCGTGTCGTTTCGTGTCGTGTCGTTTCGTGTCGTGACGTGTCATGCGTGTCGTGTCGTGTCGTTCGTGTCGTGCCCTGCCGTGCCGTGTCGTGTCGTGTCGTGTCGTGTCGTGTCGTGCGTGTCGTGTCGTGTCGTTTCGTGTTGTGTCGTGTCGTGCGTGTCGTGTCGTGTCGTGTCGTGCGTGTCGTTTCGTGTAGTGTCGTGTCGTGTCGTGTCGTGCGTGTCGTGTCGTGTCGAGTCGTGCGTGTCGTGCCGTGCCGTGCCGTGTCGTGTCTTGTCGTGTCGTGTCGTGTCTTGTCGTGTCGTGCGTGTCGTGTCGTGTCGTGTCGTTTCGTGTCGTGTCCTGTCGTGTCGCGTCGTGCGTGTCGTGTCGTTTCGTGTCGTGCGTGCCGTGTCGTTTCGTGTCGTGTCGTGCGTGTCGTGTCGTGTCGTGTCGTGACGTGCGTGTGGTGTCGTTCCGTGCCGTGTCGTGTCGTGTCGTGTCGTGCGTGTCGTGTCGTGTCGTGTCGTGTAGTGTCGTGTCGTGTCGTGTCGTGTCCTGTCGTGTCGTGTCGTGTCGTGTCGTGCGTGTCGTGTCATCTCGTGTCGTGTCGTGTCGTGCGTGTCGTGTCGTGTCGTGTCGTGCGTGTCGTGTCGTGTCGTGTCGTGTCGTGCGTGTCGTGTCGTGTCGTGCGTGTCGTGTCGTGTCGTGCGTGTCATGTCGTGTCGTGTCGTGCGTGTCGTGTCGTGTCGTGCGTGTCGTGTCGTGCGTGTCGTGTCGTTCGTGTCGTGTCGTGTCGTGTCGTGTCGTGCGTGTCGTTTCGTGTCGTGTCGTGTCGTTTCGTGATTGTCGTGTCGTGTCGTGTCGTGCGTGTCGTGTCGTTCGTGTCGTGTCGTGTCGTGTCGTGCGTGTCATGTGTCGTGTCGTGTCGTGCGTATCGTGTCGTGTCGTGTCGTGTCGTGCCGCGCCGTGCCGTGCCGTGACGTGACGAGACTTTTTTTTGATTTTTTTATTTTTTATTTTTTTATATTTTATTTTTATATTTTTTGATTTTTTATATTTTTTGATTTTTTATATTTTTTATTTTTTTATATTTTTGAAATTAACAATTTTTGAATTTTCATATTATTTGATTTTTAATATTTTTTGATTTTTTAAATTTTTATAATCTTAGACGAGGCGAGACGTTACGTGTCGTGTCGTGTCGTGTCGTGACATGTCGTGTCGTGTCGTGTTGTCTCGTGTCGTTTCGTGTCGTGTCGTGTCGTGTCGTGTCGTGTTGTGTCGTGTCGTGCCGTGCCGTGTCGTGTCGTGTCGTGTCTTGTCATGTCGTGTCGTGTCGTGTCGTGCGTGTCGTGTCGTGTCGTGTCGTGTCTTGTCTTGTCGTGTCGTGTCGTGTCGTGCGTGTCTTGTCGTGTCGTGGGTTGTCGTTTCGTGTCGTGACGTGTCGTGCGTGTCGTGTCGTGTCGTGCGTGTCGTGCCGTGCCGTGCCGTGTCGTGTCTTGTCGTGTCGTGTCGTGTCGTTCGTGTCGTGTCGTGTCGTGTCGTGTCGTTTCGTGTCGTGTCGTGTCGTGTCGTGCGTGTCGTGTCGTGTCGTGCGTTTCGTGTCGTGTCGTGTCGTGTCGTGGGTGTCGTTTCGTGTCGTGTCGTGTCGTGTCGTGCGTGTCGTGTCGTATCGTGTCGTATCGTGCGTGTCGTGTCGTGTGGTGTCGTGTCGGGCGTGCCGTGTCGTGTCGTGTCGTGCGTGTCATGTCGTGTCGTGTCGTGTCGTGCGTGTCGTGTCGTGGGTGTAGTGTCGTTCATGTCGTGTCGTGTCGTGTCGTGTCGTGCGTGTCATGTCGTGTCGTGTCGTGATGTGCGTATCGTGTCGTTTCGTGTCGTGTCGTGCCGTGCCGTGCGGTGCCGTGACATGACTTTTTACTTTTTGATTTTTTATATTTTTTATTTTTCGATTTTTTATATTTTTTATTTTTTGATTTTTTATATTTTTTGATTTTCTATATTTTTTGATTTTTATATTTTTTGATTTTTTATATTTTTTTGATTTTTTATATTTTTTGATTTTTAATCTTTTTGATTTTTTAAATTTTTATAATTCTTAGACGAGGCGAGACGTTACGTGTCGTGTCGTGTCGTGTCGTGACGTGTCGTGTCGTGTCGTGTTGTCTCGTGTCGTTTCGTGTCGTGTCGTGTCGTGTCGTGTTGTGTCGTGTCGTGCCGTGCCGTGTCGTGTCGTGTCGTGTCGTGTTTTGTCATGTCGTGTCGTGTCGTGTCGTGTCGTGCGTGTCGTGTCGTGTCTTGTCTTGTCGTGTCGTGTCGTGTCGTGTCGTGTCGTGCGTGTCTTGTCGTGTCGTGTCGTGTCGTTTCGTGTCGTGACGTGTCGTGCGTGTCGTGTCGTGTCGTGTCGTGCGTGTCGTGCCGTGCCGTGCCGTGTCGTGTCTTGTCGTGTCGTGTCGTGTCGTGTCGTGTCGTTCGTGTCGTGTCGTGTCGTGTCGTTTTGTGTCGTGTCGTGTCGTGCGTGTCGTGTCATGTCGTGCGTTTCGTGTCGTGTCGTGTCGTGTCGTGGGTGTCGTTTCGTGTCGTGTCGTGTCGTGTCGTGTCGTGCGTGTCGTGTCGTATCGTGTCGTATCGTGCGTGTCGTGTCGTGTGGTGTCGTGTCGGGCGTGTCGTGTCGTGGGTGTAGTGTCGTTCATGTCGTGTCGTGTCGTGTCGTGCGAGTCGTTTCGTGTCGTGTCATGTCGTTTCGTGCGTGTCGTGTCGTGTCGTGCGTGTCGTGTCGTGCGTGTCGTGTCGTTCGTGTCGTGTCGTGTCGTGTCGTGTGTGTCATGTCGTGTCGTGTCGTGTCGTGCGTATCGTGTCGTGTCGTGTCGTGTCGTGCCGTGCAGTGCGGTGCCGTGACATGACTTTTTAATTTTTGATTTTTTATATTTTTTATTTTTTGATTTTTTATATTTTTTGATTTTCTATATTTCTTGATTTTTTATATTTTTTGATTTTTTATATTTTTTTGATTTTTTATATTTTTTGATTTTTAATCTTTTTTGATTTTTTAAATTTTTATAATTCTTAGACGAGACGAGACGTTACGTGTCGTGTCGTGTCGTGACGTGTCGTGTCGTGTCGTGTTGCCTCGTGTCGTTTCGTGTCGTGTCGTGACGTGTCGTGTCGTGTCGTGTCGTGTTGTGTCGTGTGTTCTCGTGCCTTGCCGTGCCGTGTCGTTTCGTGTCGTGACTTGTCGTGTCGTGTCGTTTCGTGCGTGTCGTGTCTAGTCGTGTCGTGTCGTTTCGTGTCGTGTCGTGTCGTGTCGTGCGTGTCGTGTCGTGTAGTGTCGTTTCGTGTTGTGTCGTGTCGTGTCGTGTCGTGCGTGTCGTGTCGTGTCGTGTCGTGCGTGTCGTGTCGTGTCGTGTCTTGTCGTGTCGTGTCGTGTCGTGCGTGTCGTGTCGTGTCGTGTCGTGCGTGTCGCGTCATGTCGTGTCGTGTCGGGTCGTGTCGTGCGTGTCGTGTCGTGTCGTGTCGTGTCGTGCGTGTCGTGTCATCTCGTGTCGTGTCGTGCGTGTCGTGTCGTGTAGTGTCGTGTCGTGTCGTGTCGTGTCGTGATTGTCGTGTCGTGTCGTGTCGTGTCGTGCGTGTCGTGTCGTGTCGTGCGTGTCGTGTCGTGTCGTGTCGTGTCGTGCGTGTCGTGTCGTGTCGTGTCGTGTCGTGTCGTGCGTGTCGTGTCGTGCGAGTCGTGTCGTTCGTGTCGTGTCGTGTCATGTCGTGTCGTGCGTGTCGTTTCGTGTCGTGTCGTGTCGTTTCGTGCATGTCGTGTCGTGTCGTGTCGTGCGTCTCGTGTCGTGCGTGTCGTGTCGTTCGTGTCGTGTCGTGTCGTGTCGTGTCGTGTCGTGCGTGTAATGTCGTGTCGCGTCGTGTCGTGCGTATCGTGTCGTGTCCTGTCGTGTCGTGACGTGCGTGTCGTGTCGTGCCGTGCCGTGTCGTGTCGTGTCGTGTCGTGTCGTGCGTGTCGTGTCGTGTCGTGTCGTGTCCTGTCGTGTCGTGTCGTGTCGTGCGTGTCGTGTCATCTCGTGTCGTGTCGTGTCGTGCGTGTCGTGCCGTGCCGTGTCGTGTCGTGTCGTGTCTTGTCGTGTCGTGTCGTGTCGTGTCGTGCGTGTCGTGTAGTGTCGTATCGTGTCGTTTCGTGTCGTGTCGTGTCGTGTCGTGCGTGTCGTGTCATGTCGTGCGTGTCGTGCCGTGTCGTGTCGTGTCGTGTCGTGCGTGTCGTTTCGTGTCGTGTCGTGTCGTGTCGTGTCGTGACGTGTCGTGTCGTGTCGTGCGTGTCGTGTCGTGCCGTGTCGTGTCGTGTCGTGTCGTTCGTGTCGTGTCGTGTCGTTTCGTGTCGTGTCGTGTCGTTTCGTGTCGTGTCGTGTCGTGTCGTGTCGGGTCGTGTCGTGTCGTGTCGTGTCGTGACGTGTCGTGTCGTGTCGTGTTTCTCGTGTCGTTTCGTGTCGTGTCGTGTCGTGTCGAGTTGTGTCGTGTCTTGCCGTGCCGTGACGTGTCGTGTCGTGTCTTGTATTTTCGCGTTGTGTCGTGTCGTGTCGTGCGTGTCGTGTCGTGTCGTGTCGTGTCTTGTCGTGGCGTGTCGTGTCGTGTCGTGCGTGTCGTGTCGTTTCGTGTCGTGTCGTTTCGTGTCGTGACGTGTCATGCGTGTCGTGTCGTGTCGTTCGTGTCGTGCCGTGCCGTGCCGTGCCGTGTCGTGTCTTGTCGTGTCGTGTCGTGTCGTTCGTGTCGTGTCGTGTCGTGTCGTTTCGTGTCGTGTCGTGTCGTGCGTGTCGTGTCGTGCGTTTCGTGTCGTGTCGTGTCGTGTCGTGGGTGTCGTTTCGTGTCGTGTCGTGTCGTGTCGTGCGTGTCGTGTCGTATCGTGTCGTATCGTGCGTGTCGTGTCGTGTGGTGTCGTGTCGGGCGTGTCGTGTCGTGTCGTGTCGTGCGTGTCGTGTCGTGTCGTGTCGTGCGTGTCGTCTCGTGGGTGTAGTGTCGTTCATGTCGTGTCGTGTCGTGTCGTGCGAGTCGTTTCGTGTCGTGTCATGTCGTTTCGTGCGTGTCGTGTCGTGTCGTGCGTGTCGTGTCGTGCGTGTCGTGTCGTTCGTGTCGTGTCGTGTCGTGTCGTGTCGTGCGTGTCATGTCGTGTCGTGTCGTGTCGTGGCGTATCGTGTCGTGTCGTGCCGTGCCGTGCGGTGCCGTGACATGACTTTTTACTTTTTGATTTTTTATATTTTTTATTTTTTGATTTTTTATATTTTTTGATTTTCTATATTTTTTGAATTTTTATATTTTTTGATTTTTTATATTTTTTTTGATTTTTTATATTTTTTGATTTTTAATCTTTTTGATTTTTTAAATTTTTATAATTCTTAGACGAGACGAGACGTTACGTGTCGTGTCGTGTCGTGACGTGTCGTGTCGTGTCGTGTTGCCTCGTGTCGTTTCGTGTCGTGTCGTGACGTGTCGTGTCGTGTCGTGTCGTGTTGTGTCGTGTGTTGTCGTGCCTTGCCGTGCCGTGTCGTTTCGTGTCGTGACTTGTCGTGTCGTGTCGTTTCGTGCGTGTCGTGTCTAGTCGTGTCGTGTCGTTTCGTGTCGTGTCGTGTCGTGTCGTGCGTGTCGTGTCGTGTAGTGTCGTTTCGTGTTGTGTCGTGTCGTGTCGTGTCGTGCGTGTCGTGTCGTGTCGTGCGTGTCGTGTCGTGTCTTGTCGTGTCGTGTCGTGTCGTGCGTGTCGTGTCGTGTCGTGTCGTGCGTGTCGCGTCATGTCGTGTCGTGTCGGGTCGTGTCGTGCGTGTCGTGTCGTGTCGTGTCGTGTCGTGTCGTGCGTGTCGTGTCCTTTCGTGTCGTGTCGTGCGTGTCGTGTCGTGTCGTGTCGCGACGTGCGTGTCGTGTCGTGCCGTGTCGGGTTGTGTCGTGCGTGTCGTGTCGTGTCGTGTCGTGCGTGTCGTGTCATCTCGTGTCGTGTCGTGCGTGTCGTGTCGTGTAGTGTCGTGTCGTGTCGTGTCGTGTCGTGTCGTGATTGTCGTGTCGTGTCGTGTCGTGTCGTGCGTGTCGTGTCGTGTCGTGCGTGTCGTGTCGTGTCGTGTCGTGCGTGTCGTGTCGTGTCGTGTCGTGCGTGTCGTGTCGTGTCGTGTCGTGTCGTGCGTGTCATGTCGCGCGTGTCGTGTCGTTCGTGTCGTGTCGTGTCATGTCGTGTCGTGCGTGTCGTTTCGTGTCGTGTCGTGTCGTTTCGTGCATGTCGTGTCGTGTCGTGTCGTGCGTCTCGTGTCGTGCGTGTCGTGTCGTTCGTGTCGTGTCGCGTCGTGTCGTGCGTGTCATGTCGTGTCGCGTCGTGTCGTGCGTATCGTGTCGTGTCCTGTCGTGTCGTGACGTGCGTGTCGTGTCGTGCCGTGCCGTGCCGTGTCGTGTCGTGTCGTGTCGTGCGTGTCGTGTCGTGTCGTGTCGTGTCCTGTCATTGCGTGTCGTGTCATCTCGTGTCGTGTCGTGCGTGTCGTGCCGTGCCGTGCCGTGTCGTGTCGTGTCGTGTCTTGTCGTGTCGTGTCGTGTCGTGTCGTGCGTGTCGTGTAGTGTCGTATCGTGTCGTTTCGTGTCGTGTCGTGTCGTGTCGTGTCGTGCGTGTCGTGTCATGTCGTGCGTGTCGTGCCGTGTCGTGTCGTGTCGTTTCGTGCGTGTCGTTTCGTGTCGTGTCGTGTCGTGTCGTGACGTGTCGTGTCGTGTCGTGTCGTGTCGTGTCGTGCCGTGTCGTGTCGTGTCGTGTCGTTCGTGTCGTGTCGTGTCGTTCGTGTCGTGTCGTGTCGTGTCGTGTCGGGTCGTGTCGTGTCGTGTCGTGTCGTGACGTGTCGTGTCGTGTCGTGTTGTCTCGTGTCGTTTCGTGTCGTGTCGTGGTCGTGTCGAGTTGTGTCGTGTCTTGCCGTGCCGTGACGTGTCGTGTCGTGTCTTGTATTTTCGCGTTGTGTCGTGTCGTGTCGTGCGTGTCGTGTCGTGTCGTGTCGTGTCTTGTCGTGGCGTGTCGTGTCGTGTCGTTCGTGTCGTGTCGTTTCGTGTCGTGTCGTTTCGTGTCGTGACGTGTCATGCGTGTCGTGTCGTGTCGTTCGTGTCGTGCCCTGCCGTGCCGTGTCGTGTCGTGTCGTGTCGTGTCGTGTCGTGCGTGTCGTGTCGTGTCGTTTCGTGTTGTGTCGTGTCGTGCGTGTCGTGTCGTGTCGTGTCGTGCGTGTCGTTTCGTGTAGTGTCGTGTCGTGTCGTGTCGTGCGTGTCGTGTCGTGTCGAGTCGTGCGTGTCGTGCCGTGCCGTGCCGTGTCGTGTCTTGTCGTGTCGTGTCGTGTCTTGTCGTGTCGTGCGTGTCGTGTCGTGTCGTGTCGTTTCGTGTCGTGTCCTGTCGTGTCGCGTCGTGCGTGTCGTGTCGTTTCGTGTCGTGCGTGCCGTGTCGTTTCGTGTCGTGTCGTGCGTGTCGTGTCGTGTCGTGTCGTGACGTGCGTGTGGTGTCGTTCCGTGCCGTGTCGTGTCGTGTCGTGTCGTGCGTGTCGTGTCGTGTCGTGCGTGTCATGTGTCGTGTCGTGTCGTGCGTATCGTGTCGTGTCGTGTCGTGTCGTGCCGCGCCGTGCCGTGCCGTGACGTGACGAGACTTTTTTTTGATTTTTTTATTTTTTATTTT